>OY728167.1:265126835-265497385 GCA_963277665.1 Viscum album | reverse complement strand
GATATCTTTCAAATTTACATAAAATGTTCTTATTTTCATTTTATTCAATCAATATATTGTACTATGAGTCTTTTATGAATGGGTGACCCCTACCTCTCCCTTTTTAATGTTTTATAAAACCATGTTTCATACCTGTTATGCTGCAAAATTTTCATCTCAAAATCTCTCTCATTTTCTCAAGAAATTATTTTATTTCCTTTAAATGAATACCCAAAATGGTTTTATTTCTAGGGGTATTGATAAATACCTAAAAAATATTTATTCTATTTTGGAATTGAAATACATAAAACCATCATTCCCTTTCTTTGGGGTATAAATGACATAATAATCATGTTTTTAAGAACTTTTTAAAATGCCACGATTTTGATTTGAAACCCAATTCTTTTATTCTCATTGTCTTAATTATGAAATTTTTTATTATGAAATATTTGTCTCACATGAAAATAACTGCATATTAAGTGTGGTCCCTGATAGCGCTCTAATGCATTAGGTAAACCTTGGTGATATTATTTTACGATACCTTGGTGAATAACCTTGGTAATTTTTGTTACACCTTAGTGATAAACCATGGAGATATTATTTTAGGATACCTTGATGAATAACCTTTGTAATTTCTATGACACCTTGGTGATAATCCTTGGTGATATTCTTTTACGATACCTTGGTGATTAACCTTGGTAATTTCAATGAAACCTTAGGGATGGACCTTGGTGATATGCTTATGAATGTCTAAATTAAATGTTGTGGCCACATTTTCCTATTATGATTAAAGTTCTCATTTTTATGATATGCATCTTTGTAACATCCCAAGATTTCATAATACATTATCTCTTTAAAGTAATTCAATATCTTGTGTCACACACAACACTGAGTTCGAGCGCACCACGACTTACCAAACTAGTCATTTAAAAAGTGGTTATGAATAGTATTAACTATAATTTGATTTTTATACACTCCATATAATTTTAACATCCATATTATGTGTTTTTTTGACATAATATAAGAACAAAATCAATTTTTCAGATAAAAGAAGTGTTTTTCATAAAAAAATGCAATTTTTACACCTTTTAATGGAGAACCCTTTTTAAATCCAATATTTGACACTTTTATATGTTAAATTTGTCAAAATAAACTTCTTATTTGTAATTGGGACATAAAAATTTAGTTTGGATAATTTTTTGGTGTTTTTTGATAACTTTCATATTTTGATGAATAGTGAAAAATAATAAATTTTAGTTGAAAACAACTTTTAATCAAAATAATTTATAGTGTTAAATTATAAATTTGAATCTATTTTAAGTATAATTAGATTATATTTTTACCATTTAATCCAATTTTTCTCATTATAAGTAATTTTACATTTAAATTGGACATAAACACATATCAATCTTTTGATAGTTTTTACTTATCAAAAACACGCTTTCTGGTTTTAACAATAGGAATTAATTTTAAATTAATTAATGAAACTTCTATGATTTGAATTTGGTAAAATAGACATAATTTTTGAATTCGGAATATGTTAATTATCTTAGGGTGAATTTTTGGTATTTTTCTGAAAACATTTAATTTTTTTATGAATAGTGAATAATACGGCATAGTACAAAAAAACCAACTTTTTCATAATTTTTAATTAAAAATTTATATTTAAATAGATACATAATACATATATTAGTATGATTCAATTAATTGGAGTCATTTTATAATAAGATTATCTGTATAAAATTTTATTGAACCATTTTAATGTCTTTTAACCCACCTACTAGGCACATTTGCAAATTTGCATAAAACGCAATTTTACCAATTCTGTGAATTGAATTTAAAATATACGAGAGATACGGTTGACAACAATAAGTAAAATGTGTCTCAATATGATGAAAATAAATTTTGGTGAATAGGAACTTTTGAATTTTATTTACCACTGTTAAAAGTAAATAAGGTAATAAAAGGTTAAAATTAAATTAAAATTACCCCAAAACATGTCCTAATTCTATTTGATAAGTGTATTTCTATCAAAATCAACCTTAGGAAAAAAATAAGATCATTTTTATCCATTTGGGTTATATTAGGAAATTTATTATATTTTATTTAAAGAAGACTTAAAAGTGTTAATTTCAATGTTTAATAACTAAAGCATTTTTAATATAGGGTTACACAAAATGTAAATTAGACTATAAATATTCATTAGAAATATAAAAATATTTCCTACATCATGGTATTTTATTTATAAATTTTATAAATTAAATAATCAAATTTATTTATGACACAATGATGATGCAGTAATTACCATATTAATGAAAGATTAAAATAATTGATACTATAAATATAAAAATAAATGTATATTGAGACTTTTGATTCCATACAAGAATTTTATATGTGAATAAGACATGTTAGGGTTGATTTAATGTTTTTTTTAAAGTAATCAACTTGTTATGACTATCAAAAAAACCAAATACTAAATAGTTTCAAAATTGACACAAATGAGTTTTAAAAAAAATATGATATTATTAAATGATATAATATTCTTAAAAATATAAGGTTCATCCAAAGGACTTACATAATTATATATATTTTATTAATGAACCACTTGAGGTTCTCTTGGAATTTTATATTAAGTTTATAAACCATGTAATATGAAAATACAAGAAGATATGGTAACAGTTAAACTATTAACTAAGAGTTAAATCTAAAAGATAAGGTTAATACGGTGACCAAAACATGTATTAAAGCCTATTGTTTGAGAGGATTTAGACCCCTCACCACCTTATCATCGAAATAAATTCATTTTTAGCTATTAAAAACCGAAAATGATTTTATGATAAATTAATATTTCAAGATTTTTCTAAAGTTCCCCTCACGTCTCTTATAAAATGGCACTTCCCCTTCTCTTAATTTCACACATCCAAAGCCATTTGGATCAGAAAACCCCTGATAAAATCTCCTCCAAACTACCCTCAATTCATCCTATAGGCCTTACTTTGACAAGAAATCCAACTTAAGGAGTCCTTTTTTTCAAATCAAAAGGAACCACCCGAAGAAGAGGTAATTATTTCATCACCTCTTTCAAAGATATTTTCTTCTTTGTCCACTTCCTCTTTCATTGTTATTTTCAAGATAAAATAAAAACTATTGTAACTTATACATACTGAGAGGTTATTATAAATTTGTTAAAACCATATTCGTTATTCTATCCATCCTATGAATGACAAAGTCACCATAGATGCGTACATACGGTTTACCGTATCCACATCTTAGTGTAGTTTTTTATTTAAAACTACATTATTTGATGAGTATAATAATGATTATAATTAATTTAAATAATGAATATAAAATGGTAATTATTTATTATATAGAACATACCATCCAATTAAATATTATTTTACAATCGATAGAATTATATTGTCGCTCGTGCGTACGCACGACTTACCATCTCCACAACGCGATGAGATTCATCTTCAACGATCACCATTCAAGAATTTTTATAAAAATATATATATTGATTAAGTATGAGATATATGAAATAATATTTCTACATTAATAATATATATTTATGTATATAAATATATTCCGTTTACTTACTTCCATACTATATGATAAGAAAACAGAAACAACGTTCATGCGTATGTACAGACAACCGTATCCATGAACGGTGTTTCCATTTCATATATCTATCTATTATTAATATTTATATTATGAATATATATATGATATATAAATAATTTTTTATATTATTAAAGTATTTAAATCATGATCAAAGTGATATGATCAAGAATAACAAGTTAAAACACGAATGATAAAGATAGCGATTATTACTCGAAATGTTACTTTAACATGGAAAATATTATTAAATGAGTAGTATAAAGTAATAAATGAATCATATATGATATAATAAATATTAATATGGTTCTGGTATAATCTAATAACATACTACTGTCATTATAAAAGAGGTTAAGTGTACCATCGACTAAAGGAAAGTACAAGGTAAGGGTTAATTCCTCAATCTCATTATTATCCGAGATTGTTTATGTGTAAGTATTTACTAAGTCATATTTATCATCCATGTACATGTTTCATAATAATGTTTATAAAATGAATATTATAAGGTTTTATGTAAGGTACTCTTTAACTAGATAATCAATTTAAATGTTTTAAATATTCATTTTTCTAAATCTATTTAATTAATGTCCATGTTTTCAAAATGATTTTAAGGATTTATTTATATGGACATGATTGTTTTAAAATGATAATTCCTTTAAAAATTTTCAATGTGGTATGGGAAACTTTGGTTAAAAAATGTCTTTTAAATGAATTCCTTTATAAATGTGTGACTTTTAAATGATTTCACAAAAATAGATATTTCCCTCTAAGAGTTTTACTGATCATTTTCAGCTATGTCAACACCCTTTACAATATATTACTCATTATTGAGGTTGATTTACTATAATAAAATCTTCCATATTTTATTGAATGAGTTATGCTATGTTTAACTGTGGATGTTCTATTTTTATACCATTCATGTTTTATGGTTAAATTATTGACATTTCATATGCTAGTTTTAGTATGAATGTTTATGTTATGTTTCACCCTTTTTCATATAAGGAATTCATTGGACTTAGTAAGTGACAGGAGGGGCCCGCTCTAGCCCCTCGAGGCATTTGTAGGTCTCATGAGACAAATTAGTGTATTGGAAAAAGGTATGGACAAAATTATTATTTGTAGTCTTGGCACAAGGCCTTGACAATGTGGCTACAATGTCTGATATTATTCCTTTATGCGTTATGAAATTAGTTACTACATGTGATAATTAGACTAGTATAATATCCATGTGAATAAGTAAATGGAATTATATTATTTATCATTTCCATATTTTTCTGAAGTTTATGTTTAGAGGGCTTCTATTTCAATTTTATACCTTGCCATAAATTTTTATGATTATTTATGATTGCTTCTGCTATATTGTTTATCCTTACTCAGAATCTGAGCTCGTCCCTTTCTTAGGTTTTATTTTCCCAGGATGCCAAGAAGTATATTATGATTCTTATGTAGGTTTAAGATAAAGAAATAATGGTTCTCTCAAACAATTATTTATGTTGTGTTTTATATTATAAATTGTAATGTAATGTTCATGTATGTAATACATTTTCCAAGACTGCTAAACTTATCGGTCCTTCGGGACTTGATTCCTTGTAATCATGCCAATGTATTAATATAATGCACTGAATCCAGCCTTCTGGGGTCGGGGCATTACAATATTTTTCATGAATTTATGAAATACCTAAAGTTTTTATTGATATATCTCTAGTTCACATGTAAACTGTTTCAATTTTTTTCTCTTACTAGGCCTTCTGCTCACCCTTTACTTTGATGTATTCACCCAAGATATGAGATGCAGTAATTTTACTTAGGATGAACCTATGATGAGGCCATTCAAGTGGATTAGAAAAAATATGTTTTATTTTTTTCAGGTATTATTTTCATGATTTTAAACACACTAAACCCAAAAGATCCTCTATTTGTAAAATGTTATGTAATGTTATGTAACAAAAAGGCAGGACACCATATTTTTCTTATCCTTTTATACATGTAACATTCATTTAATAATATCCCAATAACCCATAAAATTCAAACCAAGAAAGAATATAGTTGAATTTTTTCCATCCAGTGGATTTTGGACAAGTTTCCAGGTCATTATGGTCCTTAAGATTAAGGATTAGTCATTTATTAAGCTTAATTTTACCTTAATCACCAAAATTAATTTTAATCACTTTCAATAATATTTTTTGGTCAAAAATTAAGTTGATCTTATTAGACCACAAATATTGTACTGATTAAAACATTTTATATTTTATTTTTAATGTTCAAATCATAGAAGTGGGAAAATTTATATTAACACTAATCTCGCAGACGTGGTGAGAAAATGAGTTTTTAAAGTAAAAATATTCAAATTTCAATAAGTGTTTATATCTAATTTCAATATAAAAAATATTACAACAAACTATATTGTATTAATATTTTAATAATTTATCTATTTTGAATTTATGAACCAATTTAAAATACAATTTAATGATTATAATTATTTAAAAAATCTTGTTTTTAATTAAAACACCATAATTTTACTATTCATCCAAAAATGAAACTTTTCTGAAAAATACCAAAAATTAACCTTAGGAGAATTTCAACATCACAAATCCAATAATGATGTTTATTTTGACAAATCAAATTTATAAAATTCACAAAATATAGTTTTAAAATTGGTTTTCCATTAAAAGTAAGTAAAACCCAATCTTGCATGTAATACAAGCTAACTCAGTGCGGCTTGTATCATAATCATTACATGGTCTTGTGTATAAAGATATAAAAAATAATATTTATTATAACATGAAAATATTTTAATGTCTTGGGGTATTACATTCTCCCCATATTAATTAAAATTCATCTTCACAATTTAAACTTGATCTTCATAATCAAGGAATTGATATTTTAAAATACTATTGTTGAAAAACCCACATCATAAATATGGTAAATAACAAATCTTCTTAATAAGAGAGAAAATAAATTACAATATTAACATAAATTGGATCCATAGTTGGTGAACATAGGTGTGAATTAGAAACATGGATATAGAGGAAAAGTTTAACAATCAAGTTCTAATATAGAGTGCAAGAGAACATGGTTAGGAGAAAGTAAAAAACCAGAAGGCCATAAATCCATGAAGTTATAAGGGGCCATTTGATTCATTATAAATGATGGTACTAAAAAAGTTTGGTTTCAAGATCATTATTCATGGAGTTTAGGAATTCTTTCAGTCTTTAAGAATATAAGTAAATATGCTTACTTTGTATGTTTCTATAAGAACAATATTATCCTCTGGTCACACCTTGAACTATTTTCTCTTCATCTCATATAACAAGATTCATCATATATTTATGTAATATATCAATATCTAAAACCATATTCAATGTTCAACTTAATCCATTTCAAAAATGGTTAACTTTTCCAAAATATTCCGATCCAACACTTTGTAAGGAAGGTTGTTTAATTTCCAAAATAAACTTATCATTTTCCATCAATCAATATAAATTAGTTCTTTAATCATCACATACTAAATTTTGGAACACCCTCATCATGTATCATCTTTAAATATGGTAATAACATGAATCACACTGAAAACTTATCAGAAGCATGCATTCTACATTATTCCTTATGTAAGACACATGTTATAGGGTATACCCCCTAAATCTAAAAGTGCTATAAAATCCATCAATGATAAAACATACCAGTTATCTATAAGTCATTAATCAGTTACAATTTAGTCAACAATTTTACAAATCAATTATTTCTTCGTTGTTATCTCAGCATTAGGAACATATTAAGGTTTTTCTTTCTCGAAATAATGTTTTCTTCCAAAAAAGTTTAACTTTCAAATGAATAACTTTTCTTGGTACCATTTAACATATGACCTCAAATAATTAATGAAAAAGTACTATAGTAAAAGCCTCATATATTTCATAATTCTTATAAATGGTACATCAATGATAAAATATTCATATGACATAGTTCTTGGATCCAAATACATAGACACATCATTTATTACACTTCATCTTTAATCCATTAACAAGTTTGCATAATACTAGTACTAAATAACTCTTTCCTTTCACATTTAACAAGTAGTCACATCATTGTTAGCAATATAACCATTAATCATACCACCCTGATGATTATATTCCTGATCTTTCCACTTGGAACATAAATTTTTATAATGACTATTCATTCCACACTTAGAGAATTTAACCATCAATGATGTTTTAGGGAGGAAAACATTCCCACCATTGAATCAACAAAACTGTTCATTTTTTCCTTGTAGTTACATGGTTTGTGCCCTTATTTTCCATAGTAAAAACATAATTTTGACACTCTAATACATTCACTTGGGTGATTATTTCCACATTCATGACATTGAGGAAATTGAATCTTCTTTGATCTATGGTCTTCGTTATCCAAACTCTCAATGAAATCCTTCATAATCTTACTTAGTGATTCTGAGAGTTGGTTAATGTACACATTTTTAATCATGTTCCATGAAATATGGTTAGGCATGATCACAACATCATTCACTCTAGTAATCATTCCATTTAACTTCTCATTAGTAAATTTTCCATCATATTCAATGTTAATCTAGTTCCTTTGGTTCCCACCATGAACTAAAATCATAATGAATAGTGTGACCAACACTTTTCGGAATAGAAAACCACATAATCATGAAAAATTACTTATAGGATGCCTAAATAATGGAACCTAATTCTTTAATCCCTGACACCTTAGGTTTATCCTTGGTCATTCATAGTCATCTTCTACTTAAATGCTTCTTGATGGTTCATATAGAAAATTTGAATTATCCAAATTGTATCCCTCAGGAGTGTCAAATCAGGTGCGCAGTAACACCCATTTTTTTGTACCAGGTTACTCTAATTTAGGCTTGGAACACCTTGTGGTGTTTATTACTCCTAGGTAAATATATTCCAGAACCACGTCCACTTTTAGTATCTAGACAGAGATGTATTGAAAGGAATACCCACATAATCACTACCTTACCGAAATTCTAGGATGTACTTGTATATTTATCCTCAATGTATAACTTTGGTTTGTGATCCCTAATTCAATTTTTCTAAATCTAGTTTTCATGTTTGTTGTTAAACTTCCTTTGATACCAACTATAACACACTGACCCCCGATATCCCATAGTCAATGCATTATTTTATTAAATTGACATGATTAAAAAGAATCAAATCTCAAAGTACCATTCAGTTTAGTAGTCTTGGAAAGAAATATTACATACATAATACCCATAATACATTGGTAAATGGAAAATAAAAATATGAAAATAATAAAATGAAATAAACTATATCCTTGAATGCTTATTCAAAGATTTATTCTTCATAACTTGGGGAAAGGAAACATAATAAGGGTGATCTCAAATGCTTAGTAAGGTTAAATACAACACAAGAAATAATGAATCAATCTATATGTAAAGGTAAATAAATGAGTACAATTTTAATTTAATTAACTTGATAAGGCATAAATAATATGTCATGTATGAAAATGAAACAAATTCTATAAATCAATAAACTGAGAATGAATTATATCCATAGATATGTCGACAAAAAATATCATGGATAAAGAATAACTGAAACTAAATGTGGGGAATGATTCCTTATTTTACGTCATGTCTAAGCCACATAGAAACATATAATATCAAGACCATTCACTAGATGTTTTAATGAATGGATAGAAACCAGTTTAATTTGGCCAACTTATTTGTCTCATGAGAACTTGTGGATGCATCGAAGAGCTATATAAAGTCTGGGCTCCACCCGTCATTTCCATTCCAAAGAATTCCTCATATTTAATAATCATAACAAATAATATTACTTATGAAATTACCATTTAAAATGATAAATACATATTTATCAATAATACCTCATAGGAGGATAAGTAACAACAAGGGTTGTTGACATTAAAACATTCTCGAGGAAAAATGATATTTAAACATTCCAATGTGTCCCATACCACATTGAAACATTTAAGTAATACTTCCAGATGAATTAAATGAAACATATAATATCATGAGAATAATTATCTTCATAATATAGATTGTAAAATGGAATTATATACACCAAATATAATTTAATTGATGTATAACAAAAATAAGTCTAAACGGAAAGTAAATTGAAATGAAATCCCTTACCTTGAAATTCCTTTTGGTTGTGTGGTCTTTATCCTCCTATATAGTGGTTTAAAATATGTTAATAACTTATAAAATAATCATAATAATGTTTATAATATCATATATTAATTCCTTATAATATTTTATTACCAATTGGTTAACACTCTTTAATTATTTTAACTATTTCGGGTGTTAATTGCATAGTTTTCTCAAGTACGTCTTGACTTGTTACTTGTTTTTATCATTAATTATATCATGGTTAAATCATATAAAAAAAATTTAAAAATGAATTTATTATAATATATTATCATTTAATCTGTATTTATAATAGTCCATAATATTTGGAGATAAGAAACGATGTGCACCGTTCATGGAGACGGTGGGCCATTCATACTCATGAACACTACTTTCATTTCATTGTAGTGTTAAAATAATGAAAAATAAATGAAAAATATATATTATAATTATAGTTCCATATATATGTTATATATGGTGTATAGGTTTATTAAAATAATCCTAAATATGTTCCATGTGTATCGTGAACGAATCCCATCACTGCGAGGGTGTGGTAGTCCACACTTCCTCCAATGATGTTATCATATTAATGCAAAATGGTATGTATTAAAGTTATGTGTTATAAAATGATTAAATAAGTATAAATAAAAAATAAATATCATATATATCATATATAATCATATTTTCCATCATAATGGCCACCATGTGAGGGGGTAAATGAAAACTGAACAATCATCGTTTCGTAAGGCAGTAGTTCAGTGTACACAGAAATAATATGTTCATTACCCATTAGATGGATGTGTGAGTAAGTGTTGGTAGAAATATTAAAATAACCAAATCATAGTATATTGAGCATAATTTTTGTAGCTAATAATTTAATAAGTATGTTTTTGGTAATGGAGAATGGAAATAAACTAAAGAGATTAAGGAAAGATGTCACCTCATAATCGGGTAACTCCTTTTGGTTTGTACCAAAGGGATTTATTAGGTGGATTTATTCCCAAAGGGAGGATTCTAGGTTGAGGGGAGGGATTTAGGGAGTCAATTTGGTCAGATTTTGTATGTTCCAATGTGTCTTCAGAGGTGTGTGTAGGGGAAAAAGTGCATTCTTTTTTATAGTGTAGGGGGACTGGAACTCTTGCAAATACCAAAAGGTATTCATTAATGGGAGGTCTGGTATACCTAATGTGTATAAAAAATAGAAATATAATGTATTAAATGGGAATAATGGTTGAAAAAAACCTCAATCACACAAAAATATGTTAATTTTAAAATTTTGGTTCCTCAACTTCTAAGATTCCCCCATTATATAATTTTATTTTTTATTAAAGCATCGAGTTTTCTAACCTAAATAATTTTACCATTAAGACTAAAAAAAGTTATATTTATTATAAAATATATTTATACTGAATTATTAATGTGATATATAATTTATAAAATAAAAATTCCATGTTTTTTTTGAAATTAATTTTAAAACAAGCGCATGTGATGTGCTAAAACACTACTTAATATCGGACCGTGTTAACAAAATTTTTAAAATTGCGTTAGTCTGATAATTATAAAATATAAACTGTTCCATTAATAGATCATATTTAATATTTATTAATTATTAAAAATTTGTTGGTATAATATATGATTTTTATTAATTTTAAATAATTTAATAAAATATCATTTATTGAAAAATTACAATAATGTCATTTTTGACAATATTTATTTAATTTCAATTTTAAAATATCAAACCAGTATTGGAATTCAAATATTTTAAGTTTAAAGTTGAATAAAATGATATATTCATCTAAAAATTATTATTATTTAAAAAAATTCAATAAATATATTTCAATTTTAATATTTATAGTACCATTTATTTTAGTTAGTTATTTACTAAATAATCATTAAATTGGCATTTCTTAATCATTTTAAGAAAATAAATCATCTCTAAGAAATATTGATAAATTATTATGATAATAATTCCACATTTATATTTTAAAATGATATGTAAAACCTAAAATATAATGTTTTCTACATATATCAATGTATTATAAAAGTTAAAGGTAAGGAAAATTCCCCTTTTGTCTTTTTTCCTTAAAATTTTACATAGGGAACATCCATGTAATAATATCCCAATAACCCATAAAATTATAACCAATAGAGGATGTGGTTAAATTATTATCATCAAATGTCTTTTTTAAAAGTTTCTAGGTCATTGTGGTCTTTAAGATTATGGTTTAGTCCCTTATTAAGCTTAATTTTACCTTAATCCCCAGAATTAATTTTAATCACCTTCACTAATCTTTTTTATCAAAAATTAAGTTAATATTATTAGAATAAAAAACTGTAATGATTATAACCATGTATATAATTTTTTCAAAATTAAAATCATAGTAGTTGTAAAATTTAGATTAACACTAATCTTGGAGATGTGACAAGAATTCGGGGTTTTAAAGTAAAAACCTTCAAAATTTCAATAAGTGTTTATATCTAATTTCAATATAAAAAATATTACAATGAACTATATTGGATTAGTGTATTTATAATTGATCTATTGTTTCTTTAATAACCAATTTAAAATATAATTAAACACTAATAATTATTTAAACGAAAATTCCATTTTTAATTAAAACACTGTATTTTTACTATACATCAAAAATGGAACTTCTCAGAAAAATACCAAAAATTCACCATAAGTTAATTTCAATATATTGAATCCAATAATGATGTTTATTTTAAAAAATAAAATTTATAAAACTTTATAAATTTAGTTTTAAAGTTTCTACACCATTAAAAGGTGGTAAACCCAATATTGTGAGTAACACAAGCTAACTCAATTTAGTGTGTAGCATAAGATTAACATGGTGTTGCATATAAAGAGAGAGAAAATAATATTTATTATTACATGAAAATATTTTAATATCTTGGGGTATTGAATTCTCCCCATATTAATTAAATTGAATCCTTATAATTTAAAATAGATCTTAGTAATCAAGGAATTGATATTTGAAAATACTATTTTTTAAAAACCCACATCCTAAATAGGGTAAACAGAAACTCTTCTTAATAAGAGGGAAAAGAAAGTATAATTATAAGGAACTGGCCTTATTACATTACATAATATTTAATTTTAATCAAAAAATCATTTCCTTTCAAATTTTGTATCTTTTCAAGTTTTGATCTTTAGAGAAATTAGACATAATATATTCATAACATTCAACATTTATACAGAGTGGATACCATAAAAACAATATTCATATATACCAAAATATAAAACATTGCAAATAAAACATTATTTCTTTGAAAAATCTTCATAACATTTAACATGGCTTCCTTATTTTTCTTAAAAACCCTTATAACCTATGAAAATAATTTAAAAACTTGGGATGAGCACAAAAATCTTAGTAAGAGATATAAAAAGAAGGAAATGAAACATTAGTCCATGAATACTTGTAACGAATGAAATCATTTTATAAAAGACATACTTGTAACCCAAATAGACATACTTTGTAAAAAATGAGAATTCAATGAGATTCCAAAAAAACATATAGAACATAAATAGAACCATAAAGGTATCTTGGGGGCATTACTTACATAATATTGTAACCCTCTCAGCTACCTTCTAATTTTTAAACCTCACGTCTACCTTAAAATTTGTGTAACCATCATAGTTACACTTGAAGTAACCATACAACTGACGTCCAAATTACACATACACAATGAATTGGAGGATGATATATGTCCAAAAATTCATAATAATAAATTCTCAATAACCATAACATAATCATACAACATGATTAATTGCATAAAAACATTTCTTTTGAATTTTGTAAAACCGAATTTTAAAAGAGGATTTTAAAAGAAAAACCCTGTGCAAAAATTATATAGTTGAAGTGAGTGTTAATAGAGTGGATGGAATATGTATATAAACTGTATATACACATAATTAATCATAATATAAAAAAATATCACACAAACAATTTTAATACCGTATAAATAATGAAGTATAGGGTTAACCCCAAAGAATGGAAATCGGGTTAAGAATTCCCTTACCTCAGATTTTTATTACTTAAAACTTGTTTAAAACTCATGTATAAGGGTTAAAAGAGTTTTATTAATATTTTACAGAAACATATTCATGTTTATAATACCTTATATGATCATTTCATAACATTATTTTACCCTTTAATTGTTGGTATTTTGTTCCTTCCATTTTTTTGGATGCATTCTTTACATGATTTCAATGATCGGTTCATAATGGATATTCTTGTCGATAGGAAGTGAAACTATATAATTGGAATGGAATAGTATTTAAATATTTATATAACCATAAATTATACCATTTTTCATTTTTTATTCTGACATGATGATGATTCATAAGTTAAAACATTATTGAAATTTGTTTAGGTCATTTTGGAGATTCCTCGATCGTAATGAAGTCATTTTGTTTTATAAATTAATAAAATGTGTAAAAAATGATTCAAAAACATTATATAAGATATAATACCGAAATTATAATCTGTTTCAACCATAAAAATGGTTTCATGATCAGTCTTTAAGGTTGGAATTGAAATAGAAATCACATCGTCCACGATGTCGGTAAATTGACACATCACAGATGATGTTTTAATTTCGTGAATAAGTGGGAGAGGAGAAGAATTATAATGGTGAATATTCCATAAAAATTATTAAATATAGAATATTTAATATAATAGATCATTATTTCCTCTTTGATAAGGGTAGGTGAGAAATAAATAAGAATAGAAAAGAAAATGAAAAGAAAAGAAAGAAAACAAAAGAAGATGTTTACCTCTTGATCTCGTCTCCTTGAGATTCTTCTTAAGGCCCTTGGTTTTGGCCTTTTGATAAGGCCAGTAGGTCTTGGACGGGGGGAAGTGTATTGGGAGGATTATTGATCAGAAATTAGTGATGTTTCAAGGCTTGAGAGGTGTGGGAGGAAGAGGGGAATGAGGGTGGTATTTATAGTGGAGGCGAGGAGGGATTTTACATTATTTTAATCATTATTAAATTATTTTTTCTCAAGACTATGAATAGTCTTTATTAATGTGACCATAAATAGAAAAAATTAAATTTTATTTTGAACTAAGTGGTCTTAAATCACTTATTATGTCATAAATAGTGTATTGAACTGATAATTTGAATATATGATATTATACCGTATTTTACTATTCACAAAAAATTCAAGAATTTAAGAAAAACCTGAAAAATTCACCCTAACCATTTTTCAATGTGTAGAATTCAAAAATTTACTCTATTTTTTAAAAACATTTTTCTAAATATTGTTAATTTAATTTTGATATAAAATTTTAATTTATTCAAAAATAACAATTTTAAATCTATAACTCATTTTTTAACACCTTGAAAAATTAATCAACATCACATTATCTTATAAACTTAAGAAAATAAAATAATAATACAATTTAATATTCATTAGGTTCATATTACTATTCATATTAATATTCATAAGGGTATGTTACTATTCAAAAAAAATCAAGTTGGTTTCATTAGACTCCAAATAACTTACTGATCATAATTATAGATGACCATTTTTAGAAATTCAAAACATAGAAGCAAAAAAATTATGTTTAAAGGCTAGTTATAAATATCTACTTAAAATAAAGTTTCATGCATGTTATTTTATTTTTATGAACTTGGGGTGTTACATTATCCCCACCTTCTAGAAATTTCTCCCTCACAATTTTATTTACTTATTAAACAAGTTAGGGTACCTTTCCCTCATAGCATTTTTAGATTCCTATGTTGCTTCTTCAACCATGTGGTTTCTCTATAAAACCTTTACCTGGTGGATTACCTTATTCTGCAATACCTATTCCCTTTGATTAAGAATATGAACTGGTTTCTCTTTATAAAAAAGTTTATCTTTCATCTGAACTGCTTCTGGGCTCAAGATATGAGATGAATCTGGCACATACTTTCTCAACATCGAAACATGAAAAAAATTATGTACTTGAGATAAACATGGAGGAAAAGATACTTGGTAGGCGACTGGTCCAACATTCTCTAGAATTTTTTAAGGTCCAATGAACCTTTTACATAGCTTTCCTTTCTTAAAAAAACTCATAACACTTTTCCATGGTGAGATTCTAAGAAAAATATGATCACCTAACTCAAGAGAAAAGTATTTCCTCTGGTTGTTTGCACAACATTTCTATCTGCTCTGAGCTTTCCTCATGTATTGCTAGATCATCTTCACTTTCTCCACCAGTTCTTATACCAATTCGGGTCCCATCAACTTCCTTTCTCCAACTTCATCCCAAAAATTTAGTGTTCGACATCGCTTCCCATTCAATGCCTCAAAAGGTTCCATCTGTATTCTGGGATGAAAACTATTATTATAAGAAAACTCAACTAAAGAATGATGTTGATCCCAAATTCCCTAGTAGTCCATTGAACAAGCTTGAAGCATATCCTCCAAACTCTGAGTTGTTCTTTATGACTATCCATCTGATTGAGGATGAAAAGCTGTACTCAAATTTAATTTTGTTCCCAACAAATTCTGAAGGTTGTTCCAAAAGTTTGAAGTGAACCTGTGATCTTGGTCAGATACAATAGAAAGAGAAACTCCATATTACCTGACAATCTCTTCAAGGTACATTCAATAAATCCAATCCAATTACATTGTATGTCAAATAGAAAAAAAATGTGAAGATTTACTTAGCCGATCATCAATAACCCAAATCACATTGTTACCTCGAGAAGTCTTAGGTAGTCCCACCAAAATGTCCATGGATATATTCTCCAATTTCCACTCGGGAACTGAAAAAGGCTAAAGAATCCTCATTGGTAACTGCTTCTTTACTTTAACCTGTTGACATGTCAAACATTTCATGGTAAAATCAGCAATACCTATTTTCATTCCATCCCACCAATAATGCCCTCAAAGGTCATTGTACATCTTAGTACTTCCAAGATGAAATGAAAATGGAGAACTATGAGCTTCACACAAAAAAATCTTTCTTCAAATGGGAATCACAAGGCACACACAAACTTTTACCAAATCATAATACACAATCTCTATCAAGGTTAATTTATGGAAACATACCCATTTTTACCAATTCTACCTTTTTCTATGGCTCACAGTCTTACTTGTGCACTTTCATAATTATGTATGATAATGATAACTGCACTGAAACCTAAAACAAAATAGAGGTATTTCCTCCACCAACAACTTCTAATCCAAAATTCACAAAATCATTAATCAAAGGATCATCTTACAAACAGAAAATGGTTTATGATGCATGATGTTTTTGACTCAAGGAATCCACCACTTGGTTTGCTTTTCCCGGATGGTAATTGATCGTGAAATCATAATCCTTTATTAGTTCAAGACATATTATCTTCCCCGTGTTTAATTCCTTCTAAGTGAATATATACTTCAGAATTTTATGGTCAGTATATATTTGACATTTGGATCTGTATAAATGATGCCTCCAAATTTTTAAAACAAAAAACATAGTTTCTAATTCCAAATCATGTGTGAAATTATTTAACTCATGAGGTTTTAGTTTTCTTGATGCATAAGAAATTACCTAATCATTCTGCATCAGAACAAAACCATGCCCCTTCAATGAAGCATCATTATTGATGAAAAACTCACCATTTTTGGGAAGGTAAGGCCAAAACTAGAGTATTCACGAATATCTTCTTCAATTATTGAAAAAACATCACATTATTCTGTCCAAATAAATTTAACCCTTTTCACGTTAACTTAGTTATTGGGATAGATAACTGTGAAATGTTTTTATAAAATCATTAGTAATAACCTACTAATCCAATAAAACTACGAATCTATGTAACATTTTTAGTTCTTGTCCATTCATCAACCACTTTTGTTTTGGAAGGATCAACTTTTATTCGATCATTATTTATAATGTGACCAATAAAATAACTATTTTGCAACCAAAAATCACACTTACATAATTTTATATATAGTTTTTTTTATTTTAAGGTTTTCAAAACAACCCTTATATGTTTTTCATGCTCCTCTTTACACTTAGAAAATACTAGAATGTCATCAATAAAAACAACCACAAACTTATCCAAGATCTCATGAAATATTCTATTCATAAGATCCATGAATACAACATGTGAATTAGTTAACCCAAAAGAAATATAAAAAACTCATAATTACCATATCTAGTAAGAAAATATGTTTTTGGGATGTCATCCTTCTTCACATTTATTAAATGGTATTTGAATCTCAATTCAATCTTGAAAAAGTACTAATCTCTCTAGAGCTGATCAAACAAGTCATTGATATGATGAAAATGATACTTTTTTTTATCAGTGATGTTATTCAAGGCTCTATAATCAATGAAAAGTCTCGTAGAACCAAATTTCTTTTTAACGAACAAAACAGGATCACCCTATGGTGAAGTGATCGGATGAATGAAGCCTTTTTCAAGAAAATCCTGCAACTAATTTTTCAATTCAATAAGTTTAATTTGATCCATTTGACATGGGGGTTTTGAAATTTTTTTAACATTGGGAAATAAGTTAATTGTGAATTCAACTTCTCGATCAGGTATGAAACTGGGTAAGTCATCAAGAGAAATATCAAGGTTTTCCTTTTCCACTTGAAGTTCATTAATATAAACATTTCCATTATTTGTAACAATGTGAGAAAGATAAATTTCATTTCCATATTTCAATAGATTATCACCTTCTTGATATGTTATCAATTGTATGAGTTTTTTCTTGTGTACAAACTGGAACTCGTTCTAAAAAAAGCTTATTTATCTCCATATTAAATATTAACATGATAAATAGAAATCCAATCCATTCCCAGAATGACATCAAACTCTACTAAGTAAAAAACAACAAGGTTTACAGGTAATGTCTTTCCATATACCACAATAGAAGGATTATTATAATTCCTCTTTGCTATAATATTTCCTTATAATGTTTTGATAATAAGTTCTGGTATCATTTTTTGAGGTGATAATTATAATTTAGCAAAACATTCCTCATAAATAAAGGAATTTGTATACCCGTATCAAAAAAACATTAGAAAAATTCGAGTAAACAAAAAAGGTACCTTCTACAACTTCATTGGATAGCCTGGTATCTGTTGATGTAGTCTCAAAGGATCTCACTGCACCTTTCTGCTTATATTCTGGCTTCTTTGCATCAAATAGATATATCTTTGGGCATACATTTGCATAATGACCCATCTCTCCACATTTAAAACACTTTACAATTTTCTTTTCAGGATTAGTATTAGGATCAGCTTCATTACAATCTTAGGACATATTTCCAAACTTACCACATCAAAAACACTTCCCAGTTTTTGTAAGGCATATCCTAGGGTGCTTCTTACCACACATTTCACAAATTAGAATATGTATTTTCTTACCATCAGATTTATTTGATCGATTCTTAACTACCACTTTCCATATGGACCTCTTCTTATCCTTGTTTTCAAAGTGCATGTGATCATCAGAAAACTCCATCTCTACCCTCTCAGCATGTCTGAAATGTTTTTCATAACATTTAAATTTACGGGAGGCCAACGTCCTTCGATGCCTTAGCTTCCATCCAAAGTAAAAGCAGTTTATTTTTCTATCATGATCTAGAATAATATTTGGAGCATACCACTCCAGTCGAGTGAATTTCACTTCATATACAACCACTGAATCTTCCTCCTTCTTCTTTAATTCAAGGAATTTATTCTCCATCCTAATTCACACCACCTTAGGAAAATATTTTTAAAGGAAAATACTTTTAAATTCATCCCACACTAAGGAATAAATATCATCTTTATCCTTGATATTCTTGACCATTGACCACCACTGATCAGATTCTATCCCGAACCAACCCGGGTCGACCCTGAAATGGTCACTCGAGTCGGCCCGCGATATGGACCGAGGGGTGTTCCTGATCCCCACGGGCTGTAAAATAGTATCGTGCATCAAAACCAAACTATAGGGAATGATTTGGACCATAAATGAAAGTCAAGTAAAGCAGTATAAAAAGTAGAGTAACGCAAGGCAAATAAATGACACGAAAAAGGATGAACAACCAACAACAACAAACTAACCTGACCACGACCAAACTCCTCACGACTCCGAGAGTCGCTTACCAGTCCACAACCAAATCTGGCCCCCAGTGAGAGAGCTTAATTAAAACTTGCAACAAAACTAAAAAATAGGAAAACACTATAGGCGTGAGTATTAAAACCAAGTAGGCATTCCCAACAAACTATTCCCAATGCACTACCTTTAAACAAAGAAACTTACAAATTCCAGGTTTGAACTAAATCATAAAAAATATGGGTTTCCACACACACACTTCCATTTATAAGACAAATAACAGTCCATTTACCTTTTTAATTTAAAAACAAGTTTAATGTTTGAAAGGAACAGGTGAATTTCATTTTAAAACATTTCTGTGAACAAGTTAGAAATTCAAATTTCAGTTGTTAGTCAAAGGGAAAACCACACCCAACACACACTAAGGGGAATGGAAAAGAAGTGGCACACAAGGGCCAGCAACCGAACTAGACCTCTCAATCATCTGCCACATAAAAATAAACACTAAAGAAAATATGGGTCGAACCTAGGAGATCATGAACAATCCAGAACATACCATATATGTGACTCATCCTGAAGGCATGCCTACTCTTGATGACGTCATAACACCCTAATGCTCGGTGTTTCCCTACATGGCCTAACCGAGGGGCCCAATCCCCTAGTAGAGTATAATCTATACTAAGGGCCACTAGCCAGTGCATAATATAAACTTGTGCGACAATAGTTCTCAAAAAATTCCCTTACTATGCCAGGTTCCTATGTCAGCACGTATAATAAAAAGTCAAGGGGTGTGTCAACAAAGTCAATCATGTAGAAAAAACATCACACGCAACTAATGCAGTCAAGGTACACCAAAGATCACCCCTGGGTCACCCCAAAGAGCATTTTCCAAAATAATTTATTTTATTAAAGTGCCAAATGAGCTTTCACCAATCTTAAAGAAAATACTCATTTCTCAAGAGAACCAAAACACTAGTTCACACTTCAAAAGAAATCATTTATCAATAAAATAGAACTATATTTGAAATTCCATGAATTATGTATAAGGAAAAACAAGCATTCTTTCACTTCTGGGTGTCTGTTCATCAAGAAAATATTTCAAGTGTCGTGTATAAAATAAATGGCTCTTTTTACACCAAATAATCATTTAAAAAAGTTAATTATTTTGAATTATTTCCCATTTATTAAAATTAATATAATATCAAGCAATCAATAAATTCTAAATTTAAAGGCAAGTGCAGTGGGGGACCTACCTTGAATTTTAGCTCGGTTATGAAGACGCAGCACGTCTCACACTTGCACACAAGTACACGTAACCTGCTGACGACCACAATATCATAGAAAAACCTTGCCAATGCGCCGCAACCACAATGATAACTAAAATACATAAACATTGACTTAAAAAATCCAAAAGAACAAACATCGCAAAAGAACCACCTTTTCCTACCTTCAAAACACCACTCGCAATGCTTGTACTATTTAATAAACCACTTTAAAATTTATAAAACAAATTCCAGAGTAACCAAAACATTACACACCCAAAACCTTTTCAAACCACTTTTTATAATTAACCTCACACTCACAACACATCGTATCAGAACATCCACCACTTGCATAGTTGAATAAAAAAATTGCACAATTCCTGAAAAGTCATTAAACAGCGCAAGATGGGTTTTTATCAAAAACACCACTTTTTTTATACAAAATCTACAAATATTAGACGCAAACTAAATTCCTTTTAAAATTAATTTCTCACCAAATTAATTATTCACAAAACACTCCAAATTAATTACGTTGGTAAAATAATAAACACAATTCTGAGAAAACAAATTAATTAACAAACATGATAAATTAATTAAACCAGTAAAATTGGTTCATTGAATAATATTTATATACAGAACCACCTACAAACAATTCAAGACTTATTTCAAAACTATTCTAAACAATTTTAACTAACACAAAAACAATGAAAAACATTAAGTACTATACTTATGGAGGTGAAAAAGATATTTCAAAAAATATTTAAAACACACATGTTTCATGAGCTGTGCAGGAAAGTAAAAATTCAGGAACCGCCTACCTCAAAGTCATTAGACCGTGACGCCGCATCCATGAAAGGTGGAACCAAAACTCAAAGAACCCTTACACACCTTAAAATAACAAGAAAAATTTGCTACACATAACTTGGAACATAAGGTTTACTTAATTTAGTGAAAAACATAACCAAAAAAAAGAACACACCGAAAGGGGTGAAGTCCGCACGCCTGAGGGGAGGCGAAGGCTCTGCGATGTAGGTTTCAGGTTCGACGGAGGGTAGGGGGTTGCGGGTCAGAGTTGTTCGAAGAAAACAAAGGTCTCTAGCCAGGTGATCCAGGAGCGGGATCGCGCCATGGAGGCATGCATGGGGGTTGTTGTGCCGCTGGTCGAGAGTGTTACAAGGGGAGAAAATCAGGAGGGGGAGATGAGGGTTGGCTGGGAACAGATGGTGTGCTGTTGTCCGACGAGCTGGGAAATGCAGGAGGGCGAGGGTGGAGGCTGGAGTGGGAAGTGGCTATGGGTGGGATCAAGGTTGGGTGAGGCGGTTGGGTAGAGGTGCAGCACATGGTCGGTAGGAGAAGGGAAGACCGGGAGGAGGCGGGGTCCCAGGGCGAGTGCAAATAGCCAGAGCGGTATGGCAAGGTTGGGGAAAATCTAGGAGGCGGCGTGCACAGAGGGGGTCTGCACGGAGGAGAGGACCGAGTGCGTTGGTAGGCCGAGAGTGGGGAGGTTGCAAGAGGGGTGATCAAGGAGGGTACCGAGGGGGGTGAGGTTGAGTGGATGGGGAGCTGCGAGGCGAGAGTCGATGCATGACTAGGGTGCGGAGGCAGGAGGTAGATGGGAGGATAGAGGAGGAGCGCTCGGGTGCGGTCTACATGGATGGTGAAGGCGGTACAGTGCAGAAAACTGGGGGCATGGGGGGGGAGTGCACTGAGTAGAATACGGTTTGGGTTTTTTTATTCACACAAAAATAATATTATTACAATAATAATAATAATGATAATAATAATTATCATCATCATAGTAACACCAAAATAATACTAATAATAATAATACAACCAATAATAATAATAATAATAATAACAACATTAATAATGCTAAGAATACAATAATAAGAATTAATAATGATATCCTCAATAACATTAATAATAATAATAATAATAATATGATATTATTATTATTATTATCGAGCATTTTTTTTATAAAAAAAATTATATTTTAATCTGTTTATCTATCTTATTCTGAAAACCGGGTCACCGCACGCTCATTGCACGACTTAATAAACCGCGTGCAATTTGCGCGCCCCAATCTAGACCACTTGGGCATCAACACAAACTCGTGGGTGGATTACGCGGATACCACCCACTATGCGATGATCGTGCACGGGTCCGAAGCCCGCTAAAATATTAAACGACAGAAATTTTTAATCCGGGACCCTGCCCGGACCAAGGCGCGAGGACCCGAATCCAAGAAATAATAATAATAATAATAATTTAAGGAGGGTGTGACAATTCTCCCCACCACAGACAATTTCTGCCCCCATAAAGTCACCCAACAGAACAATTGACAAAACTAGAATCCATGCCCATTTTAAATCGAAATAAAGCACAACACAAGCGAATGGGAGAATGCGAATGGGAGAATGCGAGAGGGTTCTCCCCACCACAAGAACTCACTAAAGTGGAAATTTAACACCAATACAAACCACCCTGAAATGTGGGTGACACGGGAACTCCCAACCGATCTAACCTAACTTCTTTAGCACGAGCGAACAACACATCCTCTGAAACTTGAAACTCTTGACTCAGACCAAAAAAATCTCAGACACTAAAGAAAAACCTTTGTGCAGAACATAACTCAAACAGTGAATCAGAGCATAAGACCAAACATCAACTCTTCCATAGGCACTTACATCTCCAAACGAACACAAACAAACTATATTGACCCACAAAAAGTCCAAACCCACTTTTATGTAAAGCACACGATTTAGAAAATCATGATCAGACAAACCAAACTGTTTGGATTAAAATAGAACATGTCCTTTATAACCCCACGATAAAGAAATGAACTTACAATGATGTAAAAACTTTAACCGTGGAAAAACAAGAATGAAGAGACTTCAAAAATTCCATTGCTAACACAGAACACAAGATCCGGACCAAGGTTTCACACCCCTGACCACTCTTGACTATGCACGAGATTCACCCCAAGACCTGTGGCTGGGGATCTGATGGATGAAACATCTCCTGCCTCACAGTCAGGAACTATAATTTCTCTGGTCACAGTGTGTTCTTCAAGCGACGCTTTATGAATAATTTCTCTAAATGACCCATACATCTGCAATGATGGAAGGTCTTCGGAGGGACGCGACATGATGACTTTACATGCCCGAACCGGTCACACTGGTGGAACACCACTGAACGGTCTAACGAACTAGAATTCAGAACCACTACAGAGGACTCTTTAAAAATAGGTCCCTCTAGCACACCCTGCTCGCCAGATAGGGAACCTTGATGAACAAATGGATACGCTGGATTACCAACCATCTATGCTCTGAAGACCAACTCAGCTAAGAACGCCTCATCCACTAGCTTCTCAAGTGATGGTCTTTAGAATGGAGCACCCGCTCCTTGATATGTGGATGAAGACCCCCAATGAAGAGAGAAGTCTTCATCAAATCTTGTGACGCTAACTCCGGAGAAAAGGACACAAGCTCCTTAAAATGGTCAACATATGCCTTCACCATACATTGTCCTTTTTGAATACGGATGAGATATTCCCTTTTCTTCATCTTCACTTCTTCAGGTATAAATCATTGGATGAAGACAGATTTAAAGACATCCCACATCGTCCCAACATGCAGTGACGGTGGGAAAACAACTCCCATTCGTCCAGGGCTCGACCTTCGAACATGCCCAAAACGGCATGCACTCTGATAGCTTCAGGAGTTCCCAACATCCTAAAGTCACACTAGACCTCTTCAAACCACATAACTACCTTTAACGGATCTCGATCACCATTAAGCAAATACAATGTCCAAGAAGGACCAAAAAATGGGCATGACTTATCAGAAACTCTAGGGACATTTTTGGGGGGCATGTTCTGAACAAAATATAAAACACAGAGCCAATACCAATATCAAGCTAAAAAGATATCATTGAAAACGCTTTCATCCAAAAACATCCAACTCAAAAACCAAACAAAAACCAACACAACACAAAATCATTTTTTTCACTTTAGATTTCAAAACCGCCTTTCTTCAAGGAAACTTCCCAAATACCAAGTCCACTTTTCAAACCAAATTAAATTTCCAAAAAAAAAATCCTCTTTTTTTATATCACTTTAGAAAAACAAGGTTGAGCCTTTAATTACAAGTGCACACCCAAGTAATCCCATGAACCGTTGGACACGTCTTCATCTGATTTCATCCATACGCACCAACACACACTTCCAATGCATTCCCTCACATATACAAATGTTCATAATGAGTACCCGAGGTTACACCCAAACCATACCTTTACCAGTTCCAAGCAAACACCGGATTTTAGACCAAGAGATTTCAGTTCTAAAAATCCATTTCACAAATTTAAATCCATTTAAAATAAATCATTATCATTTAAAAAATCTTTTTTTTTCATTTTTAAAAGTGAATATACACCCACAAGAACCAAGACAACACACAACTTGCATCAAATTACCAGAGTGAGGGACTAGTAGTCATGTTTACCCTGGTGAAATGGTAGTGGGCCATGCCCCAAGTAAGCATCAACGACTATGAGGAACTTAAACCGTGTACTCGGACTCCACATGGGTCACTACTCCATGTGAAATCAAAATGTGACATCAGCTTTCCCCTGTTGTCACCCCTCAATCAAAAACAACCAGAACGAAACAAGGACTCAATTCCCAGACTACCCCGGGCGACTTGAGGTTCGGAACAGGAGAGGGTTCATGACGTCCTTCTTGTACCTACCTCTCGAGTCCCAAGAGTCCTAATCTCCATCTACCAGACATCCTAAATAACAAGAACCTCCTATGATACCATTTTGTGACAAACCTACCTGGGTCTACCCTGAACCAGTCACCCGAGCCGGCTCACGACATGGACCGAGGGGCGTTCCCGATCCCCACAGGCTGGAAACTAGTGTCGGGCATCAAAAAAACAAGAGGGAACGATTTGGACCATAAATGAAAGACAAGTAAAGCAGCGGAAAAAATTAGAGTAACTCAAGGAAAATAAATTACATGAAAAAGGAGGAACAACCAACAACAACAAAATAACCTGACCACGACAAAAACTCCTCACGACTCTGAGAGTCACTCACCAGTCCACAACCAACTCTCACCCACAACGAGAGAGCTCAAGTCAAACCTGCAACAAAACTAAAAAACATGAAAACACTATAGGTGTGAGTTTTAAAACTCAGTAGGCATGCCCAAAAAACTATTCCCAATGAACTACCTTTAAACAAAGAAATTTACTAATTCCAGGTTTGAAATAAATTATACGAAGTATGGGTTTCCACACACACTCACTTCAATTTCTAAGACAAGGAATAGTCCATTACCCTTTTTAATTTAAAAACAAGTTTATTGTTTGGAAGGAACATGTGCATTGCATTTTAAAACATTTCTGTGAATAAGTTAGAAATTAAAATTTCACTTGTTAGTCAAAGGGAAAACCAAGCACAACACACACTAAGGGAAATAGAAAAGAAGTGGCACACAAGGGCCAGCAACCGAACTAGACCTCTCAATCGTCCGCCACTTAAAAATAAACACTAAAGAAAACTTGGGTCAAACCAAGGAGCCCGTGAACAATCAAGAACATACCATGCATGTGACTCATCCTGAAGGCATGACTACTCTCGATGACGTCATAACTCTCTAACGCCCGTTGTTTCCCTACATGGCCTAACCGAGGGGCCCAATCCACTAGCAGAGTATAATCCATACTAAGGGCCACTAGCATGTGCATAATCTAAACTATTGCGATAATCATTCTCAGAAAATTCACTTAATATGCCAGGTTCCCATGTCAGCACGTATAATAAAAAGGTGAGCGGTGAGTCAAAAAAGTCAATCAAGTAGAACAAACATCACACACAACTAATGTAGTCAAGGTACACAAAATATCACCCCTGATTCATCCCAAAGAGACTTTTCCAAAATAATTTATTTTATTAAAGTTCCAAACGGGCCTTCACCAATCATAATGAAAATCCTCATTTCTCAAGAGAAACAAAACACTTGTTCATGATTTAAAATAAATCATTTATCAATAAACCAGAACTACATTTGAAATTCTGTGAATTATGTTTAAAGGAAAAACGAGCATTATTTCACTACTGGGTGTCTGTTCATCATGAAAATATTTCAAGTGTCGTGAATAAAATAAAGAGATCTTTTTACACCAAATAATCATTAAAAAAATTAATTATTTTAAATTATTTCTAATTTATTAAAATTAATAAAATAGCAAGCAACCAATAAATTCTAAATTTTGAGGAAAGTGTAGTGCGGGACCTACGTCGACTTGCAGCTCAGTTATGAAGATGCGGCACGCCTCACACTCACGCACAAGTATGCACAACCTGATGACGACCACAATATCACAGAAAAACCTTACTGACGCGCTGCAACCGCAAAGATAACTAAAATACATAAAAACTGAATTAAACAATACAAATGAAAAAACATCACAAAAGAACCAACATGACCTACCTTCACAAGATAACTCGCACCGCTTGTACTATTTAATAAACCACATTAAAATTTATAAAACAAATTCTAGAGTAACCACAACTTTACACACCCAAAACCATTTCAAACCACTTTTTATAATTAACCGCACACTCGCAACACATCGTATCAGAACGTGCACCACTTGCATAGTTGAATAAAAAAATTGCACAATTCATGAAAAGTCATTAAACAATGAAAGATGGGTTTTTATCAAAAGAGCCCTTTAATTATAAAAAAGCTACAAATATTAGACGCAAATTAAATTCCTTTTAAAACTAATTTCTCACCAAATTAATTATTCACAAAACACTCCAAATCAATTACGTAGGTAAAATAATAAACACAATTATGAGAAAACAAATTAATTAATAAACATTCTATATTAATTAAACTAGTAAAATTGGTTCATCAAATAACATTTATATACAGAACCACCAACACACAATTCAAGAATTATTTCAAAACTATTCTAAACAATTTTAACTAACACAAAAACATTGCAACAAACTAAGTACTATACTTATGGAGGTGAAAAATATATTTAAAAAAATTATTTAAAACACACATGTTTCATGAGCTATGTGGGAATGTAAAAATTCAAAAAACGCCTACCTGAAAGTTGTGAGACCGCGACGCTGCATCCACGGAAGGTGGAACAAAACCTCAAATACCCCTTGCACACATTAAAACAAGAATAAAAACACGCTACACATAACTTGGAACCTATGGTCTAATTAATTTAGTGAAAAACATAACCAAAAAGAAGAACACACAGAAATGGGTGAAGTCCGCGCGCTAGAGGGGAGGCGGAGGCACTGCGAAGTATGGTTCAGGTACGCCAGAGGGTAGGGCTTCGTGGGTCATAGTTGTTCGAAGAATAAAAAGGTTGATATCCAGGTGCACCGGGAGCGGGTGCATGCCATGGAGACAGGAAGGGGTGGCTGCGCCGCTGGCTGAGAGTGTGACAAGGGGAGAGAATCCGGAGGGGGAGATGAGGGTTGGCCAGGAATAGATGGTGCACTACTGGCCGATGAGTTGGGCAATGCAGGAGGGTGAGGGCGGAGGCTGGAGCGGAGAAGTGGCTAGGGGCGAGATCAAGGCTGGGCGAGGCGGCTGGGTAGAGGTGCGACGTGAGGTAGGCAGGACGAGGGAAGACCGGGAGGAGCTGGGGTCCCAGTGCGAGCGCGAACAGCCAGAGAGGTAGGGAAAGGTTGGGAAAAGTCTAGGAGATGGTGTGCACATAGAGGGTCTACACGGAGGAGAGGACCAGGTGCGCTAGTAGGCCGAGAGTGGGGCGGCTGCAAGAGGGGTGAGTAGGGAGGGTAGCGAGGGGTCGAGGTCAAGTGGAGGGGGATCCGCGAGGCGAGAGCTAGAGAACGACCGGGGTGCAGAGGTAGGAGGCAGATGGGATGTTAGAGGAGGAGTGCTCGGGCACAGTCTACATGGAGGGTGAAGGCAGACCTGTGTAAGAAACGAGGGAAGGGGGGTGTGCCAGGTAGAATAGGGTTTGGGGGAGTTTTCTTTTATATGCATTTTTTCAAAAAAAAAATTGAAAATACATCTAGGTTATAAAAATTTATTTTTTTTACCCCCCAAAGGTGGCACCTGGTGTGCCGCCTTTGGGGATTTTCCGTCCAGGGCAAGGCGGCACTGGGTGTGCCACCTTTTCCCAAAAAATAACCACAAAGGTGGCACACCAGGTGCCGCCTTTGCCTAAATAAATTTTTTTAAAATTTTTATTTTTATTTTTATTTTTTTTGTTTTGTTTTATATATATATATATATAAAACAAAGCTTATCTGCATAATTTTTCTGCTATTTAATATCCAGCGGTTCTGCCATTACAGCAGTCTGGATTCTGACTGATACCCTCACTCAGGACTCCCTTTTATAAGGGGGTTTGCCCTGAAAACAATACTGCATTTCCGATGTGGGATTCTGGTTCTCCTTTTCCTGCACAGTACATTCTGCGTTTCCGATGTGTGATTCTGTTTCAAGTACGCGACTTTGAAAGACTATAAAAGTTAAATTATAAGACCAATACAAATGAAACTTTAAAAACTGATTAAACATATAATAAATAGTTGAAAACAAAAATAATTTCATAAAAAATGTTGATACAGATTAATTTATAAGCTTTCAAAACCACCTACTTGAAACTTAAACATATTTGAAGTACGTGACTTTGAAAGCTTATAAAAGATAAATTATAAGACCAATACAAATGAAACTTTAAAAATTGATTAAAAAAATAAGAAATAGTTGAAAACAGAAATAATTTCATAAAAAATGTACACCAAAAACAATTTATAAGCTTTCAAAACCATCAACATAAAACTTAAAAATGTTTCAAATTCCCGACTTTGAAAGACTATAAAACATAAACTATAAGACCAATAGAAATGAAACATTAAACATTTATTAAACATATAAGAAATAGTTGAAAACAACAAAAACTTCCTAAAAAATTTTCATAAAAATTAATTTATAATCTTTCAAAACAATCTACTTGAATAGGGAATCTGATCCATCAGTTTGAGGGATACCGGGGCTAGGTAGATAGATAATCTGATCATTGTATCTATGGATTTTTTGGATAGGAAGATAGATTCATTTCATTCATTATATAGAGGTATTTCCTTTTTAAGAGAATATAGAATTTCTTATAATTATAAAATAAGGGACACCTTTATTTTTTGGTTATAGAATACGATTCTCTTAAGGTTAAAATACATTATTCTTTTAATGGCTTTGAAAGTCATTATTTTTTTATATGAAATTGTATTTCTTTTTTGTAAAAAGTTTTTATATATCCACCACATATATAATTGAATGAAAAACATCATATTAGTATTTTTATTATGATTTTATCCATATTAATATGATTTTGATAATAACAAAACTTTTGAATTAATAAAATCTATCATGATTATGATTCTTGTACTATGATTACTCGGATTCATATAGAATCTGATATTTTAAATTATGATTTAATCAAATTGTTTCTATTTATGATTATTTGATTGGACTGAGAACCATGTCCAATAAAAAATGTAAGAGTTTTGTTATTTTTTAGTTTATTTCTTTTAAACTACATTTTTTAATACTACAATATTCCCACTTTTAACTTATCTATTAGAATAATATTCTTATGATCCTAATAAAAATTATAGGTATAATGATACAAAATTGTGTGGTTTTCTCAATAGAATATTCCAACTCATCTTTTAATATCCATTTATTGTATTTTCTAGCTTTACCATTATCATTACTATATGAATAAATTGAAAATTTCTCAACTTGATTAATGAAACTAAATTCATATTTTTAAGAACTACTAGTTGATGAATTATCTTTTAAACAATTTCTTATCAAATTATTACGTCTATTACTAGAATGATACGTCTTCTCCATATCATTTTTCTATTTTAGAGGATTCTCAATTTTTTTTCAAATTATAAATTATCCATTTTCATTATAAAATTCATGGAAAAGATTCCAATGAAATTATAGATTCATCATCATAGTGGTTATTTAGTTTTAAATTCATTTACCCTATATAATCCATCTTTAAATAGGTGAATAAATTTCATTAATGTATTCATCAAATTCATCATCATCAGAATCAATTGATTCCCCAATTTCCAATTATTTGAACTTATTTTTTCTTATAGCCTCAAAGGATATATAATCTATATCTTCTTTTTGAAACTCATTTCCTTTATCATTTCATAATCTATGAGAATAAAATATAACTCCTCTAATGAAATATATTCCTTATCTTCCATGTCTAAAACCGTGGCATCAAATCCTATAGGGAAATTTATCAAAAGCGTTTTCAAAATTTTTGAATCTTATATCTTCTAACCAAATCAATAGATATTACATACCATCTCATTGAACCTAATGAAATAGTCATCAATGATTTCATCATCGACCATTTTAATATTCTCAAACTTTATTCTTAGGATTTTACATATTATCTCTCTTTACATTAATATTTCCTTTGTAAGTACTTCTTAGTTTGTCTGAAATATCCTTGGTAGTTTCAACACCCATCACTTTAGTGTATAACATTTTTGATAAATCCATTAGGGTATAATTTTGATATTTTCCATAAACTTCAAGATTTATCATATTAGATTTAGTACAATAATAATACTTAATAATAGGTGGTAATCTAATGGTTGATATGTCTTTCATTTATAAGAAAAGCGATTGAAGGAAAAGAGTATAATATTCCTCTATGTATGGTAGTTATTTCCCTAAAATTAGGTATTCCATGGTTTCTCACTGAATTATGATCCTTAATTTCTCATAATGTTTTCTTATCATGAGAGGGGAGCTTTCTATGATACCATTTGATTTAACCAAGGATCAGTTGGGTTCTAATGAGGGGGGGGGTGAATCCATAGTACATTGTTTTAAAAAATCACTATTCTGTAATCTAAAATCTGTGACTGATTAAACTATCTATCCCTTATCTTAAATTCTGAAAATCCACCTGAATGAAAAAATAAAATCAATGAAAAACACAGGGATTCTATTAGGTTCATTACAAAGACCTACACCTTACTACAACCATTTATTACACCTTGATAAAGGTTATTCACTTTTTTTAGTCGGTTACAACAAGGGAAAGTTGTATTCCCATAAAAAATAAGTCCAATAGTGTTTCATATCTAGAGTCCCACTAGAAATTACAAGCTCCCACCTTCACTAACAACTCTTAACTCCCATAGGTGGATCTTTATACTATATCCATGGTGATTCTAAAATCTTATAAGCCTACTCAAGAGTCCCACTGGTGACCTCTTCTACATCTGAGTCCCAAAAAAGACTTCAAAAATCCTAAGTCACACAATATATGAACTTTTTTCTAAATATATCTATCAAATTTTTATATTTCTGGACAACCTTCATATATAGTCTTTCTCAAAAAAAAAACCAAAGCACCTGATCTACCCATGTACAATATTAATGAAATTATGCAACTGTTTTTCAATGACCTTATCTTTATCACTATCCATTGAACATAAAATTGCCTGGACTAATCTCAAAAAACTCATAACATGGGTATATATCTTCTGAAACACTACCTAGATCGGTCTCAATATTTATGTATATAAAATTAATGGAGTATCAATTCAATTTTATTTAAAAAAGACAAATTTAAAATATTCCATGATAATTTTATGTAAGTGTTATTTAATTTTCATGAAAATATTTTATAATTCATGCACACCTACAATGCCTCTTTCCTTCTCACTTTAGTGCTTCCTATTCATGGAACTCTCACATAACATCTTTGGAATATTTTCAAAACCTGGGCCCATATACTTCATATACATTGGGCCTTTTCACATTTCTTCATGTATCATAACTCAATGATATTGATCAATGAATAATATCTCATGAAATTATATCAAACATATTATTATAATAGAATATGATGTATATAATAATAGTTGACATAACAATATATGCATTATTTTTTCATCACGAAGCTTTTATTATTGAAAAATAATCATAGTTTCTTTTATATGTGGCAACATAATGTTTTATTACCACAGGTGAAGGTTCACATAACTATAGTCTTCATCATGCAATCATGAAGTAAAATTCACAACAAGATGATATGGAATCTCTTCATGAAAATAGAGGGCCTCCTCAGCTCTATTTCACTCTAATAAACTCTCCCTCAAACTCTGATTAAGAACTCACCAAAAATTAAAGTGGGTAGGGTATTTATAGGGAATAATCTACTAACATAACTCCATCGACTTAACTAATATGTGCACCACCTTTCATCTATGTGCACCACCTTTTTTATTTACAATATAATGAAAAATCATTCTCTTTTCTCACCCACATATATTTATCTTAGATTAAAAATATCTCTTTCACAAATATAAAATTTCATGTATATAACAATATTATTTGATCCTTCTTATCACCAACTCAAACTCAGTTCGATCAAAACAGGAAGGCAATGAAGGAACAATGAACTTTAACACATGAAACAAACCATATACTTATTTTAGAGGAATAAGAATATACTTCTTGATTGATTGAATTATGTTGATCATACAGAAATTTTATTCAAATTTTTACCCATAAATTTTAATGAGGATGAATATTAAACAAAATTCAGGATCACATGTCAGATTTTGAACCATCTTGGCACTGCTTAATAAGTAAACACATTCTGTGGAATTGGAATATGTGTGTATTAGGGTCCTCTCTATAATACAATATAGCACTAAACCATGGCAACTTTCTTTGCAGGCACTCCACCATAAAAGATGGATCCACTATTCTCTCATGTGTCTCTATTTTCACAACCACCCTTTCTCATCTAGGAGCACATCTTAACACTTATTGTCTGGCTAAGGTTTAATTACTTTCCCACCTAAGTAGTGGTAGACTCTTCCCTTGGCTAGCTAGTGGTAGGGTAATTTTTTTGAGTAAAATCAAAAAAATAGTTATCCATTTCATCTCCTAAATTAGTATTTATATAAAATATAAATTCATCTCACATGAACATATATTAATCCCTCATGAAATAATAAAATATTATATTTCCTTCACTTCCTTTTCTATTATTGTAAACAATGTGTCACCATTTCCACAATTTTTTTAACATAATATCACATCAAAAGTCATCAAAATTATGCCTCACATATCAAAATAATCTACTAACAAGTCATTCATCCTTATTGGAAAAAAATTCATATCAATGGGATATTTATATATCATCTTCCTTATTGTTTTGAATTAATGACTTCCATTGTTCCACATATCCATTCATATGGTTAACCACCATGATGACTTTTTCCTTTTAACTAATTCCAAAATTGAAAATTATTTTCTATAGGGACATTATGCATTTTTCATCTGGAAATGGATTAGAAATTTCACTAAATGTTAGAGGTTATTACTGCATGAAGATATCCATTATAGTTACACAATGTTGTAGATCAATAGGTCTCTCTATATAGGTGGGTTTATTTTTCATAACAAGGGTTAAAATCCCTAATATAGTTATGAATAGGTTTTTCTGCAAAATATATTTGTTAAATTGTTTATGGGGAATATCCCTAAATTGACTAAGAATGTTTATATGGTTCCCATTCCTCCACTTGGTATCTATATTTTTATAATGACATATATATTATTAGCTAATAAAATCTAAATGTAAAATATAATTCTAATTATGAATTATAGAGTGTTTTCTAGAAATCTTGAGTGTTTTTCATTGAAATATTTATATCTATATTGGTTCCTCTAAATCAATTTCTAAATGTTACTAATAATGTTACTCAAATACCAACTATAACATCTTATAATCCATAAACCTATAGTCAATAGTTATATTACATTATTGGTATAAAGTAAAAGAGTCCCCAATGGAAAAAAACAATTTAGTAGTATGGGAAGACCATATATAGATATACAATACATTTCAAAATAGAAGATACAAAATGAACATATTATGAGATCATGAAAATCCCTTCAATCATATCCCAGAAAATATCACATATTCCTCCTCAATGATTCCTGAGAAAGGAAAAAATTACATGTGTAAAAGCTCATTACAGAGTAGCATATATGGGAACCTTACATAACATAAACATAGAATAAGTTATATGTAAAGTATAAATTAAAAAATGAAGTCATAATATGCTAAAATTGAGGGAATTATATGGTCATGATTATAAATAATAACATGGAATAAAATAATCAATTATCTCATACTAATGGAATGTATATTTCTAGAAATGAAATTCTTGTTGTTAAGGCCTAACTCTAGGCCACATTAGTATTATTAGAAGAATAATACACCAAATAACAACATATTTTTTCATATGATATCTACTGATGAATTGATGGGAAATATAGTTATATGCCAGACCCATCACCCGATTAAGACTAATCAATTCACTATACGAGTCATAATGAACTTTGTAAAAGTTCCCTATGAAACCTATTGCTGAATTAATCATGGGTATCCATATATTGATAAATGTATACATAAAATACTTCCCATTCCTTATAATAATGTAAATTTCTTCTCGAAAAACCCTTATTGAACTTGGAAGACATGTGTTACCATCCATGTAATTGGAATTACCCTAATCATAAAAATATAGTGGTGAGGGTACCTTCAATGTGTTGTATATCCATGTAAGATAGTAATTGAGTACAATAGTTTTCATTGGTATGAGACCAAGGAAAAAATGACAACCCATATATTTAATGCCCCCTATTTCGTGATTTCTTACAAAAAATATACACTTAATATAATCACAAAATAAAATTATTCCAGGTGTCCTTATGTAATTAGTTACATAGAATAATAACCTAAAATAAGAATACAAAAAAATTATTTAAAACTCCATAACATGCCCTTAAAATCCATTGATCTTATAATACTGCATAGGATAACCTGGGGATGTACATAAGAAAGGGGTGAATTATAAATCCTAGTAAAGAAATAATCAAAGAATAAAATTATGAAATTAATACATGTGAGTCGAGAGACATAACAAGGTGATATAAAATTGATGTGATTCATAAAAATAAACCTCAAATTATTATATAATATAATAATATCAAGGAAACATTGGAATGCAATAAAAAATAAAACATGGAATCACAATTCTAAGTCAAGGATAACCACTAAAAAAATATAACATAGAGTGCTTAGGATAACCTCCCATGCACTATAAGTGATTTCTCATGAGGTAAAAACGTTACCCATTTTTATGAAGTGGAATATAATTTAATGCCACCCATCATACTCATATCATGTACATGAATTTTTTTAAGTTTCAAGTAGATTGTTTTGAAATATTATAAATTAATTTTTATGGAAATTTTTTAGGAAGTTTTTGTTGTTTTCAACTATTTCTTATATTTTTAATCAATGTTTAATGTTTCATTTCTATTGGTCTTATATTTTCTGTTTTATAGTCTTTCAAAGTCGGGAATTTGAAACATTTTTAAGTTTCATGTTGATGGTTTTGAAAGCTTATAAATTGTTTTTGGTGAACATTTTTTATGAAATTATTTTTTTTTCAACTATTTCTTATATGTTTAATCAATGTTTAAAGTTTCATTTGTATTGGTCTTATAATTTATCTTTTATAAGCTTTCAAAGTCACGTACTTCAAATATGTTTAAGTTTCAAGTAGGCGGTTTTGAAAGATTATAAATTAATCTTTATCCACATTTTTTATGAAATTATTTTTGTTTTCAACTATTTCTTATATGTTTAATCAGTGTTTAAAGTTTCATTTGTATTGGTCTTATAGTTTAACTTTTATAGTCTTTCAAAGTCGCGTACTTGAAACAGAATCACACATCGGAAACGTAGAATGTACTTTGCAGGAAAAGGAGAACCAGAATCCCACATCGGAAATGCAGTATTGTTTTCAGGGAAAACCCCCTTATAAAAGGGAGTCCTGGGTGAGGGTATCAGTCAGAATCCAGACTGCTATAATGGCAGAACTGTTGGATATTAAATAGCAGAAAAATTCTGCTGAAAAGTTTTGTTTTATATATATATATATATAAAACAAAACAAAACAATAAAAATAAAAATAAAAATTTTAAAAAAAATTATTTAGGAAAAGGCGGCACCTGGTGTGCCGCCTTTGCGGTTATTTTTTGTGCAAAGGCGGCACACCAGGTGCCGTCTTGCCCTGGGCGGAAAATTCCCCAAAGGCGGCACCCCATGTGCCGCTTTTGGGGGGTAAAAAAATAAATTTTTTTAACCTAGATGTATTTTCAATTTTTTTTTTGAAAAAATGCCTATAAAAAAAACTCGGTTTGGGGTTTTTTTTAATTCACACGGTAATAATAATATTACAATAATAATGATGATGATGATAATAATAATCATCATCATAATAACAAAAAAAAATACTAATACTAATAATAAAACCCATAATAATAATAATAATAATAGTAACATTAATAAATCTAAGAATACAATAATAAGAATTAATAATGATATCCTCAATAACATTAATATTCTTAATAATTATAATTATAATAATACTATATTATTATTATTATTATCAAGCATTTTTTTATAAAAAAAATTAATTTTTAATCTGTTTATTTATCTGATTCTGAAAATAGGGTCATCGCGCGCTCGTCGCATGGCTTAATAAACCGCATGCAATTTGCGCGGCCCAATCCATACCCCTTGGGCATCCACACAAACTCTTAGGGGGATCGCGTGGATACCGCCCACCATGTGGTGACTTCACATGGGTTTGAATCCCGCTAAAATATTAAACGACATAAATTTTTAATCCGGGACCCTCCCCGGACCTAGGCGTGAGGACCCGAAGCCAAGAAATAATAAAAAATAATAATTTAAGAAGGAGGGTGTGATAGATTCACCTTCAAAATGGTAAATGTAAAGACTTACCTTTTGATTAGCTGAATATCCCATAACATTGAATATATTTTCTAGGGCCTTAATCCATCATTCAGCCGCTACAGGGTCAGAAGATCCATTGAAAGTAGGAGGGTGTTATCTCATAAAATGTTCCACTATCGTCATGTTCTGCTGTGGTACCTCTGGTTATTCTCTTACATTGATGTCACCACCATTTATCACCTACATTATCTGATCCATTACTGTCACAAACTACTCCATTCCAATACATACCATTCCGGACTATAGATTCGGAAGGATATCATTCTGTCAGTGCCTCTCCTCTTTATTTTCCCTATTTATTCTGTGTAAAACCATTCTGAACAAACATATCTTAGTTGAAGAAACATGGTAATTTTTATATTCTATATAATTTAAAATTAACCATATAGTAAAAATCATTCATGGTATTCTATTAACGTCATCCTAACCCCTAAAGTTTTCTAAACCATCCTCTGATACCAACTATAAGGACCCGACCTTATTACATTACATAATATTGAATTTTGGTCTAGAAATAATTTCCTTTAAAATTTAGGATCTTTCCAAGTTTATAGATTTATATAATTTGGACATAATACATTCATAACATTCCACATTTATACAGAGTGGATACCATAAAAACAATATTCATTTCTTCCAAAATATAAAACATCGAAAATAAAACATGATTTATAACAACCCATACTTTACATACATTGTTAATACTTCAAAATTTAATCATACTTATTAAAACATATAACAAAACCATGGAAAGAACTGTGTAGGTATAGAGTCTTTAGAAACTGGGAAACATAAACAACTCGTTCATAAAGCATCTAATTTTCCTCCCATTTATTTCATCATATCTAGAGTCCTTTTTTGGAATATCCTACTTAATAACCTTCTTTCCTGACCTTGGGAAATAAAACATACAAAAGGGTGATCTCAAATTCTCAGTAAGGGTAAACAAAAGAATTATCAATCACATCATATACATAAGAACATAACTTTAGGAAATCTTAACCTGCAAAATAGATCATAATTTCATAACATGGGATAAATCATAGTAGTGAAATGTAATCCCAATAATCATAACTTAAAACATGAAACTTTGTGGCATACACACATAATCATAGAGAATCATTTCTTATTAGTCAAGACTCATTTCCAAGACTATCTTAGTGGACAAAGTCCATTTCTGAATCGAGTTCACTCCTCGTTTCAGTCCTGTTTCACTGAACCAGTTTAACCTGCCGTTCCAGCCATGTCTATCTCATGAGATATAAAATCTTTACCCAATGCATTGGAGGGATATATAGGTCTCACCCATCTCATAATGATACCATTCTTATGTGTGCCACAAAATCATAAACCATACATCATAGCATAACCCATGTAATAAAAATGGGAATCTTAAACATCGTGACATCATAAAAAAATTCATATAATATAAAGGAATTCATAAAAAGAATTCCATCACAACATAATCAAATCAATGTAATAATAGGGATAAAAACAGAACCCTTTATTATGTTAGATGGAAAATAATTTTGATAAAATACTTGAACTCCATTCTTGAGGAAAATATCCTTTCTACTTCAAAAACATTTTTCCTTTCTTAACATGTCATACAATTTTAGACTAAAAGAAGTTGATTAAAAATAAACTTTAAAACTTGTAAAGGAAGCTTCTTGGATATAATGTTTTAAAAATCCATTCATTCCGTATAAGTTAAAAAACATTCTTCTCGTACTTTTGTCTGAAAAGTGAAAAAGTACCTCGTACGAAAAACGACAAAAGATTCCTTTCATATCTTTTACTAAAAACTCACCGAAGGGTAAAATTGGATATAAAATACTGTAGAAGGATATAGATATTACATATTGATGAAACATGGATGTGGATGATTAAATACACCCCAGTAAATACCAAAGTATAAACAATCTTAGATAAAAATGAGATCGTGATATTTTCCCTTAACTTAGGTCCGATTTGCTTCGTAAGTGTCCGAACCTCCTGTATAATGATTTAAATAAAGTTTTTGACTTATTCCAGAATCATACTAATTTTTATGATATCATATATGGTCATATTCTTAGCTTCTTATTAGTAATATTTCATTACTACTTGTTATTCGGGTGTTTATTACTTTTTGTTCTTATGCGTGTTTTGTCGAATAAATTCTTATTTTTATTTTTAGGTTATAGATAACTCATTTATAGAATGGTATTAGTGTAATATATATCATATTCATTCATTCAATTCATTTATTATGCAATGAAGATCATGTAGAACGAGTCGCATCACATCGTGGAGACGGTATTCCGTACGTACGCACGAGTGATGATATCGTTCCTATGATCATGGAATTGTATTGGAGTATATGTATACTATTTCAGAATCAATATAACTTCACAATAATCATATATATTCATTCTTTACACCATTATACCCATCCAATTAAGGTGGTGGTGGAAAATAGATTACACCACGGTGTGGAGACGGTATTCTGTACGTACGCACGCGCGGTGATTTCATTTTCCGTAGGATGGATAGATGGTGAAATATGGTTGTTTCATAATTATAATAACATATCAGTATACGAGTGATACTGATGTTATTACTTCATAATTAAACAACTAAAGAAGAAGAAGTGGAAGAAGAAATAAAGTTGAAAGAATTGGTAACGGACATTACCTCTTCTTTGAAGCGCCTCTTTGAGACCTCCTTTTAGGGTACTAAAATTGGACTTTGAAGAATACCAGGACCTCTAGGATGTTTCTAGGGAAGTGTAGAGGAGAAATTGGTAGGGTTTGGCTGAGTCTGAAGGCTCAATGTGGTGTGAGGAAGAGGGGGAGGAGGTGCCCTTTTATAAGGGAGGAGAGGGGCTCCTTTGGAAAAACTAAAAATATTATTTTATTATAAAGTCAAGTTCGGTTTTAAATAGCTCCAAATTGATTTATTTCGAAGCTAAGGTGGGGATGGGTCGCAATCCTCTCTTCCAATAGAATTTAGACAAGTTTAGGTTCCTATTTTAACCTTATCATTTAGATTTAACATTAAGTTAAATAATTTTACTTTTACCGTGTCTTCTTGTGTTCTTATACTATAAGGTTAATAAACTTACTATAACAAGCCAAAAGAACCCCAAGTTGTTTATTATTAATATATATAACCGTATCTAAGTCATTTGGCCGAACCTTAGATTTTTATGAATAAAATAACAATTAATAATATAATATTTGTTTTAAAAACTATTTTATGTCAATTTTGACACTATTTAGTAATTGATTTTTTGTGAAAATCATAACAGAATGATTAGTTCGAAAAAAAGTTAATTAAATCAATAAAAAAATGTCATATTAACCTATAAAATTATTTAAATTCATAAAAAGTCTCAAATTACATTTATTTGGTTACTTATAACATCAATTATGTCAATTTTTCATTAATAAGATAATTACTGCATCATCTTTGTGTCATAAATAAATTAAATTATTTAATGTCTAAAAATTAAAAATAAAATACCATTATGTAGGAAATATTTTTATCTTTCTAATTAATATTTATAGTCTAATTTATCTTATGTATAAACCTATATTAAAAATGATATACTTATTAAACATTGATTTTAACTGTTTTAACCCTTCTTTAAATAAATTAATAATAAATGTCCTAATCTAATCCAAGTGGTCCTAAATGGTCATATTTTATTCCTAAGGTTGTTTTTGGTCGAATTAAACTTGTCCAATAGAATTAGGACATGTGTTAGGTTAATAATAATATCATTTTTACCCTTAATTACCCTATTTACTTTTAACCGTGGTAAATAAAAGTAAAAAGTTACTATTCACCAAAAATTATTTTCATCTCATTGAACCACATTTTTCTTACTGACATCAACCGTGTCTCTTGGATTTTTGAAATTCCACTCACAGAAGCGGTAAAATTATGTTTTATGAAAAATTCAGTTTTTTTAACTACCACTTAGTGGTTTCACTATTCATCAAAAATTAAAAGTTTTCAGAAAAATACCAAAATTTCACCCTAGGATAATTTCGATATTCCGAATCCAAAAATGAAGTCCATTTTGAAAAAAAAATTATAAAATTTAATGAAGTGGTTATTACTATTCATAACGGCTAGTTTTAATAATATTTTAATAGCATATCATTGTTTAGTGAAACTCAGTATTGCGTACGACGCAAGCTATCGAGGAAGGTTGCTATTTCGTGTAAAGCAAGCCAAGAAAGTGAAAGATTCCTTTGATGATTTATATAACATAAAAGTCTCGGGTGTTACATTCTACCCCCCTTAAAATGAATTTCGCCCTTGAAATGCGTCACTTTGTAACAAACAAATGAGGATACCTCTCCCTCACCATATCCTCAAGCTCCCATGTAGCTTCTTCTAATTAGTGGTTCGTCCATAAAACATTCACTAATCGAGTGGTCTTGTTTCGTAGGACTTTTTCGCTACGATCCAGAATCTCTATCTGCTGTTCTTCATAAGAAAGATCTTGCTCCAGCGGTACAACTTCTGAGCTGAGTACATGTGAAGGATCAGTTATGTACTTTCTCAGGAGAGATACATGGAACACATCGTGAACTTGAGAGAGATTCGGTGGATGCGCCAATCGGTAAGCTACCATCCCAACACGATCCAGTATTTCAAAAGGACCAATATATCTAGGGCTCAACTTCCCCTTCTTTCCAAATCTCATGACCCTCTTCCAGGGAGATATTCGTAAGAACACTTTATCACCCACTTCAAACTCTAGGTATTTTCTTCGGTTGTCAGCATAACTTTTCGGTCAACTCTTAGCTGCTCTTATGTGTTGTTGAATAGATCTGACCTTTTCTGCCATTTCATCAACGAGATCAGGTCCTAATAGATTTCTTTCCCCAACTTCATCCCAGCAAGTTGGATTCCTGCATTTCTTTCCATAGAGAGCTTCATAAGGAGCCATCTGAATACTGGAGTGAAAGCTATTATTATAAGAACATTCCACCAATGGTAGGTGTTGATCCCAACCACCTTTTAAATCCATAGAGCAAGCTCTCAGCATATCTTCTAGATTTTGAATTGTTCTCTCAGACTGACTGTCTGTCTGAGGATGATAAGCGGTGCTGAAACTCAACTCTGTATCCAGAGTATGCTGAAGACTTCTCCCGAACTTTGAGGTAAACCTCAGATCCTGATCAGATATAATAGAAAGTGGTACTCCATGCAATCTTACCACTTCCTTCACATATATCCTGGCAAGCTGATCCAGAGAGAAATCCTCTCTAATAGCAAAGAAGTGTGCAGACTTTGTAAGACGATCAACTATGAACCAGAAAGCATTATTGCCTTTGGATGTTTTAGGAAGTCCTGTGACAAAGTCCATAGTGATGTTTTCCCATTTCCATTCGGGTATGGGTAATGGTTGTAACATCCCCTTAGACTTATGTCTCTCAGCTTTAACTTGCTGACAAACCAAGCATCGAGAGACATATTCAGCAACATCTCTTTTCATGCCATCCCACCAGAAGTACTCTTTCAGGTCCCTATACATCTTCGTGATTCCAGGATGAATAGAGAATGAAGAAATATGAGCCTCATCCAGTAGCTCCTTCTTTAATTCGGGGATGGGAGGAACACAAACCTCATTCCTGAACATTATTATCCCATCACGATCAAGGTTGAATTTAGGAACATTTCTCACCTTCTTTTGTAACTCGACATCTTCTCTCTATTACTCTTTAATCTTCACATGTATATATGGTTGAACATTCATTTGAGAAAGATAAGATTGTTATCCTTCCATTATAATTTCAAGATCCATCCTTTGTAAATCCCTAAACATTGGATCTTTTGTGATCCTCATCATGGATAAACTGGCATGGTCTTGTCAACTTAATGCATCTGCCACCTTGTTTGCTTTCCCAGGGTGGTAATGGATTGAGAAATCGTAATCCTTAATCAGCTCCAACCATCTTTTTTGGCACATATTCAGCTCCTTTTGTGTGAAAATATACTTTAAAATTTTATGATCAGTATAAATGTCACACCTTTCTCCATAAAGATAATGCCTCTAAATCTTTAATGCAAAGATTACCACAGCTAACTCCAAATCATGATTTAGGTAATTTTCTAATGTATTTTCAATTTTCGTGAGGCATAAGCTATCACCATATCACTTTGCATAAGAACACACACCAATCCCTTCTTGGATTCATCACTGTAGATCACAAACCTTTCTCCACTACAAGGCAGTGTGAGCACAGGTGCACTGGATAACCTTTTTTTCAACTCCTTGAAATTCTCTTCACATTCATCCGTCCAGACAAACTTAACTCCTTTCCGATTCAACTTGGTGAGTGGATTAGATAATCATGAAAAATCTTTCACAAAACATCGATAATATCCAGCCAGAACAAGAAAAATTCGGATCTCAGTTACTGTTGTTGGTCTTGACCATCTTTCGATAACCTCTATTTTTGCTGGATCCACATATATCCCCTCTTTTGAGATTATGTGACCCAAAAATGAATCTTTTTGAAGCCAAAATTCACACATGGTAAATTTGGCATAAAGCTTCTCCTTTCTCAGGGTATTCAATATAATTCTCAAGTGATCTTCATCTTCTTCCTTGCTCTTTGAATAGACAAGAATATCATCTATAAAGACTACCACAAACTGATCAAGATAGTCTCTAAAGACTCTATTCATCAGTTCCATGAAGATAGTAGGGGCATTAGTAAGACCAAACGGAATCACTATAAATTCATAGTGTCCATACCTTGTACGGAAATCCTTATTTGGTATATCCTCCATGTTGACCCTTAATTGATGATACCCTAAACGAAGATCAATCTTGGAAAGTTATTGAGCTCCCCGTAGTTGGTCAAATAAGTCATCAATGTGTGGGAGAGGATATTTTTTCTTGATAGTGATCTTTTTTAAGTTCTCGATAATCAATGAAGAGTCTCATTGATCCATCTTTCTTCTTAACAAACAGAACAGGTGCTCCCCAAGGTGATGCACTAGGGCGTATGAACCCCTTATCAAGATTCTCTTGGAGTTGCTTCTTCAATTACTGCAACTCAATTGGGGCCATTCTATAAGGTGTCTTTGAAATAGGTAAAGCACCCGGTACGGGTTCTATTGAAAACTCAACTTCACGATTTGGTGGAAGACCCGGAAATTCCTCCGAAAAGACATCGTCAAACTCCCGTACAATGGGAATATTCTTAATCGTGAGTTTCTCACCAACCATTTGAGATAAATAACCATCATTTAGTGGAATCAAGACCCGTAAGATGAAAGAAATTTCCCCTAGAAGGTTATGTTCATCCTTGCATCGATAGACAATCATAGATTGATCTGGAATATGAAATGTGACTTCCCTTCTTTGGAAATTGATATGAGCTCCATGTAGAGAAAGCCAATCCATGCCAAGAATCACATCAAATTCCACTATAGGAAGGATCACAAGATCTGCAGGAAGCACTTTCCCACAAACTTCAACCGGAGAAGAATTATAAACTTTTGATGCGACTATTGTGCCATTAGGGGTTGTCACAGCTAACTCAACATCTAATTTTTGTGGTAATACGGTGATATCCTTAGAAAATTCTTCAAAAATAAAGGAATGGGTGGATCCAGAATCAAATAAAACATTTGCTACTTTAGAGTGGATGGTAAGTGTACTTTTCACCACATCGTTATCGTACTCCACATCGCTAATAGAAATTGCATGTGACTTTCCTTTGTCTTTAGCCATAAGAGTGTGTTGACGTCGACCATCATCATCAACCCTTAGATTTGGGCATTGATTGTCATAATGCCCCATCTCCTTGCACTTGAAACATTGAAGTGTAGTAGGTTCATTTTGTGTATCCCATCCTTTGTTTTCAACATTAGACATCTTCTTCCCATCATTGCGGCATTCAAATGCCCTATGACCTTCCTTTCCACATTTGAAACATTTACTTGTCCCTTTAAGACAACTCCCTCCATGTTTCTTTCCACACTTTGAGCATAAGGGGAAGCTCATCTTATTTTCAGTGTGTTCTTTAGATTTCCCTTTGAATTCCATTTTCCTCTTCTTATCAAACCCATATGACTGATGGGTTACTCCAATATCCATCTCAACTTTGAGATCACATCGAACGATTTCCTTGTAGCTATTGAAGTCCCTTATTGCTAAGGCCATTTGAAGACTTGGTTTTAAGCCACTAAAGAATTGATCGATCTTACTATCAGGTTGGATAATAATACTAGAAGCATACCTTTCAAGTCTTGTAAAATTTGCTTCATAGGTACTAACAGATTCATCATCCTTTTTCTTTAGTTCAAGAAACTACTTCTCCATATTTTTTCGGAGAATACGAGGGAATTACTTATTGAAAAATAAGTTCTTGAACTCGTCCCATTCCATGGAATCAATTTCATCTCTTTGCCTCGTATTCTTGATAAGATTCCACCATTGATCAGCATCACCTTCCAAATGATACACTGCTAGGATGACTTTATCATGTTCAGAACATTGAAGAACTAAAAATATCTTTTCAGTAGTACTAATCCATTGTTCAGTAACTAATGGATCAGTAGACCCGCTGAATGAAGGTGGACGCTGCCTCATGAAGGATTCAACAGAATATTGCTCCTTCCTTTGCTTGTTTGGAAGTCCTGCATGATTCATAGCTTGAGAAAGTTGTGTGAGCATGGCCGCAAGATTTTGCATTCCAGCTCCCATAACGTTTGGTTGCTCAGGGGGACAATCATTGCATTGCCCGTCGCATTCTGCATTAACACGGTTCCTTTGGGTTCCAGCCATTGACTAAAACCAAAAAGAATAGTGTGAGCAACACTAATTATAATAGGAAAACCACATAATCAAGAATAAAATTTCACACATAAGGTCTTATCCTAGGTTATTCATGGACATTTATAAAACACTCTGATTGTGTTCTATGTTTAGACTTATCCTAAGGGTTCTTACTAAGGCTTTCACATCCTTGTTTCCAAAGGTTGACTATACCTTTCCTCTGATACCTACTATAATGGTCTGGAATTACTTCCAGTGGACTATAATTGATACCTATCAGGGCACTCCATGGGCGTCTACACCCCCTGGGCGGGAAACACCACCATCCCCAGTGGCCGCCATTTCCTCATGAAGCACTTGGAAGGAGAGCCATGCTTCGTCCAACGCTCACATGTGAGAGGTCCCAAGGATCAGATACATTCCTACCTCCTTTACCTCTGATACCAACTATAATAACCCATACTTTACATACATTGTTAATACTTAAAAATTTAAGAATACTTATTACAACATATAACAAAACCATGGAAAGGACCGTATAGGTATAGAGTCTTTAGAAACTGGGAAACATAAACAACTGGTTCATAAAGCATCTATTTTGCCTCCCATTTATTTCATCATATCTAGAGTCCCTTTTTGGCATATCCTACTTAATAACCTTCTTCCTGACCTGGGGAAATAAAACATGCAAAAGGGTGAGCTCAAATGATCAGTAAGGGTAAACAAAAGAAATATCAATCACATCATATACATAAGAACATAACTTTTGGAAATCTTAACCTGCAAAAGAGATCATAATTTCATAACATGGGATAAATCATAGTAGTGAAATGTAATCCCAATCATCATAACATAAAAAATGATACTTTATGGAATACACACATAATCCTAGAGAATCATTTCTTATTAGTCAAGACTCATTGCCAAGACTATCTTAGTGGACAAAGTCCATTTCTAAACCGAGTTCACTCTTCGTTTCAGTCCTGTTTCACTGAACCGGTTTAACCTGCCGTTCCATCCATGTCTATCTCATGAGATATAAAATATTTATCCAATGAATTGGAGGGAGATATAGGTCCCACACATCTCATAATGATACCATTCTTATGTGCGCCACAAAATCATAAACCATACATCATAGCATAACCCATGTAATAAAAATGGGAATCTTAAACATTGTGACATCATAAAACAATTCATATAATATAAAGGAATTCATAAAAATAATTCCATCACAACGTAATCAAATCAATGTAATAATAGGGATAAAAACAGAACCCTATATTATCTTAGATGGAAAATAATTTTGATAAAACACTTGAACTCCATTCTTGAGGATAATATCCTTTCTACTTCAAAAACATTTTTCATTTCTTAACATGTCATAAAATTTTAGACTAAAAGAAGTTGATTAAAAATAAACTTGAAAACTTTTAAAGGAAGCTTCTTGGAAATAATTTTTTAAAAATTCATTCATGCCGTATAAGTTAAAAAAACATTCTTCTCGTACTTTTGTCAGAAAAGTCAAAACGTACCTCGTACGAAAAACGACAAAAGATTCCTTTCATATCTTTTACTAAAAACTCACCGAAGGGTAAAATTTGATATAAACTACTGTAGAAGGATATAAATATTACATATTGAGGAAACATGGATGTGGATGATAAAATACACCCCAGTAAATACCAAAGTATAAACAATCTCGGATAAAAATGAGATTGTGATATTTTCCCTTACCTTAGGTCCGATTTGCTTCGTAAGTGTCCGAAACTCCTGTATAATGATTTAAATAATGTTATTGACTTATTCAAGAATCATACTTATTTTTATGATATCATATATGGTCATATTATTAGCTTCTTATTAGTAATATTTCATTACTACTTGTTATTCGGGTGTTTATTACTTTTTGTTCTTATGCGTGTTTTGTCGAATAAATTCTTATTTTTCTTTTTAGGTTATAGATACCTCATTTACAGAATAGTATTAGTGTAATATATATCATATTCATTCATTAAATTCATTTATATAATCATTATGAAATGAATATCATGTATAACGAGTCGCATCACATCGTGGAGACGGTATTCCGTACGTACGCACGAGTGATGATATCATTCCTATGATCGTGGAATTGTATTGGTGTGTATGTATACTATTTAAGAATCAATATAACTTCACAATAATCATATATATTTATTCTTTACACCATTATACCCATCCAATTAAGGTGGTGGTGGAAAATAAATTACACCACGGCGTGGAGACGGTATTTCGTACGTACGCACGCGCGGTGATTTCATTTTCTGTAGGATGGATAGATAGTGAAATAGGGTTGTTTCATACTTATAATAACATATTAGTATATGAGTGATACTGATGTTATTACTTCATAATGAAACAACTAAAGAAGAAGAAGTGGAAGAAGAAATAAAGTTGAAAGAATTGGTAACAGACATTACCTCTTCTTTGGAGCGCCTCTTTGAGACCTCCTTTTAGGGTACTAAAATTGGTCTTTGAAGAAGACCAGGACCTCAAGGATGTCTCTAGGGAAGTGGAGAGGAGAAATTGTCAGGGGTTGTCCGAGCTTTAAGGCTCAAAGTGGTGTGAGGAAGAGGGGGAGGAGGTTCCCTTTTATAAGGGAGGAGAGGGGCTCCTTTGGAAAAACAAAAAATATTATTTTATTATAAAGTCAAGTTCAGTTTTAAATAGCTCCAAATTGATTTATTTCGATGTTAAGGGGGGGATGGATCGAAATCATCTCATACAATATAATTTAGACAAGTTTAGGTTCCTATTTTAACCTTATCATTTTTATTTAACATTAAGTTAAATAATTTTACTTTTACCGTGTCTTCTTGTGTTCTTATACTATAAGGTTAATAAACTTACTATAACAAGACAAATGAACCCCAAGTTGTTTATTATTAATATATATAACCATATCTAAGTCATTTTTCTGAACCTTAGATTTTTAGGAATAAAATAACAATTAATAATATAATTTTAGTTTTAAAAACTATTTTATGTCAATTTTGACACTATTTAGTAATTGATTTTTGTGAAAATCATAACAGAATGATTAGTTTGAAAAAGAGTTAATTAAATAAATAATAACATGTCATATTAACCTAGAAATTTATTTAAATTCATAAAAAGTCTCAAATTACATTTATTTTGTTACTTATAACATCAATTATGTCAATATTTCATTAATAAGATAATTACTGCATCATCTTTGTGTCATAAATAAATTAAATTATTTAATGTCTGAAAATTACAAATAAAATACCATTATGTAGGAAAACTTTTTTTCTTTCTAATGAATATTTATAGTCTAATTTATCTTATGTATAAACCTATATTAAAAATGATATACTTATTAAACTTTGATTTTAACTATTTTAACCCTTCTTTAAATAAATTAATAATAAATGTCCTAATCTAATCTAAGTGGGCCTAAATGGTCATATTTTATTCCTAAGGTTGTTTTTGGTCGAATTAAACTTGTCCAATAGAATTAGGACATGTGTTAGGGTAATAATAATATCATTTTTACCCTTAATTACCCTATTTACTTTTAATCGTGGTAAATAAAAGTAAAAAGTTACTATTCACCAAAAAATATTTTCATCTCATTGAACCACATTTTTCTTACTGACATCAACTGCGTCTCTCATATTTTTGAAATTCCACTCACAGAAGCGGTAAAATTAATTTTTATGAAAAATTCAGTTTTTTTAACTACCACTTAGTGGTTTCACTATTCATCAAAAATTGAAAGTTTTCAGAAAAATACCAAAATTTCACCCTAGGCTAATTTCGATATTCCGAATCCAAAAATGAAGTCCATTTTGAAAAAAAAATTATAAAATTTCAAAAAGTGGTTATTACTATTCATAACGGCTAGTTTTAATAATATTTTAATAGCATATCATTGTTTAGTGAAACTCGGTATTGCGTACGACGCAAGCTATCGAGGAAGGTCGCGATTTCATGTAAAGCAAGACAAGCAAGTGAAATATTCCTTTGATGATTTATATAACATAAAAGTATCGGGTGTTACATTCTACCCCCCCTTAAAATGAATTTCGCCCTTGAAATTCGTCAATTTGTAACAAACAGATGAGGATACCTCTCCCTTCTTTGTGCCATTATGGGTTGTCATAGCTAACTCAACATCTAATTGTTGAGGTAATACGGTGATATCGTTAGAAAATTCTTCAGAAATAAAGGAGTGGGTGGATCCAGAATCAAATAAAACATTTGCTACTTTAGAGTGGATGGTAAGTGTACCTTTCACCACATCGTTATCGTACTCCACATCGCTGATAGAAATTGCATGTGACTTTCCTTTGTCTTTAGCCATAAGAGTTTGTTGACGTCGACCATCATCATCAACCCTTGGATTTGGGCATTGATTGGCATAATGACCCATCTCCTTTCACTTGAAACATTGAAGTGTGTTAGGTTCATTCTGTGTATCCCTTCCTTTGTATGCATCATTAGACATCTTCTTCCCATCATTGCAGCATTCAAATGCCCTATGACCTTCCTTTCCATATTTGAAACATTTACTTGTCCCTTTAAGACAACTCCCTCCATGTTTCTTTCCACACTTCGAGCATAAGGGAAAGCTCATCTTCTTTTCAGTGTGTTCTTTAGATTTTCCTTTGAATTCCATTTTCATCTTCTTATCAAACCCATATGACTGATGGGTTACTCCAATCTCCATCTCAACTTTGAGAGCACATCGAACTATTTCCTCGTAGCTATTGAAGTCCCTTATGGCTAAGGCCCTTCGAAGAATTGGTTTTAAGCCACTAAAGAATCGATCGATCTTACTCTCAGGTTGGATAATAATACCAGAAGCGTACCTTGCAAGTCTTGTAAAATTTGCTTCATAGGTACCAACAGATTCATCATCTTTTTTCTTTAGTTCGAGAAACTCCTTCTCCATCTTTGTTCGAAGAATACGAGGGAAGTACTTATTGAAAAATAAGTTCTTGAACTCGTCCCATTCCATGGACTCAATTTCATCTCTTTGCCTCATATTCTTGATAAGATTCCACCATTGATCAGCATCACCTTCCAAACGATACACTACTAGGATGAATTTATCATGTCCAGAACATTGAAGAACTGAAAATATCATTTCAGTAGTACTAATCCATTGTTCAGCAACTAATGGATCAGTAGACCCGCTGAATGAAGGTGGACACTGCCTTATGAAGGATTCAATAGAATGTTGCTCCTTCCTTTGCTCGTTTATAAGTCCTGCATGATTCATAGCTTGAGAAAGTTGTGTGAGCATGGCTACAAGATTTTGCATTCCAGCTCCCATAACGTTTGGTTGCTCAGGGGGACAATCATTGCAGTGCCCGTCGCATTCTGCATTAACACGGTTCCTTCGGGTTCTAGCCATTGACTAAAACCAAGAAGAATAGTGTGAGAAACACTAATTATAATAGGAAAACCACATAATCAAGAATAAAATTTCACACTTAAGGTCTTATCCTTGGTTATTCATGGCCATTTATAAAACACTCAGATTGTGTTCTATGCTTAGACTTATCCTTAGGGTTCTTACTAAGGCTTTCACATCCTAGTTTCCAAAGGTTGACTATACCTTTCCTCTGATACCAACTATAACGGTCTGGAATTACTTCGAGTGGACTATAATTGATACCTATCAGGGCACTCCATGGGCGGCTACACCCCCTGGGCGGGACACACCACCATCCCCAGTGGCAGTCATTTCCTCATGAAGCCCTTGGGCGGAGAGCCATGCTTCGTCCAATGCTCACATGTGAGAGTTCCCAAGGATCAGATAAATTCCTACCTCCTTTGCCTATGATACCAACTATAACGACCCATAATTTACATACATTGTTAATAATTCAAAATTGAAGCATACTTATTACAACATATAATAAAACCATGGAAAGGACCGTATATGTATAGAGTCTTTAGAAACTGGGAAACATAAACAACTGGTTCATAAAGAATCTACTTTGCCTCCCATTTATTTCATCATATCTAGAGTCCCATTTTGGAATATCCTACATAATAACCTTCTTCCTGACCTGGGGAAATAAAACATACAAAAGGGTGAGCTCAAATGCTCAGTAAGGGTAAACAAAAGAAATATCAATCACATCATATACATAAGAACATAACTTTTGGAAATCTTAACCTGCAAAAGTGATCATAATTTCATAACATGGGATAAATCATAGTATTGAAATGTAATCCCTATAATAATAACTTAAAACATGAAACTTTGTGGCATACACACATAATCATAGAGAATCATTTCTTATTAGTCAAGACTCATTTCCAAGACTATCTTAGTGGACAAAGTCCATTTTTGAACCGATTTCACTCCTCATTTCAGTCCCATTTCACTGAACCGGTTTAACCTGCCGTTCCAGCAATGTCTATCTCATGAGATATAAAATCTTTACCCAATTCATTAGATGGAGATATAGGTCCCACCCATCTCAAAATTATACCATTCTTATGTGTGCCACAAAATCCTAAACCATACATCATAGCATAACCCATGTAATAAAAATGGGAATCTTAAACATTGTGACATCATAAAACAATTTATATAATATAAAATAATTCATAAAAATAATTCCATCACAACATAATCAAGTCAATGTAAAAATAGGGATAAAAACAGAACCCTTTATTATCTTAGATGAAAAATAATTTTGATAAAACACTTGAACTCCATTCTTGAGGAAAATATCCTTTCTACTTCAAAAACATTTTTCCTTTCTTAACATGTCATACAATTTTAGACTAAAAGAAGTTGATTAAAAATAAACTTGAAAACTGGTAAAGGAATCTTCTTGGAAATAATGTTTTAAAAATCCATTCATGCCGTATAAGTTAAAAAAACATTCTTCTCGTACTTTTGTCGGAAAAGTCAAAAAGTACCTCGTACGAAAAACGACAAAAGATTCCTTTCATATCTTTTACTAAAAACTCACCGAAGGGTAAAATTGGATATAAACTACTGTATAAGGATATAAATATTACATATTGAGGAAACATGGATGTGGATGATAAAATACACCCCAGTAAATACCAAAGTATAAACAATCTCGGATAAAAATGATATTGTGATATTTTCCCTTACCTTTGGTCCGATTTGCTTCGTAAGTGTCTGAACCTCCTGTATAATGATTTAAATAACGTTATTGACTTATTCCAGAATCATACATATTTTTATGATATCGTATATGGTCATATTCTTATATTATTATTAGTAATATTTCATTACTACTTGTTATTCGGGTGTTTATTACTTTTTGTGCTTATGCGTGTTTTGTCGAATAAATTCTTATTTTTCTTTTTTGGTTATAGATAACTTATTTTAATAATGGTATTAGTGTAATATATATCATATTCATTCATTCAATTCTTTTATATAACCATTATGCAATGAAGATCATGTAGAACGAGTCGCATCACATCGTGGAGACGGTATTCCGTACGTACGCACGAGTGATGATATCGTTCCTATGATCGTGGAATTGTATTGGGGTGTATGTATACTATTTAAGAATAAATATTACTTCACAATAATCATATATATTCATTCTTTACATCATTATACCCATCCAATTAAGGTGGTGGTGGAAAATAGATTACACCACGGCGTGGAGACGGTATTCCGTACGTACGCACGTGCGGTGATTTCATTTTTCGTAGGATGGATAGATGGTGAAATAGGGTTGTTTCATACTTATAATAAAATATCATTATATGAGTGATACTGATGTTATTACTTCATAATGAAACAACTAAAGAAGAATAAGTGGAAGAAGAAATAAAGTTGAAAGAATTGGTAACGGACATTACCTCTTCTTTGAAGCGCCTCTTTGAGACCTCCTTTTAGGGTACTAAAATTGGTCTTTGCAGAAGACCAGGACCTCTAGGATGTCTCTAGGGAAGTGGAGAGGAGAAATTGGCAGGGTTTTTCCGATCTTGAAGGCTCAAAGTGGTGTGAGGAAGAGGGGGAGGAGGTGCCCTTTTATAAGGGAGGAGAGGGGCTCCTTTGGAAAAACAAAAAATATTATTTTATTATAAAATCAAGATCGGTTTTAAATAGCTCCAAATTGATTTATTTAGAAGCTAAGGTGGGGATGGGTCGAAATCCTCTCATCCAATAGAATTTAGACAAGTTTAGGTTCCTATTGTAACCTTATCATTTAGATTTAACATTAAGTTAAATAATTTTACTTTTATCGTGTCTTCTTGTGTTCTTATACTATAAGGTTAATAAACTTACTATAACAAGCCAAAAGAACCCCAAGTTGTTTATTATTAATATATATAACCTTATCTAAGTCATTTGGCCGAAACTTATATTTTTAGGAATAAAATTACAATTAATAATATAATATTTGTTTTAAAAACTATTTTATGTCAATTTTGACACTATTTAGTAATTGATTTTTGTGAAAATCATAACAGAATGATTAGTTAGAAAAAAAGTTAATTAAATCAATAATAACATGTCATATTAACCTAGAAAATTATTGAAATTCATAAAAAGTCTCAAATTACATTTATTTGGTTACTTATAACATCAATTATGTCAATATTTCATTAATAAGATAATTACTGCATCATCATTGTGTCATTAATAAATTAAATTATTTGATGTATAAAAATTACAAATAAAATACCATTATGTAGGAAATATTTTTATCTTTCTAATAAATATTTATAGTCTAATTTATCTTATGTATAAACCTATATTAAAAATGATATACTTATTAAACTTTGATTTTAACTATTTTAACCCTTCTTTAAATAAATTAATAATAAATGTCCTAATCTAATCCAAGTGGGCCTAAATGGTCATATTGTATTCCTAAGGTTGTTTTTGGTCGAATTAAACTTTTCCAATATAATTAGGACATGTGTTAGGGTAATAATAATATCATTTTTCCCTTTAATTACCCTATTTACTTTTAACCGTGGTAAATAAAAGTAAAAAGTCACTATTCACCAAAAATTATTTTCATCTCATTGAACCACATTTTTCTTAATGACATCAACCGTGTCTCTCGTATTTTTGAAATTCCACTCACAGAAGCGGAAAAATTATGTTTTATGAAAAATTAATTTTTTTTAACTACCACTTAGTGGTTTCACTATTCATCAAAAATTGAACGTTTTCAGAAAAATACCAAAATTTCACCCTAGGCTAATTTCGTTATTCTGAATCCAAAAATGAAGTCCATTTTGAAAAATCAAATTTATAAAATTTCAAAAAGTGGTTATTACTATTCATAACGGCTAGTTTTAATAATATTTTAATAGCATATCGTTGTTTACTGAAACTCGGTATTGCGTACGACGCAAGCTATCAAGGAAGGTCGTGATTTCGTGTAAAGAAATCCAAGAAAGTGAAAGATTCCTTTGATGATTTATATAACATAAAAGTCTCGGGTGTTACATGATTTCTTTGAAAAATCATCATAACATTTAACTTGGATTCCTTTTTATCTTACACAACCTCATAACCTGTGAAAATCATTTAAAAGCTTGGGATGATAAAAAAACTCAGTAAGGGATATAAAAATAAGGAAATGAAACATTAGTACATGAATATTTGTAACATATGAAGTCATTTTAAAAAAGACATACCTTTCACCCATATGAACTTACTTTGGAAAACATGATAATTACAAGAGATTCCCATAAAACATATAGAACATAAATAGAACCATAAATGTATCTTGGTTCATTACATACATAATCTTGTAACCCTCTTGACTACCTTATAATTTGTAACCTTCACGACTACCTAACAATTTGGGTAACCATCACAATTACACTTGGAGTAACCATAAGGTTGACCTCTAACTTACACATACCCAATGTATTGGAGGGAGATATAGGTCCCAAACATCATCAAATTAAATTACTAAGAACTAAAAAATAATCATACAACATTAATAATTGCAAAAAACATTACTTTCAAATTTTGTAAAAAAGAATTTTAAAAGAAGATTGTAAAAGAAAAACCCCTTACAAAAATCATATAATTGAAGTGAGACTTAATAGAGTGGATGTAATATGTATATATACTATAAATACACATAATTAAGCATAATATAAACAAAATTAATTAAAAAACAAATTTTAATACCATATAAATAATGAAGTATAAGGTTAACCCAAAGAATGGAAATCAGGTTAAGATTTCCCTTACATCTTCTTACTTAAAAATTATTTAAAAATCCTGTATAATTGTCAAAAGAGTGTTATTAATATCTTATGGAAACATATTCATATTTATAATACCTTATATGATCATTTCATAACATCATTTCTCCCTTTAATTGTTATTATTTTGTTATTTCTATTGTTTTGGATGCGTTCTTTACATGATTTCCATGATCAGTTCATGATGGATATTCTTTTCTATTGGATGTGAAACTACATAATTGGAATGTCATGGTATTTAAATAATTACAGAACCATAAATTATACCATTTATCATTTTTAATTCTAACATGATGGTGATTCATATGTTAAAACATTACTGATATTTGTTTAGGTCATTTTGGCGATTCTTCAATCGTAATGAACTCATTTTGTTTTATAAATTAATAAAATGTAAAAAAAATGATTACACAACATTATATAAGATATAATACATAAATCCTAATCTTTTTTGACAATAAAAATGGTTTTATGACCTGTATTGAAGGAAGTAAATGAAATTGAAATCACATCGTCCACAATGTTGGTAAATTGACACATCACTGACGGTGTTTTAATTTCTTGAATAAGTGGGAGAGGAGAAGAATTATAATGATGAATATTCTATAAAAAAATGTTGAAATCCAGAATATGTAAGATACAGGATCATTCATGCCTCTTTGATAATGGTAGGCGAGGAAAGATGCTGAATAGAAAAGAAAATGAAAAGAAAAGAAAGAAAACAAAAGAGGATGTTTACCTCTTGATCTCTTCTCTTTGAGATCCTTCTTATGGTCCTTGGTTTTGGCCTTTTGGTAATACTAGATGGTCTAGGACATGGAGAAGGGTCTTAGGAGGGGAACTGGGAAGAAATTATTCAAGTATCAAGGCTTGATATGTGTGGGAGGAAGAGGGGAATGAGGGTTGTATTTAGAGTGGAGGAGAGGAAGGATTTTACATTATTTAAATCATTATTATAATATTTTTTCTCAAGACTATAAATATTATTGATTCATTTGACCCTAAATAGTAATAATTTCATTTGAGTTTGAAATAAGTGGTATTACATCACCTATGATGTCATAAATAGTGTAGTTAACTAATAACTTCAATATACAATATTTTACCATATTTCACTATTCACCAAAAATTCCAGAATTTCAGAAAAATCCCAAAAATTTACCCTAACAATTTTTCAATTGGTAGAAGTCAAAAATTAACTCCATTTTTAGAAAATAGTTTTCTAAGTATTATTATTTTAATTTTTAAATAAAATCATAATTTATTAAAAAATAACAAGTTTAAATCTATAACTCATTTTAACACCTTGAAAAATTAATCAATATCTCATTGTCTTATAACATTATGAAAATAAAATAATAATTCAATTTAATATTCCTTAGGGTCATATTAATATTCATATGGTTATGTTACTATTCACCAAAAATCAATTTGGGTCTATTAGACACCAAATAACTTATTGATCACAATTGTAGATGATCATTTTTCAAAATTCAAAACATAGAAGTGAAAAAATTGTGTTTAAAGGATATTTATAAATATCTAATTAAAACAAAGTTTCATGCATTTCAATTTATTTTTAAAACCTTGGGGTGTTACATTATCCCCACCTTCTGGAAATTTCACCCTCATAATTTTATTTACTTATTAAACAAGTGAGGGTACCTTTCCCTCATAGCATTTTCAGATTCCCATGTTGCTTCTTCCCCCATGTGGTTTCTCCACAAAACCTTTACATGGTGGATTACATTATTCCTCAATACCTGTTCCCTTTGATCAAGAATCTAAACTGGTTTCTCTTCACTAGAAAGGTTCTCTTCCAACTGAACTACTTATAGGCTCAAGACATGAGATGAATCTGGAACATACTTTCTCAAAATCGAAACAAGAAAAACATTATATACCTGAGATAATCATGGAGGCAAAGCTACTCGGTAGGAAACTGGTCCAAATTTCTCCATAATTTCATAAGGTCAAATGAACAGTGTACATAGTGTTCCTTTCTTACCAAAACGCATAACACATTTCCATGGCGAGATTATAAGAAATATATGATCACCTAACTCAAAAGATAAGTCTTTACTTCTATTATCTGCATAAATTTTCTACCTTATTTGAGATTTCCTCATGTGTTGCTAGATCATCTTCACTTTCTCACCCACTTTGTCTACTAATTATGGTCCCATAAACATCCATTCCCTGAATTCATCCCAAAAAGTTGGAGTTCAAAAACACTTCCCATACAATTCCTCAAAAGGTTCCATTTGTATACTGGAATGAAAACAATTGTAATACTAAAACTCAACTAAAGAAAGATGTTGATCCCAACATCCCTGTTAGTCTATTGAACAATCTCTAAGCATATCCTTCAAATTCCGAATAAGTCATTTTGACTACCCATCTGATTGAGGATGAAAATATGTACTGAAATTTAATTTTTTGGCCAATGACCTCTGAAGGCCCTTCCAAAAGATAAAAGTGAACCTGGGATACGGGTTAGATATAATGGAAAGAGGAACTCCATGTAAATTTAAAATATCTTAGAGGTAAAATTTATAAATCTGATCCAAAAACATTGTATCTTGAATAGAAAGAAAATGTGCAGATTTAGTCAGCTGATCATCAATAACCCAAATTGCATTACTCCCTTGAGAAGTCTTGTGTAGTCCCACCATGAAGTCCATGGATATATTCTCTTATATCCACTCTAGCACTGGAAAAGGCTGAAGAATCCCCTTCGGTAACTACTTCCCTAATTTAACCTGTTAACATGTCAATCATTTCATGGTAAAATCATCAATATCTCTTTTCATTCCATCCCACCAATAATACCCTCGAAGGTCTCTATACATCTTAGTAGTTCTAGGATGAAATGAAAATTAAGAACTATGAGCTTCACCCAATAAATATTTCTTCAACTAGGAATCACAAGGCACACACAAACTTTTACCAAATCTTAAAACACAATCTTTATCGAGGTTAAATTTTGGAAACTCACCCATTTTTACCAATTCTACCTTTTTCTATATCTCACAGTCTTCCTTATAAACTTGATTAATTCTGTCTGATAATGATGACTACACTGAAACTTGAAACAAAACAGAGTTATTTCCTGCACCAACAACTTCTAATCCAAAATTAACCAAATCATTAATCAAAGGTTCATGTTCTAAACACAACATGGTTAATGATTAATGATGTTTTTTACTCAAGGCATCTAACACTTTGTTTGATTTTCCTGAATGGTAATTGATCATATAATCATAATCCTTTATCAATTCAGGACATCTTCTCTACCTCATGTATAATTACTTCTGAGTGAATATATACTTCATAATTTTATGGTCAGTATATATTTGACATTTGGATGCTTATAAATGATGCCTCCAAATTTTCAATGAAAAACCACAGCTTCCAATTCCAAATTGGGTGTGGGATAATTTAACTCATGAGGTTTTAGTTATCTTGATGCATAAGAAATTACTTGATCATTATTTATGAGAACACAACCAAGTCCCTTCAATAAAGTATCTCTGTAGATGAAAAACTCACCATTCAGGAAGCCAATGCCAAAACTGGGGCATTCATCAATCTCTTCTTCAGGTCCCTAAAACAAGCATCAAATTCTTTTGTCCAAATAAATTTAACCCCTTTTCGCGTTAAATTTGTTAGTGAGCTAGATAAAAGTGTAATGTTTTTAAAAATTCATCAGTAATAACCTACTAATACAATAAAACTACAAATCTCTATAACATTTTTAGGTCTTGGTCATTTATCAACACTTTTTTTTGGTAGGATCAACTGTTATTCCATCCTTATATACAATTTTCCCAAGAAAATAAATATGTTACAACCAAAAATCACACTTACTAAATTTTCTATATAGTTTCTTTTCATTTAAGGTTTCCAAAACAACCCTTAGATGTTTTTCATTCTCCTATTTACTATTAGAAAATTCAAATATGTTATCAATAAACACAACCACAAACTTATCCCAAAACTCATGAAATATTCTATTAATAAGATCCATGAATACAACAAGTGCATTAGTTAACCTAAATGACATAACAAAAAAACTCATAATACCCATATCTAGTATGAAAAGATGTTTTTGGGATTTCATCCTCCTTCACCTTTAGCTTATGGTATCCGGATCTCAAGCCAATATTGGAAATGTACTGACCTCCCTGGAGCTGATAAAAAAATCATCGATATAAGGAAAAGGATACTTGTTTTTAACAGTGATGTTATTCAAGGCTCTATAATCAATTCAAAGTCTCATGGAACCATACTTATTTTTAACCAACAAAATATGATCACCCCATGGTGAAGTTCTAGGATGAATGATGCATTTATCAAGCAAATCCTACAATATATTTTTCAATTAAATATGTTCCATTTGATCCATTTGATATGGGGGTTTTGAAATTTGCTTAGCACCCAAAACTAAGTCAATTGTGAATTCGAATTCCTAATCAGGTATGACACTAGGAAACTCATCAGGAAAAATATCAAGGTATTCATTTCCGAATAGAACATCATTAATCTGAAAAATTCTCTAATTTTCAAAAATGTGAGCAAGATAACTTTCATTTACATCTTTCAATATTTTCTCAACATCCTGATATGTTATCAATTGTATGGGTTTTTTTGTATAAAAAATGAAATAATTTATGAAAAACAACTTCTTTATCTCTAAAATCAATCTTAGCATGATAAATAGAAATCCAATCCATTCGTAGAATGACATCAAACTATAATAAGGAAAAAACAACAAGGTTTGCAGGTAATGTCTTTCCACAGACCACAATAGAAAGATTCTTATAATTTCTATTTGCTGTAATATTTACCATAGTATTTTAACAATAAGTTCTGGTCTCAATTATTGAGGTGATATTTCCATTTTACCAGAAAATTACTTAGAAATAAAGGAATGTGTAGACCACGTATCAAAAAAAAAACTTTAGAAAAATACAAGTAAACAAAATGGGTACCTAATATAACTTTATTGTATGGCTTGACATCTACTGAAATAGTCACAAAAAATCTCACTACACATTTCTATTTATATTCCAGCTTCTTTGAATCATGCAGATCTCTCTTTGGGAAGAAATTTTCATAATGACCCATTTCTCCAAATATAAAACACTTTACAACTTGCTTATCAGGATCAGTCTTAGGATCATTTTCATTACAATATCGGGCAATATGTCAAAACATAACACATCAAAAACACTTCCCAGTTTTGGTAAGGAATTCCCCAGGGTGTTTCTTGCGACACTTTTCACAAAATGGAAACATGATTTTCTTACCATCAGATTTCTTTTATTGATTCTTACCCAAAACTTTCAATATGGAACTCTTCTTCTCTTGGTAGTGAGAGTGCACGTGATCATAAGAAAACTCCATCTATACCCTCGTAGCACATCAAAAAAGTTTCTCATAACTTTTGAATTCATGGGAGGACGATGCCATTTGATACCTTGGATTCCATCCTAAGTAAAAGCGATTGATTTTTCTATCAAGATCCAGAATAATATTTCTGGCATACAACACCATTCGAGTGAAATTTTCTTCATATGCAACCACTGAATCTTCCTCCCTCTGCTTCAATTCAAGGAATTGTTTCTCTATCCTAAGTCTCACCACCTTAGGAAAATGTTTTTCAAGGAAAAGTCTTTTAAATTCACCCCACTATAAGGCATAAATATCCTCTATATCCTTTATATTCTTGACCATTGACCACCACTGATCAGATTCAACTTGAAAATGAGAAATGGAAAGACTTAAATTTTGATTATCTGAACATCCCATAATATCTAATATCTTTTCAAGGGCCTTAATCCTTCCTTTAGCCGCTACTGGGTTAGAAGATCCATCAAAAGTAGGAGGGTGTTGTCTCATAAAATGTTCCACTATAGTCATGTTCCATTTTGGTGCCTATGGTTGTTCTCCTGTATATATTCCACCACCATTTATCACCTATGTTAGCTGATCCATTACTATCACAAACTGCTCTGTTCCAATCCCTACCATTCCAGGCTGCATATTCGGAAGGATATTGTTCTGTCAGTGCCTCCCCTCTTCAACTTCTCTATTTCTTCTGCGTAAAACAATTCTGAATAGACATATCTTAGTTGAAGAAACATGGTAATATTTAAATTCTATATCATTTGAAATTAACCATAGAGTAAAAATCATTCATGGTATTCTATTAACATCATCATAACCCCTAAAGTTATCTAAAACATCCTCTCGTACTAACTATAAGGATCCGGCCTTATTACATTACATAATCTTGAATCTTAGTCATGAAATCGTTTCATTTCAAATTTAGGATCTTTTCAAGTCTAGATCTTTATATAATTTGGCCAAAATCCATTCATAACAATCCACATTTATACCAAGTGGATAACATAAAAACAACATTCATTTCTTCCAAAATATAATACTTTGCAAATAAAACATGTTTTATTTTATAAATCAACATAAAATTTAACTTGGCTTTATTATTTGACTTACACAACCTTATAACCTGTGAAAATAATTTAAAAACCTGGTATGAGCACAAAAATCTCAATAAGGGATATAAAAATAAGGAAAAGAAACATTTGTCCTAGAATACATGTAACATATAAAATTGTTTTCAAAAAGTCATACTTGTCACCCATATAAACTTACTTTTTAAAACATAAGAATTACACGAGATTCCCATAAAACATATATAAAATAAATATAACCATAAAGGTATCTTGGTTCATTACTTACATAATCTTGTAACTCTCTCATCTACCTTATAATTTGTAATCCTCACTGCTACCTTACAATTTGTGTTACCATCGCAGTTACACTTGGAGTAACCATACGACCGACATCCAACTTACAAATACCCAATGAATTGGAGGGAGATATAGTTCTCACCCTTCATCATATTCAATTCCCAATAACCATAACATAATCATAGAAAATCAATAATTTCATAAAAACGTTGCTTTTGAATTTTGTAAAACAGAATTTTTAAAGTGGATTGAAAAAAACCCACACAAACATTATATAATTGAAGTGAGACTTAATAGAGGTGATGGAATATGTATATAAAATGTAAATATATATAATTCCTCATAATATAAACAAAATTCATCACAAGAACAATTTTAATACCATATAAATAATGAAGTAGAAGGTTAACCCAAAGAATGGAAATCGGGTTAAGAATTCATTTACCTCAGGTTTTTCTTACTTAAAACTTGTTTAAACCTATTTTATAATGGTTAAAATAGTTTTATTAATATATTATAGAAACATATTAATGTTTATAATACTTATATTATCATTTTATAACATCATTTCACCCTTTAATTGTTACTATTTTGTTCCTTCCATTGTTTTGGATGCGTTCTTTACATGATTTCCATGATCGGTTCATAATAGATATTATAGTCGATTGGAAGTAAAACTCCAGAATTGGAATTGAATGCTATTTTAATATTTATAGAACCATAAATTATACCAGTTATCATTTTTAATTATGACATGATGATGATTCATAAGTTAAGACATTACTAATATTTGTTTAGGTCATTTTGGCGATTCTTCGATCGTAGTGAACTCATTTTGTTTTATAAATTAATAACATGTGTCAAAGAAGATTACAGAACCTTATATAATATATAATACATAAATTTTAATCTGGTTCAACCATAAAAAATGTTTCATGACCAATATTGAAGGAAGTAAAGGAAATCGAAATCACATTGTCCACGATGTCGGTAAATTGACACATCATGGATGACGTTTTAATTTATTGAATAAGTGGGAAAGGAGAAGAAGTATAATAGTGAATATTCCATAAAAAACATGATTAAATACAGAATATGTAAGATAATGTATCATTCATGCCTCTTGTATAAGAGGAGTTGAGGAAATATGAATAATAAAAATGAAAATGAAAATAAAAGAATGAAAACAAAAGAGGATGTTTACCTCTTGATCTCTTCTCTTTGTGATCCTTCTTAAGGCCCTTGGTTTTGGATCTTTGGTGAGACCAGTAGGTCTTGTATGTGGGGAAGTGACATGGGAGGGGTATTGGGTAGATATTAGGCAAGGATCAGAGCTTAATAAGAGTGGGAGGAATAGGGGAATGAGGGTGGTATTTATAGTGGAGGAGAGGAATGATTTTACATTATTTTAAACATTATTATAATATTTTTGCTCAAAAATATTAATATTCTTGATTCATGTGACCCTAAATAGTAATAATATCATGTGAGTTAGAGAAAATTAGTATTAAATCACTTTTTATGTCATAAATAGTGTATTTAACTAATATTTTGAATATACACTATTTTATAGTATTTCACTATTCACCAAAAATTTAAGATTTTCAGAAAAATCTCAAAAATTCACCCTTACCATTATTTAATGTGTAGAGTTAGAAAACGAACTCCATTTTTTGAAAATAATTTTCTAAATATTACTAATTTAATTTTTACATATAATCATAATTTATTCAAAAACAACAATTTTAAATCTATAACTCATTTTTTAACACCTTGAAAAATTAATCAATATCTCATTATCTTATAACCTTTAGAAAATAAAATAATAATAAAATTTACTATTAAATTGGGTCTTATTTCTATTCATATTAATATTCATAAGGTTATGTTACTATTAACCAGAAATCAAGTTTTTTCCATAGACTACAAATAACTTACTGATTACCATTGTAGATGACCGTTTTTCGACATTCAAAACATAGAAGCAGAAAAATTATGTTTAAAGGATTGTTAAAAATATATACTTAAAACAAAGTTTCATGCATTTAAATTTATTTTTAAAACCTTGGGGTGTTACAACATTGGTCACAAAACTAGGCTCCCTAGTAGGGGAACATAGGTGGGAATTAGAAACATGGATATTGAGGAAAAATATAACAATAAAGATCTAATGGAGTGTTAGAGAACATGATTAAGAGAATGTTAACACTAATAAGGACATAAATCCATGAATATATAAGGGTCCATTTTATTCATTAAAAACAAAGGTACTATGAAAAAATATTTGGTTTCAAGATCATTTTTCTTTGAATTGATGTACTCTTTCACTCTCTAAGAAAAATAAGTAAATATGTATACTTGGTATGTTTCTATATACAAATTCTTATACGTTGGTCGTGCCTAAAAATATTTCATCTTCATCTCCTATAAAAATATTCATGATATATTGATGTAATATATAAATATCTAAAACTAGATTCAAAGTTCAACTTAAACCATTTCATAAATGGTTATCATTTCTAAAATATTTTGATCCAAAAATTTGTAAGGAAGGTTTTTTCAATTTTCAAAATGAACTTATCATTAACCTTCAATCAATATAAAGCATCTCTTAAATTATCACATACTGAATATGGGAACAACCTCATCATGTATTCTCTTGAAATATGTTAATAACTTGAATCACCATATAACCTTATCAGAAGCATGCTTCTTCCTTATTCCTTATGAAAGACACATGTTATTGGGTATATCCCTTAAATCCAAAAGTGTTGTAAACTATATCAATGATTACATATACCCCTTGTCTATAAGTCATTAATTAGTTACAATGTATTCAATACTTTTACAAATAAATTATTTCTTTAACATTGTATCAACATTAGGAACATATTATGGGTGGTATTTCCCTAAAAAAATTTCCAAAAAGTTTAACTTTTTACTGAATAAATTTTCTTGGTACCATTTAACATATGATCTCAAATCCTTAACGAAAAAGTATTGTAGTACAATCCTCATATATTTCACAATTAATGCAACCAGTACATCAATGATAAAATATTCAAATGACATAGTTATTGGATCCAAATACACAAACACATTGATTATTCCACTTCATCTTTAATCCATTAACAAGGAAACATCATCATATTACTAAATACCTATTTCCTTTCATATTTCACTAGTATTGTCATCATCATCATAAATATAACCATTACTCATAACAAATTGCTAATTCTCTTCACAATCTTTCCACTCAGAACATCAATTTGCATAATGACCATTCATAGCACACTTAGAGAATTTAAACGTGAATGATGTATTAGAGAGGCCAATAATCCCATCCATTGCATCAATAGAACTACTAATTTTTTCACTGTAGTTACTTGGTTTGTGTCCTTCTTTTCCATAGTCAAAACAACTTATTTAAACTCTAATACATTCACATGGGCGATTCTTTCCACATTCGTGACATAGATGAAACTGAATCTTATTTCCTCTATGGTCTCCATTATCAAAAATCCTAGTGAACTCCTTCCTTCTCTTACTTGGTGAGTCAAAGAGTTGGTTTAGGTAAAAATTGTTAATCATGTTCCATGAAATCTAGTTAGACATGATCACAACATCCTTTACTACAGTGTTCATTCCATTTAACTTCTCACCAGTAAATCATTCATCACTTTCAATGTAAACCCAGTTCCTTTTGGTTTCCTCCATGGACTAGATCCAGAAAGCATAGTGTGAGCAAAACTTATTAGAATAGAAAACCACATAATCATGAAAAAATAATTATAGTATGCCTAAATCATGGATCCTAATTCTTTAATATATGAAACCTTAGGTTTATACTTTGTTAATCATAGTTATCTTATACTTAAATCCTTTTAGAAGATTTGTAAATAAAATTAGAATTGTCCAAAGCATATCCCCCAAGAGTGTAGAACCTGGTGTGCAGTAAGGCCCATTGTCATGTACCAGGTTACCCTAAGTCAGGCCTGAAAAACCTTGTTAGAGTTATTAATCCATGTTACAATTGTTCCAGAACCATGTCCATTTGTAGTATCTAGACATGGATGTATTACTAGGAATACCCACATAATCAAAACCTTACCAAAATTATAGGATGTTCTTGTATACTCATCCTCAATGTCTAACTTAGGGTTGTGATCCCAAATATAAGTTTTCTAAATCTAGTTTCTAAGGTTTCTACTAAATTTCCTTGATACCAACTATAACGCCCTAACAGTATATATCTTGAAGCCTGTGCATTATTTTATTATATCGGCATGATTACACAGATTCAAATCCCAAAGGACCATTTAGTTTATCATTCTTGGAATTCAATATTAGATAAAAAAAATACCCATAACACATTGGGAAATGTAAAATAAAAACATGATACATAATAAATTTAAATAAACAGTATTATTGAATGCTTATTCAAAGATTTATTCTTTATAAACTAGTAAAGGAAACATAATAATGGTGATCTAAAATAACTGATCACCCTTTAAATTTACATAACTATATAAGGAATAAATAATTTGACATGTAAGAAACTGAAACACATGAAATAAATCAATAAACTAATAATTAATTAAATCCATAGATATGTTGATGCAAAATAGCATGGATAAACAATAACTGAAAATAAATGAGGGAGATGATTTATTAATGGATTTTATGCCTAAGGAACATGAAAACATATACCATCACGACCATTCACAATATGGTTTAAAACATGGATATAAACCTATTTAATTTTTCCAACTTATTCGTCTCATGAGAACCTGTTGATGCATCGAAGAGATATATAAAGTTTGGGATCTAACCGTCATTGCCTGTCTAAAGCATTACACAAATTGAATAATCAAAATAAATAATATGACTTATCATATAACCATATTTAATGAGAAATATGTATTTATAAATAATACCTTAGAGGAGGATAAGTAACAACAAGGGTTGTTGACAATAAAATATTCTCGAGGAAAAATGATATTTAAACATTCTAATGTGCCCCATACCACATTGAAAATTTAAATAATAACCCCCCATGAATTAAATGAAACATATAATATCATGAGAATATGTATATTCATGATATGATATGTCAAAGGTCACTATATACACCAAATAAAATTGAATTTTTGTATAACAAAAATAAGTCTAAATTGAATGTAAATTAAGACAAAATCCATTACCTTAACCTTATTTTTTGTCATGTTGTATTAATACTATAGTATAGTGGTTTTAAATATGTTACTACCTTATTATAAAACAATAATAATTTTTATAATATCATATATTAATTCCTTATAATATTTTATTTCCCGTTTTTAGCACTCATTAATTATTTTTACCAGGTGTTGATTTCTTAGTTTTCTCAAGTATGTTTTGACTTGTTACTTGTTGTTATCATTAATTATATCACGGTTTCATCCTATAAATAATTTTGAAAATTACTTTATTATAATATATTATTAGTACCTATGTAATTAGAATATCCCATAATATTTTAAGATAAGAAATGAACTGCATGGTTCATGGAGACGGTACACCGTACGTACACATGAATGTTACTTTCATTTCTTTTTCATATTAAAATAATGAAAAATAAATGATAAATATGTATATTATAATTATACTATCATATATCTATTATATATTTTAAATAGTTTTATTAAAATAACCCTTAATACATTCCATGTATAGCGTGAATGAATCACATCGCTTGGAGGGTGTGATAGTCCACACTTCCTCAAACGATGTTATCATATTAACATAAAATGGGATGATTTAAAGGTATGAGTTATAAAATGATTAAATAAGTATAAAGACATAATAAATATCATATATATGATATATAAATATATTTCCATCATATTTTCCACCATGAGATGTGTCAAAGGAAAAAATGAACAATCATCATTTCGTGAGGCAGTAGTTCGTCGTACACAGAAACAATATCTTCGTTACCCATTATATGGAGGTGTGTGTAAATGTAGGTTGAAATATTAACCTAAAAACATAGTATATTGAGGATACTAGGGTTATTATTTAATAATTTAATAATAAAATTTTAGGGAATGGATAATTCAAATAAACCTAAAGAGACTAAGGAAAGATGTTACCTCTTAATTGGGTAACTCCTATTGGTTTGTAGTAAAGGGATAACTTAGCTGAATTTATGCCAAAAGGATGGTTCTAGGTTAAGGGTAGGTATTTTTAGAGTATATTTGGGTAGATTTTTTATGAGACAATGTGGCTTGAGAGGTGTGAGGAAGGAGTAGAGTGCTTTCCTTTTTATAGTGGAGGGGTAGTGGCACTCTTGTAAATACCAAAAGGTATTCATTAATGGGATATCTAACTTACCTAATGTGCATAAAAAATGGAAAAATAATGGATTTAATGTGAATAATGGTTGAAAAAACCTCAAATAGAGAAAAATATATTCATTTTAATAATTTCGTTCCTTAACTACTAAAATTCCCAATTTTATCATTTTTGGATTTTATTTAACCATCTAGTTTTCTAACCTAATTAATCTTACCATTAAGACTAAAACATTGAGAGATTTGGTATAATATATATATATATACACTGAATTATTAATTTGTTATCTAATTTATAAAAGAAAAAATCCATTTCTTTTGGAAATTAATTTTAAAACAAGAGCATATGACATGCTAAAACACTGCTTAATCCCATACCATGTTAACATCATTTTTACAATATATGGGTTATTATGATTGTAACATCCTAGGTAAATAAAGAATAAAGCATTTTCATATTTATTAATATTTTGTGAATTAAATATTAATTTTACTTTATAGGGGATGCTACGTTTGATAGAGTACCTGATACACAACATCAGGTTTCTTTGAAATATTACATTGCACACAACGTTGGGTCATATTGAAAAATAATAATATAATATTATTTTAAATGGTAGTTAATACCTAGTTGTTGTATTGAAAGGAATGAAAAAAACTGAATATAATATGATTACACATGTTTGTTAAATTTTTTTACATTTATCCAATTAATGTTAGAGGCTTAAAATGTGAATGAATCTAATTTTAAGCATAAATACTCTAATATGTTTTTAAAGGTCGATTTACCGCCTTTTAATGGTGAGCACTTTTTAAATTTAGTTTTTTTTTCACTTTTATATGTTATATTATAAAAAATAAATTTTTTTTTTACAATCAGGACATCAAAATTGACTTTGGATGAAATTTTGGTATTTTTCTGATAAAATTCATTTTTTAATGAATAGTGAAAATTACTGTATTTTAATTAAAAACTGCCTTTTAATATAATTTATTTATATGGTTTAATTATCTTTTTAATTGGTTTTAAAGTGTAATTATATTATATTTTTACCATTTAATCCATTTTTGGTCATTTGAAGTAATTTCACTTTGAAATTAGACATAAACAAGTGTCAATCTTTTGATACTTATTATTTTTTAAAAACACGTTTTTTGTTTTGACAATGGGAATTGATTTTAAATTAATTAATCAAATTATATGTTTTAAATTTGGTAAAATATACATCATTTTTAAATTCAGAATATAAAATATAGCTTAAGCTAAAGTTTTGGTATTTTTCTGAAAAACTTCAATATTGGATGAATAGTGAAAACATTGAGTAATAGTTAAAAATTGACTTTTTCATTTAAATGAAATTTTTCTGCTTTAATGAATTGAATTTAGAAAATTCTACATACATGGTTTTTATTATTAAGTAAAATTTGGTTCAATAATATGAAAATAATTTTTGTGAATAGTAACTTTTGACTTTTATTTACCACGGTTAAAGGTAAATAGGGTAATTCATGGTAAAAACAATATTATAATAATATAAAATTACCTTAAAACTTGTCCTAAACTTATTGTATTAGTACTTTCAAACCAATAAAATCCTTGGGTTATACTTTTTTCCTTTTAAATCTACTTGGGTAAGATAATGATCTTAATAACTTTTAATTTAATGTAAAAAATAAAAATATCATAAACATGTATTGTTTAGCTAAACAAATTTTAATGTGGGGTTAAATAATTGATATATATGACTATAAATATTCATTATAAATCTAAAAATATTTTCTAAATCATTTTATTTTATTTATAATTTTTAGATATCAAATAAATAAAATTATTTATGACACAATAATGATGCAGTGTTTACCTCTTTAATGAATGATTTAAATAAATAAGATTATAAAAATCAAAACAATACCCAAAACCTATCCAATTATTATTGGATGATTTTATTCAGAACAAGAGTCATCTTTTCATTGACAATAACATGTTTTGGACCTTTAGAAACTAAAAATCATTATATAATAAAAAAAAATTCAAACTTTTTTATAGAGCCCCTCCTCCCCCTTATAAAAAACCCTCAACTCTAACCCATTACTCACACCTCTAAAGCCCCTTGGCTCATCCAAACTCTTTCTAAATATTCTCTCAAGATCAATATATTCCACCTAGACTCCTTACCTTATGCAGAAGGCACTTCAAGAAATCCTTTTGGTTCAATCCAAAGGAGTTACCCGATTTAAACGTAAAGTCTTCTCTTAAGTTATTTTCTTTTATTTTACTTCTCCAACACCCTAAAATCTTTTTATTCCTTTATTTTATAAAAAAATATTATCTTTAATATACTAGGTTTCTGTTAGGATAAGGATTCTCACTACACTTACACACACCTCCATCTAATGGGTAAAGAACATACTGTTTCTGTTGACGGAGAACTACTACCTCACGAAATGATGATTTACCAATCTTCTCCTACCACATATTATGGTGGCCATTATGATGACACTGTATTTATATATGATATATTATATGTTTATGTTTTCTTTATGCTTCTGTATTTTTCATTTATAGCATACCTTTATGGTTTCCATAATGGGTAAAAGTGATAATTTCATTTGAGGAAGTGAGGACTACCACCCCCTCAAAGTGATATGACTTGTTCATGCCATACATAAAATGTATAAAGAATGAATTTAATTTAATTATATATATGATATTATACTGGAATTATAATATACCTACATATCATTATGTTTTCATTCCATTAAATAAGAAATATAAATGAAAGTAGCGTTCATGCGTACGTACATCTTACCGTCTCCATGAACGATGCATTTCATTTCTTACCACCAAATGTTATGTATTATTATAAAATAAATATATATACTGGATATATATAATATATATGATATTTAAATAATGAATGTTATTCTTGAGATAATTGAATTTTGACCACATAAACAACTTGTAATTATAAGAAGTTCATTTTTGACTCAAGTATCAAATATCAACAAAATGATCATTATGAACTAAAATTATTACATAATGTTTCTAAAATGGTAATAAGTGAAATAAATTAATAATAAACTTGAAAAGGGTTCTTAATCAAGAATAAATTAACTTTAGTTTATTATTCATGAGATTAAAGAACAAACGGGTCAAGTCGAACATGAGGTAAGGGACTTCGTCTCAATCTCCTTTCATTGTGGCATATTTTGTTTTATTCACGACTTTCTTTTATACGGTGTATAAACACCTTTGAATTTTTATTTAATTCAAAGAGAATCTTTTTCTTCGAGGCCTTTTACTAAATGACAAAAAATAATGTTACTTTTTAACGTAAGCAGTGAAAATGACCTTTTCCACCGCCACAAGTATTATTTGATCTATGGATTCCTTAACAAGACACAACGTTTTTAAAAGGAAAATAAATACCATATACTCTTTTACATATTTTGGTATTTAAAATGGCTTTGATAATGGATTTGTTATTTCAATATATTTAAATGATATATTGTGATTGAAATGTGGAAATGTTATCTTTCCTTTATGTTTGTTTTAAGTATTGTTAATATTTTATGGTTCTTGGGAATTGTTTACATATATGGGTGGTTTTGTGATAAACCTAGGGTGGGTGAGCAAGTGATATCTCTCTAATGCATTGTTTAATGCAACAGAGGTAAACATGAATGTTTCTCCTAAGAGATTTAAGGAATATACTGTGATTGGTATTCCAAATGTAACTCCCTACGTAGCTGTGAAAGCTACAATGTATCTTTGTTATGGATGCCACAAGTTACCTTTATGATTTATGGTTTCTATGTGTTATTTGTAAATCTTATGATTTCATGAGGTATGTTAAAAGGCTTATGTTTTGATGGAGTAATGTTTTATTTATTTATTTTATAAATCTTAATGATATTTTTATGCTCATCCCATGTTTTGAAATGAGTTTCACAGGACATAATGATGAATAGTGTCAGGGATGGGATCAAGGAAAAGTCATGTGGTCTAAAACATGGAACTGGAAATGACTCTTTTATTAAGGGTTTTTATTTTATGAAAAAATGGAAACCGAGTAGAAGTGTCTACTTTGTAATTTTTGAGATGTAATGTAATAGTTATGTCCTAATTATATAAAAATCAATACGTGAAATGATCCTCAATGTGAATTATTCATTTAATTCAAGATTATGTAATGTTTTATGGCTGGGTCCTTATAGTTGGTATCAAAGGTCAGTTTAGACAACTTTAGGAGTTAATATATTTTTAAATTAATACCCATAAATTAATTTATGGTATGATTGAAATGATATAGCATTTACATATTACCTTGTTTCTTCACCTAAGATATTTCAATGTTCAGAATGTTTTTCCGCAGAAGAAATAGGGAAACTATATTGGGAAGGCATACAGAGGAGAATAACCTTCCAAATCAGCAACCTGAGATGGTCAGAATCAGAACTAAATAGTTTTTTTGCATTGATGGAACAGTTGACTCAAACTATAAATTGTGGTGGTATCCAGGAATGAGATCATCTAGTTCAACCACATAAGAACATGTCATTAGTGGAGCATTTCATGAGGCAACATCCCCCATTATTCAGATGATCATCTGACCCTGTTCTAGTAGAAGGGTGGATTAATGAACTGGAAAAGAATTTTTATGTCATTGGGTGTTAAGAAAATCAAAAGGTTAGTCTTACTGTTTACCATTTTGAAGGTGAATCTGATCAGTGGTGGTTAATGGTGAAACATATCAGGGATAGTGAGGATATTGATGCTCTTGATTGGGATTAATTCAAAGGTATGTTTCTTGAGAAATAGTTTCCTAAGGTGGTTCATCTTAGGATGGAAAAACAATTCCTAGAATTGAGGTAGGAAGATGACTCAGTGGATGCTTATGAAGCAAAATTCAGTCGACTGGAAAGGTATACTCCAAATTTCATATGAGATCTTGATAGTAAAATCAACTTTTTTTACTCAGTATTAAAGACAAAGTATCGTCAGGCTTTAGCTTCTCGTGAGTTGGAAAGTTATAAAAAACTTGTTTGATGTGAGGAGAAGGTAGAAATGGAGTTTTCCGATGATCAGGTGTTCTTTGAAAAAACAATAGAATAAGAGGTTAAGGTGGCAGAAAAAAGGGATGAACTCTTCAAAAAAGTCTGATAGTAAGAAACTTAAGTTTACAGTTTGTGAAAATTGTGGTAGGGGAATGTCTTTTGAATTCTGTTAAGTAGTAATGATGTCGTAAAATGGGACATAAGTCTCGTAATTGCACTAAAAAGATTAGGTTAATGGTAAGAAAAAATCTGATTTACAGTCAGTAAAATGTTTTAAGTGTAATGAAAAGGGTCATTATGCAAATGAGTGTCCAAAAAAGAACTCAAATGAGGGAAAGCATCCAGACTACAAGCAGAAAGGGGTGGGGAAATCCTTTGAAACTACTTTAGCAGATGTTGGGCCATCAAATGAAGTAGTATCAGGTAAACTATTTTTTTTGTTCAGATTATGTCAATGTGTTGTTTGATTCAGGGTCTACACATTCGTTCATTTCTAAGAAGTTTTCTAGTAAATTGGTGATTCCATCTCAAGATATGAATCATGAAATTATGGTAAAAACACCAAGAGGAAATTTTGAGACAAAAGAAAATTATAAGAACCTTCATTTACTTGTGTGTGGAAAGAATCTACATACAAACATTATTGTTTTGCCTCTAGTAGAGTTTGATGTTATTTTGGGTATGGATTGGATTTCTGTTTATCATGCTAAGATTGACTGCAGAGCTAAAGATGTTTCTTTTTAGAAATATTTTCAGTTTGTGTATAAGAATGAACCTTTACTTTTGATAACATATTAGGAAGCTGAGAAACTAGTAAAAGATGGAAATGAATATTACCTTGCACGTATTTTTGAAAAAAATGGAATTGTTCAGATTAATGATGTGCTAGTGCTAAATGAGTATCTTGATGTTTTTCTTGATGAGTTACCTGGTATTATACCTGATCGGGAAGTTGAAATTACTATTGACTTAGTTCTTGATGCTAATCCAATTTCAAAACCCCCTTATCGAATGACTCAAATTGAACTTTTAGAGTTAAAGAAGCAATTGCAAGAGTTATTTGATAAAGCTTTCATTTGACCTAGCACAACACCATGGGGTGCACCTGTCTTGTTTGTTAAAAAGAAAGATTGTTCAATGAGACTTTGCGTTGATTATAGAGCATTGAATAACACTACTAAAAAAATGACCTATAGCCACGGATTTATAGCCATAATTTAATTGATCAGTGGCTATATGTTAAGATATAGCCACACTTTTTTAAACTGTGGCTTTAGAGTAGAAAAACCCACGGAATCAACCTCCTCCCGTTTCATCCGTGGGTTTAGAAACCCTCCCTCCGTCACGACTAATATATATCCCCTCCCTCCGTCGCGACTCATATTTTCCCCTCCCTCCATTAAGATTCCTCCCCCTCCATCCCTCACTGGAGAATCCTCCTCCCCCTCCCTCCCTCACTCATGAATCCTCCTCCCAAAATCCTCCTCCCCCTCCTCCCCTTGCGAGGAAGCCAGCTCTCCTCCCTGCCAATGTGACCCCTCCTCCCCTCGCGAGGCAGATGACCTACATCCCCGCCGATGCGGCTCCAACGCAGCCTCCCCACCACCCTGCCGACGCTCCCCACCCCACCAATGTGACCCCTCCTCCCCTTGCGAGGCAGCCGACTTACCTCCCCACCGATGCGGATCCGACGTAGCCTCCCCACCTCCCTATAGATGTGGCCTCCCCACCTCCCTGCTGATGTGGCCTCCCCACCACCACTGGTAATTTTCGACGCTGCTAAAAATTTGATAACACCCATGGTGGAATTTGTAGTAAAAATGACCCTTCCTTGCGAGATGGGGTTGATTTTGAGTCACTACTGATTTCTTCTAGATCTACCTAGGATATTATGACCCTATAGGTGGAGGAAGTGGTAAAAATATATCTACCTTATGGGATATGGTTTCTCCAAAAATGGATTCCATATATGATCCCAATACAATATTATCAATTTGGTGCATTTTCACCCATGCATGAGATGAGTGTAGCACGTTCTATTACACTTTCATATTTATTACTCACAGATAATCCAATGTGGGTATATGCTAAGCTTTAAATTGATAATATCATATAGAGTAGTGAAATGTAATTCAAATATTACTCTTCTCTGTTCTTACTAGATAACTCATCTTCATACTATGGAAATATATGAATTACATAAGAGAGCTTAATTACTAAATGTAAAATCTATAAAAAGAGTATAATCATCTAGAATGTTAGAAGGAAACTAAAAAAGAAAAAATACATACTATAATGACTATAACAACTCCTTCTACTTGGGTTATTTTATTTCTTCAAGGTTATGGTGGGACATGAAAAACATATATATGGAGGGATTTATGTTTTTTATTTCCACATTGTAAGCAAATAAACCTGTAAATTATCCTTTTAGAGTTCTTTCATATTTTTATTTTCATTTATTGAGTCCACTTTTGTCTTTTCTTAATCTATTATGTTAGAAGGTTATCGTTCAATTGAATATTATTTTATAATCATGTGTTTCACATTCAGGGATCTCTTATACAACTCAATGACGGGGAACATACCTCACAGTTTCAGGTCCCTTTCAAGCCTTGGTACACTGTAAGAAACTGAGACTTTAGTTAAGATAATTATAATTTTTTAATGTATTTATGGATTTATTCAGGTATTTATAGATCAATCAATTCACTGGTTTAATTGATTCCCTTGATGGCGTTCCCCTTGATGATTTTTAAGTTGATGGTATGTTTAAACAACACTTACTTGAATTGAAATATTTCTAGTTTACGTAGTTTTTATTACCATGTAATTAATCATATTTCACTACTTTAGTTTGTATGAATTCTGAGCATCCTTAGTGCAATGTATTTGATTTTTTCTTGCTTTTAATGATGCTATCAGGAATGTTTCAAACAACCAATTTATTGGAGATTATTTGTGTATCATTGTGACATTGTTAGCACTTAGTGGACCACCTTGTTATCTGTATATATATTGTTACTATTTTATTTAGTTTACTTTATATTCACTAACCCAACATAATATGGGATATATTAAAGTAATTATTTTTAGTGAAAAACTTAATTTTATGCTCATTTCCCACACATGTATACATATTTTTACTATTTTATTTATTTTACAGGTCTTGTGTTTTTTATTTTCAAGAGAATGATTTTTTTTTCTAATTTTGTATTTGAATGTTTGCATTTTTTCAAGTTTTTTGGTTGCATGTTTATAGGTTGCATGGTTTGAAGGATTGTAAGCTAGGAGGTATGGAAGTTATAAGTTGATAGTTTCTTCATTACACATTTACATGTTACTAATTTTCTGGTTTTTTGGTTGTTAGGTTTGTGGGTTTTAGTTGCTAGGTTTACAGGATGAAGGTATTCTTGTTTGTAAGGTAGGAATGATGGAGATTAAAAGGTTTCCATTTTTATAGATTTCAATGTTTTTAGGTTATAAGATTACATGTTTACAAATCGTTTTACAGATTCACTAGTAGAATCTCTACCTATACCAACACCTCCAAACCAACGGTTTGAAAAACCCATTGGATTAAGTAACCTATAGCAACGGTTCAATGAAACCGTTGGTGAAGGGGAAAAATGGTGATTTTTTCTAACGGTTTGAAAAACCCATTGGATATTAGGGGTAATTGTACCAATGGTTTAACAAAAACAATGGTAATAGCTAGTTTTCCAATATTTCTCTACGGGTTTTAAGAACTTTTCGGGAAAAACCCCCAAATACCCCCTACCGATGAACATAATCTCTCCTCCATTGAACCCATCATCGAATAGGTGTCTCTACTAACCCATGAATAGATCTCTCCTCCTTCTAATATAATCACTCCTCCATCGAACCCTACTTCCCGAGCATGAACCCGTGAGCCCACTTCCTCTGTTGAATAGAATCTCTCCTCCTCGAACAGATATCTCCGCTCTATGAGATCTACTCCTCCAACGAGATCTCTCCTCCAACCCTACTTCCCGAGCACGAACCCTACTTGGAGAGCTCACTTCCTCCATCACGAGATCACTTTCTCTAGAATGGATCTCACCAGGATGCCAACCCTAATTCTTGAGCACACTTCCTTCAGAACCCATCTCTAAGATTTTTCCCTAAATGAGATTTCTCCGAACTGTGAACTCCACTTCCCAGCCGGTGATTGATTCAAGTAATTTTTGTTCTTCCACTTCAAATCGGTACGTTGTAATTAAATTATCTCTTCTGCCTCCATTTATTTTATCTTTTTTCATTCGATTTTGCAGCAATATTCTTTGTTTTACCCAATCTTTATTAGGATCCCATCACAAGCCATATATCATTTTAGGTTGCGGTTTTGTTTTGATTTATCTTTATAGAATATTTTTTATTGATATTGAAGACTTAAATAAGATAATGAGTTATTTTATCCTTTTTTACATTAAATTTAAGGTTTATTGACATTATTTCGTTGGTCATACATAAATACAAGGGGAGGGTTTGGACTGGAGGAAGGGGCTTTTCCATGGGAGGGTTAGGATTAGAGGAAGGGGAAAGGGCTAGGGCTGGGGGGTTTAGGATGTGCTGGGGGGTGGTTAGGGACAAGGGGACTGGTAGGGGTTTGGCATAAGGGGTTGGTGTTGGGTTTATGTGGGATAAGGCCAGGGTTATGTTTAGGGGTTTAGGGTTAGGTTAGGTTTAGGTCGGGGTGGGGGGTAGGTTTAGGTTGGGGTTTAGGTCTGGGGGTAGGTTTAGGCTGCGACTGGGGTGTTAGTGGTAAAGGGGCCAGATTGGGCCATGGGATGAGGTTTAAGGTAGTGGTCATGGGGGTCGTTTTAGTATAGGGGATGGGGTAGGTTTACTATATTAAACCTCCATTGGAGTAAGTAGGATACCAAAAAGAGGCTACCTGATATGAAACCGATAGATGGCATTGACTTGATGGCATGTGCAAAGTTGAAGTTGCAAGGCCCAATGATGTAAGGAAGATTAAACAGACTACAAGTGGCAACAGAATCCCATCTCATTGCATTAAAAGGCCCAAACCCAAGGTGCATGCATGGAAGTGGAAAATGAGCTTATTATCACTCTTATTTAAACCCAAAGGAGATGTGTAAAGATTGGCCCACATGGTTGCACGAATTTGGATGCCTTTACCACATGGAGGATTCTAGAAATGGTATCTTTGGACACCAAAGTCAAATCCGGTGGGCTATTCACTCAAAGTAAAATTTGGTGGGCTATGTTGGAAAGTTGTGTGCTACTTTTCCAAAAGCCTTTTTTGGATTTTATCTTTTTTACTTTTAAGGGGACAAGGTAGATTTAGACTTTATGACTTCAGGGTATTAGACCCTTGACCATTGTATCACCCCCTTGGCTATAAATAGCCACCCCATGGCATTGTATTTTCATTCAAGACTTAATTGAGAGCTTATGATGGTTTCTCCCCGTTGTGTGAGAATTGTTCCGAATTTCCCCCTTGCTCTTGTGCATTCTTGCCTTGTCAATCTACAAGTTAGATTGGTGATCCAAGATCAAAAATCCCCCAATTCCGTGCCTCAACACAAGTGCATTGTTGTGTGGATTGGATATCGCTTCCCTCCCTTGAGTGTGTTGTCTAAGTAGTAGGTCGCACTCCTTATAGTGTTGATTGACTACTTGTATCTGCTATCCATACCCATCATCCACCACTTAGCCCCAAACCGCATACTTCATCTGCCGACCTATGTCGTGAAGATCAGGCCACCCCGTGCATCTCACATCAGTTGGTATCAGAGCTCCGATTGACATGGTAGGCATCTATCCCTTCATATATATTTCTTTTACCCATTACCCTTCTTATCTTTCCTTATTATCCACCCATTCAAAAAAACATTTTCTTTGAAAACCACAAGAATTAGCCTTTGTTGTGCAAGATTGAAATATTTTCACATTGAGTCAACTTTTCATCCATCTTATTTTCACATTAAATTCTCTATATGTGATTTGTATCTGAAAAAAAACAAAAAAAAATCAAATTCTCACAACTCATCATTTTGTGCTTCTCAAAATTAAGCACATCCTTTTCTTTGAAAGATTTCAAAAAAAAATTGTTTTACTCTCCGTTCATCATCTTGTGCTTTAAAAATCCAAGCACAACACTTTTTGGGGAGATTTGACGAAAAAAAAATCAGATACAATTACTTCATCATCGTGCTTTACATTATTCACACTTTCCATATCTGTACATCACTTTCTCCATCATTTTGCTTCATCCCCATTTTATATTTGGCTCATATTGTTATTAATTTTTCTTATCTTGCACAATCGGGAAAAACCCAAATACCACCTTTCTACCCCCCTTTTCCACCCACCCTTTATCCATTTTTCTACCCTCTTTTCACCCTTTACCATTTACCACTCAGGCGGGTTGTGGTAAACCAGCCCCCGACACAATCTTGATTGGGGAAGGATTGGTGGCAAGTGATCACCCGAAACAAGGTATTATATTTCATAAGATCTTGGGATTCAAATTCTGTTTTGAGAGTAGAGAGAAATAAGAAAAAATAATATATCTTGTGTGTGAGTGTATGCATCTTGTTTAGTACATGTGTGTACATCTTGTGTGTGTGAGTGTGTATATATTACGTGCGTGAGTGTGTACCCTTGTGTGTGTGAGTGTGTACATCTTGTGTGTGTGTGTGTGCATCTCGTTTGTGTGAGTGACTGTGTATCATTGTGTGTGTTTTCCCCCCGGTGTGTGTTTGTGTTTTTGTACTATATTATGGCTGAAGATCGTGGGAAGAAAATTGTTCATGCTAGTGATGAAGGAAGCTGAAGTAGGTCCCCCACACCGGAAGCATCACCACTCCAAATGCAAGCTTTGTTGAGCCATTTCGAAAAACTTCTTGATCGAAAGTTAGAGGTGCTACATGAGAGGATTGATAACCTGGAGAATCTACCAAGCCCAAGGATGATCCACGATAACCCGCGGCGAGCTACGGCACCCCATCGGCCCCACATCATGGAGGAGGAGATGGAAAACCTGGATGGTGATTTTGAGTATGTCCCACAAAGGAGGAGGTTGTACGAACAACCTAGAGGATGATAAAGGAGACAACATGATGATGACCTTCTTGGCGGGATCAAGGTGAAGGTCCCTTCATTTCAAGGGAAAAGTGATCCATAAGCATACTTGGAGTGGGAGATGTGGATCGAGAAAGTATTTTCATGCCATGTGTATTCCGAGGAGAAAAGTTCAAACTTTCTTCCCTTTAATTTTATGATTATGCATTAATATTGTGTGATCAAGTTCAAAAGGAGAGGGCTAGATATGGTGGACGTCCCATCAACACTTGGGAAGACATGAAGTTCACCATGCAGAAGCTGTTTGTTCCCACACATTACCATAGAGATCTGAACAACAAACTCCAATGCCTCACCAAAGGGAGTAAGAGTGTAGATTACTTCTAAAAGAGATGAAGATTTCCATGATTTGAGCAAACATTGAGGAGGATCCGGAGGAAACCATGGAACTATATTTACATGGGCTCAATCGGGAGATTTCTGATCAAGTGGAGATGTACCATCATGTGGAGATACAATATATGATCCACCAAGCCACCAAGGTTGAGAAACAGATCAAAAGGAGGAGAAACATGAGGAAACCCACTACCCCTTTCACACCATGGAGAAGTATGAGGAAGGAGATTGGAGAACTGTCAAAGTCAAAAGAGGTGGTTGATCGGAAAAGTGACAAGGTAAGTCTTCCACCTTAGAAACCTACTTTTGAGGCTAACCAAACTAGGAATAGGGATATTCGGTGTTTCAAATGTCAAAAAAGGGGTCACATTGCTAGTGAGTGGCCAAACTGGCGCACCATGACCATCAACAGGTATCGAGAATGGGAGACCGATGGAGAGAGCTCAGAAGAGGAGGAGGAAGAATCTCCATAAATTGATAATGGAGAATTTGCGGAAGACGGTGGGATTCTTGTCACTAGGAGAATTATAAGCACACAAATGACTGTGGGAGAGAAGGAGCAGTGGGAGAACCTCTTCCATACACGGTGCAAGATCCATGGGAAGGTATGTAGTGTTATTATTGATGGAGGAAGCTATAGTAATGTTGTGAGCACTGAGTTAGTAGAGAAGTTAGGACTTCCTACTTTGAAGCATCAACATCCATATCGGCTTCAGTGGTTGAATGATTGCGGGGAGCTGAAGTTCACCAAGCAAGTGAAGGTACTGTTGACCATTGGGAAGTACAAAGATGAGGTCTTGTATGATGTTGTTCCTATGAAGGCTTTCCATTTGTTGTTGGGACGACCGTGGCAGTATGATCGACGTGTTTCCCATGACGGTTTCTTGAATCGTCACTCTTTTGTACTCTGAGGGGAACCTATAACCCTCAACCCCATGTCCCCCAAACAAATTCTGTAAGATCTCATTTTGAGAGAAAATAAAAAAATGAGTGATGAGGAAAAAAAGAGTGAAAATGAAAAAGGAGAGAATGAGGGAGAGATAGAAAATGAGAGAAGAAAAGAAAATGGAGAGCAAAGAAAAATCAAGTGGGAAAAAGAATTTGAGAGAAGAGAAAAGTGTGATGTTGGCAAAAAAGAGTGAGGTGAAGGAAGCTTTGATTTCTCAGCATAACCTTATAGTACTTATATACAATGAGGTGATGTTGAACACTAACAACTTAACTTCTTCATTGTCAACTATTGTGAAATCTTTGCCACAGGTGTATGGTGGAGTCATTATTGAGGAGGCACAACCTTGTCTGCTTCCTAATAGAGAGAGAAAAGTAATTCAAGGATCCATTAATGGAATCATGGTTTTAAAGGATTGGAAGGAGTTTCTACCTCATGCAGAGTCATCTTACAAAAGGGTAGATCACTCTATAACTCAATTTTTTCCATCTGGAACTATATTTGGATTTTGCCTCCCCACTCCTACTGATCAAGTTACATTTCCTTTGCAGGAAAGTAGAAATATGGAAGGAAAACAACATGTTAACCAACAACATGGGAAATCAAAGAAGGTGGATAGGCTTCAAAAGAAATGGATGTCAAAGATAAAGATACATGGAGATGGGCCAAATTTGGGGGCTCATATGATTGATTATAAGATCGCAATGCAAGGTGAGTACGCAGTTATTTTTAAAGTCAATGTTTCTAATCTTTCCTCGAATTTGGATACAGATGAGGAAGAGTCGAGGACGACTCCTTTTCAAGAGGGGAGGATGATATGAAACTCGCAGATGACATTGACTTGATGGCATGTGCGAAGTTGGAGTTGCAAGGCCCAATGATGCAAGGAAGATTAAACAGACTACAAGTGGCAACAGAAGCCCATCTCATTTCATTAAAAGGACCAAACCCAAGGTGCATTCTTGGAAGTGGCAAATGGGCTTATTATCGCTATTATTTAATCCCAAAGGAGATGTGTAAAGCTTTTCCCACATGGTTTCACGAATTTGGATGCCTTGCCCGCATGGAGGATTCTAGAAATGGAATCTTTGGACACCAAAGTCAAATCTGGTGGGCTATGCACTCAAAGTCAAATCCGGTGGGCTATGTTGGAAAGTTGTGTGCTACTTTTCAAAAATTCTTTGTTGGATTTTATCATTTTTACTTTTAAGGGGACAAGGTAGGTTTAGACTTTATGACTTTAGGGTATTAGACCCTTGACCATTGTATCACCCCCTTGGCTATAAATAGCCACCCCATGGCATTGTATTTTCATTCAAGACTTAATTGAGAGCTTATTCTTGTTTCTCCCCATTGTGTGAGAATTGATCATAATTTCCCCCTTGCTCTTGTGCATTATTGCCTTGTCAATAAACAAGTTAGATTGGTGATCCAAGATCACAAAGCCCCCAATTCCGTGCCTCAAACCAAATGCATTGTTGTGTGGATTGGCTATCGCATCCCTCCCTTGAGTGTGTTGTCTAAGTAGTAGGTCACACTCCTTATAGTGTTGATTGACTAGTTGCATCCTCTATCCATACCCATCATCCACCACTTAGCCCCGAACCGCATACTTCATCTGTCGACCTACGCTATGAAGATCGGGCCACCCCGTGCGTCTCACATCACTACCTCATCAGTAACACAAAAGTCTAAATGATGGTCATAATAAAGAGTAGTCTAGGACAGTTTATATTTGTATGGATACAATGACCCTCAAAACCAAATGATCTTGGGATGAGCAGTACCATAAAGATTGACCTGCCTCTCATGTACCTCATGAAACGGATTCACATGAAATAATTTTGGAATTTCTCATGAGGACTAAATAAATTTTGGACATGATGATGGAAAAACATGAGGAAGGTCTTAAAGAGAAAGAAGATTTTACCAATAACCTATCCCAATCTATTATGAATTTAGCTTCCCTTGTGTGTAATTTGTGGTTACATTCTAATGTATGGATTGAAAAAGAGGATAAAACAAATGAGTTTTATGAAGTGAAGGTTCTGGGTAAAAATAATATTGATGAGGATGAAAATTGTAGTACATTTAGTGATATTTCTAGAAAAGATGAACCTTTGAATCCTAAAGAAGAAAATAAACCCTCCCTTCAATACTCATCTGATGAAAAATAAATGGAATCTCTCAAGCACTAACATGAACAGTAAGAATGGAACACGACAAAATTAATTAGTGGAATGGTGGTTGAGAACGGAGAAAATTACAATGATGAAGATATATGTGTATTTAAATAGGTTCAAAAAGATGAATAAGTAGATAGGGAGTTGGACACCAGTGGACTAACTGAATTCTTCAAGGAATATTATTGTCCAATAATTGAAGAAGAAATAGATTCTTAAATACAATAAACCATCAAAACACTAAAAAAGGAGAAGGGGGATGAAGCAATGGATGATAAATCACTAAAAATAGTGATGCCATCATGAAAATAGATTTTACAAGTTTTTAAAAAGTGGAGAAAAAGGATGCTGCAATTTAAGAAGTCATTACCAAATTTAAACATAAGGAAAAGGAATAAAAAGTATGGGAGGAGGAGAAATGTATGGGTAATGATGAATGTTTTAAAGAAGGACCTCTAGAACTAAAAGATGAAGTTATTGTATTATAATTCATAGTTCTATCACAACATTTAAAGTCCATGAGAAACAGGATTAGGTGGTGGAATAATCCTTCAAAAAAATATGGCCCGACTTTGAATTCTTGTTTCCTACATTAAATAAATCCAAAAAACAAGAACTCACCACAAATCAGTGTCATAGAGATTGAAAGAAGAAGAAAGAGACCATGCAGCCCGATCTAGTAGAATTTAAAATTAGCATCAATACTGAGCCAGTTAAATTTTCTTCATTATCTAATTATGTGACACAAAGGTAAATTTTCTAGCTTAATAAACTTAATGAAAGAACATCTAGAAGGAAAACTGAGTTTTTAATTGATTTCTAGGGAATAGTTTTTTAAAATTAGCAAAATAGGTTGAAATTTTTAAAATTCACATTCTTACATCTATTTATAGTTTCCTAAAAATGATTATCGATATGATTTCTTATTCTTGAAGTTGATTCTTGGATACTTTCATGAAGTAAAGTGATTATTGATATTCATGAAATGACCCAATTGACCAATTTCATTTTTCCTATTCCCGAGATGGTTCTTAACCTATTTTGAAACATTATTTCCCATTCACTCTTTCTTGAAATAACTAAGTGTATGAAAAACTATTATAACGTTATTTTATGTCTTATTAATGCATGATGATTTTATGCCATATTAAAATGAATGACACCATAGATTGATTTTAATTGTTCTCATTTGACCGTGAGGCCTACCCTACATTTGAACATTTGTTAAACTAGTAGAAACCCTTGTATCCCATGATAGGTTTCCACAGTTGAAGATTTTGTTTCTTTACAACCCTTGTTCTTCAAGGTTAATTACATGAAATCACTTCATATTTAAAGAGTAAGAAGGGTGTTTCAGGGTTCCATTCAGTGTGGGTTCTATAAATGAGTGTGGTGTTTTGAGTGGGTACCCTAGACCCAACTCATGTATGTATATTGAATACCATTACATGCATACAGTTTGATATATACATGTTTATATCTTACCAAAAATAGTGTTTGTACTTCTGCATAGACTATATTTATATAGTGACATCCTAAGATTCCATGTCATATAAAAAGACTATAGAAGTTCCTAGGATATAATGAGAACCAATAGAAACCATGATAGTAATCTTAAATATATGTAATATGGTTCTGATACATTAGGGTGATAGGGAAAAGATGATGTGTGACTATCATGAGTTAGTGGCTCATAAGCCTTGAGAGTCCTTCTCAAGCCGTATGTCATTTTAGGTTGTGGTTTTGTTGAGGTTTTGTTGTGATTTATCTTTATAGAATAATTTTTATGTATATTGAAGACATCACTATGATAATGAGTTAATTTATCCTTGGTTTATTTTTAAATTTAAGGTTTTTTGACATTATTTCATTGGTCATACATACATAAAACTATAGAACTTTCGGCATACCCCGGGTGTCAACCTAGAGCTTGAGTGTTGGAAGGATAATTTGATGTTCAATATTAAATTAATGAATTCATCAAAATCACTATCAAACTATTACATGAAATATAAATTCAGACTTGATTTTTTTAGACACCATTGGTGGTTTCATACTATGTTTTACTCCAACCTATTTAGGATCCCCATTAGAATCAAAGAAGAGCTAGCAAATAAAGGATTCGAGGAGGAATATATGAGTCACTTTTATCTAGATATTTTGAATAATGGAATGACTTGGGACATCATAAAATTTATATAGAGGATGATGTATTTAATGGACCATGAAGGTTAATTCACAGACCTGAAATATTTCCCCCCTTCATGGGAAGGAGATAATATAGCTAGGGAGACATTTTTCCAGCATGGGATTTAGTATGATATCATTTCACAGGTTAATTCCCTTTTCGTGAGATTTTTTTTATTTGATGAATCATGATCTCATCACTAAAGATAACCCATTGGAGGTCCTGAGTCAAGGGAAATATGTTTCAGTAGGATGATCCAGGAGTTCCACATTAGGTGTCAATAAGTTGATATTAGGATTTCCAACAAGGATGCAGTGGTCAGATCAACTAGTGATGTAGAACACAGTATTTGGACATCATTCTGATTAATTTTATTAAGAATTGTAGGGTTGAACATAAGCTATTTCAGTTTCCTTTTCCCATAGTGGAGTAACAATAGTTTGATAAGATGGGTGCTATATAGAAGTTCTATATGAGCACTTAGCAGCTGATCATTGGAAATGGATCATGGTAGGAACCTGGGAGATTCTCTCCCACCCCTAAGTAAATAGGTTGATGGAGTTCTATCAGTCACTCGGGTTGGGGCAGGGGACATGGAACCCCAACATAGGAGTAGTGGTATCACTATAATGGAGAACTATAAGGGAGTCAATATAGAGACCAGGGAATAGGGTAACGTAATATCCATATTGTGGAGTATACTCATACCAATCAATATGTTGAACTGTCTACTTTCATATATACAATTCTTATGTCATCTGTCATTTCTGTAATATGATTAATACTGTTGGTTTTATTCATTTTCATTTTAAAAATTATCCAATTCCATTGGTTAGGCTATGTAAAGCTTAGATGCGGTTATGAAAATTGATACATCATTAGGGGTGTGGTTAGAGGTTATTATACAATGTAAGGAGTTCACTCGTCAAATTGTTTTCTACCATTTTCTATGAGACATTTTTGTGCAGGGTAATTTAGTGGTTTTTGACCCATCCTCACCTTATCCTAGAAATAAATCATTTGGGAGCCATTAGAAACTGAAAATTATTTTTCATAAAATAATATTTCAATCTTTTCCTAAGGTGCCCTCACCCATCTTATAAAAGGGCACTACCCCTTCTCTCAAATTCACACCTTCAAAGACATTTTTCTCAGCAAACCCCTGCCAAAATATCCTCTAAACTATCCTCCCTTCACCCTAGAGGCCTTACTTTAGTTTTAAATCCATCCTTTGTAGACCTTTTGATCAAATCAAAAGGAAGAACCCGAAAAAGAGGTAAATATTTCATCACCTCTTTCAAGTTCTTTTCTTCTTCAACTTCTTATTTATTTGTTGTTTCCATTCCAAAATAATAACTCCAGTATCTTATATATACTATGATTTCATTATAAAAATGGTACAACCCTATTCATTTTTCTATCCATCCTATAAATGAAAAACTCACCATAGGTGCGTACGTACGGATTACTATCTCCACGTCGTGGTGTAGTTTGTTATTCAAAAACTTAATCATTTGGATGGGTATAATAATGAGTATAACTGATGTAAATAATAAATATAACATGATAATGATTCTTTATATATGACATACTCTCCAACTATATACACTTTTAAAATCAATATAATGATATTGTCGCTCGTGCGTACGTACGGATTACCGTCTCCACGAACGCGATGAGATTCATTCCCCATCGTAGCCATTCAAAACTAATTTTCATTTAATGATTAAAAATAATGTTTAAGGACTTAGTATTATTATGAATATGAATAAGATACATCCTATCCATAACAAACATGACTCACGTAACAAAGAATATAAAGGGACACGAATCAGTTAACACTTGAAACGACGATAATACTAAAATATTATTAACAAAGCATTATTAGAAGATCATATATGATATCATAATTATGTATATGGTTTCTGTATAATTTCATAAAAATTATTTAACCATTATACAAGAGTTTAACCTACCCTCGACCAAGGAAAATTACAAGGTAAGGGTTAATTCTACAATCTCTTCATTATTTGAGGTTGTTTATACGTAATTATCTAATGGGACCTCTTTATCATCCACATCCATGCTTCTTAAAAATGTATTTCAAAACATTTTTTACTATTTACTAGCCAATTGATTAAATTCATTTATACCCTTATTTGAACTTATATGTTTTTAAAGGAATCTTTCCGTCATTTTCCAAACAAGGTACTTTATGACCTTTTTGACAAAATTAAGGTATGATTTTTTTAACTTATACTGCGGGTGTGGCTATTTTCCGTAGTTATAACAACGTCAAAGATTCCCTTAAAATCTTATAATAATATTTTCAAAAAAAAGTGTTTTATTTTATAATTACATGAATTTTAAATTATTTCAAAATAGGAATAGATATTTCTATAAAAAGGTTTTGATTCCATCTATTTCAACATCTTTTGATGGATTTTAAGTTTTTTTTAAGTTTATTTATTATGATACAAAAAATCCACATTGTATTAATGGTTTTGTGATATTTTTGACTATGGATGTGTTATTTCATACCATTCATGGTTTATGTATAAAGGGTTGACTTTTTGTATGCTAGTTTTAATATGAATGTTTATGTTATGTTTAAAACTTTTCATATGAGGAATGCATTGGACTTAGTAAGTGACGGGTGGAGCCCGCTATATCTCATCGATGCATAGGTAGGTCTCATGATACAAACTAGTGTCTTAGCACAAGGCCTTGACAAAATATTATTTTTAGTCTTGGCACAAAGCCTTGACTATGTGGTTATGATGTCTGACATTATGAATTCCATCATTATGAAAGTGTCTATTGATATTGCATGTGATTATTCAACTAGTAGAATATTCATGTGAATAAGTAAATGGAATTATTTTATTTTATCTTTTCCATATTATGCTGAAGTTCAAGTTTAAAAGGATTTTGTTCTAGTCTTATACATTTCCTTAAATATTTATGCTTATTTATGAATGTTTCCGCTATATTTTTATCCTTACAGAGTATCTGAGCTCAACCCTTTCTATGTTTTATTTTTCCCAGGATGTGAAAAAGTGTTTTATGACTGACCTGAAGGGAATGTATGAGGGATATGAGTGTGGGATATGGAGATTATTTTGTTGTAGTTTTTCATTTTATAATGTAATGTAAAACATATGAACGTATCTAGTATTTCCAAGGCTACTAAACTGATCGGTCTTTCGGGATTTGATCCCTTGTGATCATGCCAAAGTTATGTAATAATGCACCAATTCTGGGTAACTAGGGTCGGGGAATTATAGTTGGTATCAGAGGAAGTTTAGTTCAAACCTCGGAAGCTAGATTTAGAAAAACTCTGATTTGAGAACATTACTCTAAGATAGACTTTGAGGATTAGTATAGAAGAACTTCCTAGAATTTATGTACGGTAGAGATTTTGTGAGTTTTCCAAGAAATAAATCCCTATCTGGATACGAGCTAGTAGAGGCGGCTCTGGAACAAATGTACCTAGGGGTAAAACCCGACAACACCACTTTGAGCTAGACTCGAATGCGAACTGGTGCACGACAACGGGCCTTGCTGCACTCTTGGTTATGACACTCCCGAGGGATATGCTTAGGATAATTATCATTTTATTTACAAACCATTATGAATTGTTTATGAGTATATACTTCCTAAAAGGAAACATTATTATGATTATAGATTATATCCATAAATTTTTCAATTTGTGTTATGTGTTTTACACGTTTGGAATTATGTATTTCGATTGATAAACTAATCTAGTTTATGTCATTGTTTAGAAATGGCACCTAGTGGAATGAATGGAAACTGTATCAATGCACATAATACATGTAGGGATTTCCATCCTTCTCAAGATAATAATAGGGGAGCTGGTGAAGCAACTGGTGTAGATCAGCTTATCACCATACTGGGACAACTCACTCTGGTTATGAATAATAACCTTACCCATATAGAGCACCCTGATCCACAATGTAGAGGTTCAATGTTAGACCTATTCATGAGAAAAAAACCACCAAAATTTAATAGGAATACAAATACATTGGTATCTGAGTAATGGATAAGTTCTTTAGAGAAAATATTTCATGCTTTGGGGAGTTGTGAAACGGAAAAAGTTCTCATGGAAGTTTATTGCCTCACGGGAGATGCAGATCAATGGTGTTCAATAATCCAAAACACAAAGGAAGCTGAAGAATGTAAAGACCCGGAAACTTCAAGGAAAATTTTTTCTTAATTTTCTTTGGAATTTTACAAGAATGCAGTTTTTGACGGCGCCTGATTCCGAGGCCCGGTGTGCCCGGAATTAATTTCTGAAGTTTGGCTCGGGTACGTTCAGTGAACGAGCGAGCGTGAATTTCTATCTTTTGAACCGGTGCCCGGAATCAAATTCCGAGGGCACCGATGGAACCGCAGCGCCGGTAATTGCTTAGGAACTCCTGTTCCGGAGTTGCGTTTACACGAGTGTTGATAATAAAAATTGTGGAAGTTTATTTTATAACTACACTACATTTTTTATTAACTTACTCTAAGTGTTAGCTCATGGTGGAAGTTGGGTAACCACCCAACCTCCCTTGGGAGGTTATGAGGGTGGTGGGGCCCACACGAACACCACCTCTTCATATCCTCTAAAACCCCTCAACTCCCACTTAAATGATTTTAACTTAGTTATAACTTATGTCGTAAATGAGTTGATTTTAATGTGGTGAGTTGTGTGAGACTTTTGAATTTCAAACACTTGAATTTCAAAAGCCATGTGAAGTTAATTAAATAAGTGGAGAACTTTTTTTCCTTTGGTTGGGTTGTGTTGTTTGAGAGCTTTTGGAAAGAAGGCTTAGAAGTCTTGAAGTTTCTTCATCCTCTTGACAAAGAACGCGAAGAACAATCGGACATCGACGAAGAACGCCACGTTCTCGGGAACCGTCTTCCGCGACGCCATACCCGCAATACCGACGACGTCTTCTTCTGCGACATCTCTTTTCGCGATGACGAATCTCGTCACCTCTTAAATCAAGGTAGGGGATTATTTTGAGAATGGTGTTTCTCACTTGGTTGTTCTTCTAAAACAAAGAACCAGATCAACTCATCCTTAAGTTGATCCGCGAATGTTTTATTTTAATTGCGGGTTGAGATTATTTGTATGCTTCTTTTTATTTAAGAGGTTGTAGGGGTTTACTTGAGTTCGTGTTATCTTTCCTTTGATGATCTTCGTTAATTACTAAGCCACTTGATATCAAACTAACGAGAGGAGGCCGAACCGCACGAACACAGTCGGCCCTCCTCCCATCGTGGTTCAGTTTAATGCGGTTTGAAGCGGGGTCACGCAGAGTCGTCACACCGCGCGGGAGTAAACCGCGGTCAGAACGGACCGCGGCAAAGAGGCGCGGCACCGTCACGCCGCGCCGTAACCAATGACCTACGGCCATTGGCCGCGGTGGTGCGGAGGAGCCACGTCGGAACTTGAAGGGGCGGCCGAAAAACCGGCCGCCGACGGACGAGGAAGAACCACGGCCGAGGAGCCGTGGCGGAGCAACCGGAGGCGGACGGCGTCGCCAGCCGCCGGCGATCATAGAGAGCTGCACCGGGCCGCGGTGAAAGAGAGAAGACGACCGGCAGTTCGGGCCGCCAGTTTACGAAGAAAACGGGACCCCTCGGGTCCCAATTGTTTTAATTAAAAACGGTCGGCTGAGGGCCGGCCGTGTCTCCTTATTTCCGGGGGTTTTAACCCCGGGTAATAACTGGTCGGGCCCCCATGTGGGGGTCGTTTCCTTCAAAGGCGCGGCTTAAATGCCGCGCCGTTTTGTTCTGAAGAAGGGGGCTCATGCCCCCTTCGTTTTCAAAGGTAGGCCCCCCATGTGAGGGGGGCGACTCTTCAAGGCGCGGCAGATTGCCACACCGCCTTCTAAAAAAAAGCGGGGGCTTTGCCCCCCGCGCGCGGCACGCGTACGGCGCCCAGGCCGCGCCGCCGTGCCGGCCCGCGCCGCAGCGCCGCCGCGCCGCCGCACCGCCGGCCAGGCCAGGTTTTCCGAGCCGGGCCGGGTCGTCGGGCCGGGTCGCCGCCCGGGGTGGGTCGACCCGGTTCGGCCGACCCAGGGGGTGGGGGTCGGCCCAGGCCCAGACCCCCAGTTTCAGACCACTTTCGGTCAAATGCCCGTATCTTGGGCTACGGGCCTCCAAACGACTCGCCGTCAGTGGCAACACGATCCTTGGATCGAGACGGTCGTTTCGGTATACTATACTCAAGGTGCACCTTCCTTTTCGGGAGCCTACGTGGTTAAAACTCCATAGTTAAGCGTGCTTGGCCTAGAGTAGTGATCAGGATGAGTGACCTCCTGGGAAGTTTCCCAGGGTGGGTGTGAGACGGAAAGGCCAATAACAGACAGACCGGGCGTCCGATTTACGCGCCGTCTATTTCGTTGAATTCCTCTTGATGGGACGGATCTTTTGGCATACTCCGCACGAGGTTTGGATGCAGGTGGAGTACGGTCGGGTTGGTTTTGCCTTAAAAACCAACCGGGCCCCTGGAACGAAAAAACCAATAACTCTCAGACCGGGCGTCCGATTGGCGCGCCGTCTGTTGCGTTGAGTTCCTGTTGACGATACAGAACTTTTGGCATCCTCCGCCTGAGATTTGGATGCAAATGGATAGTGGCCGGGTTGGATCGCACCAAAATCCAACCGGGCCCCTGGAACGGAAAAGCTGATACCTTTCTGACAGAACGTCCGTTTGACGAACTGTCAGCGGCATTGGTGATCTCGTTGAGAAACGGTCCCTATGAGTATATCCTATGAGAGTTCGGGGTACAGATGAGATACGGCTAGGTTTGGTTCGCTCATGAAACCAACCGGGCCCCTGGGACGAAAAGGCTAATAACTCACAGACCGGGCGTCCGATTGACGCTCCATCTGTTGCGTTGAGACCCCTATGACGAGGCGGTCCTTTGAGATACTTCTTCGTGGGACTTTGAGATACTTGGAGTATCAACTTGTAGCTCGTGGAGCGGACCCTCCCAGAGACGAGCGTACGGAGTACGGAGACCGTGTAGCTGGCTGAGACCTGACGACTGCTTGACCGACTCGACTTGGAGTGAGTCGACTAGCCCAGTGGACGGAGCACTAATTTCTGAGGTGCAGACCCATGGCGGACGGAGCACTACCTGTGTGACAGTGCAGACCTGCGGTACTCGTCCGAAGAGTACCTCAGTAGGCTACTAGGGGGTGTGCACTACTGTGTTTGGGTGACATACCTCGGTGGGAAGCACTACTGTGTCTGGGTGGCTGACCCGCGGTACTCGACAGGAGGAGTACTTCAGCAGTCTTAGGTTAGTGAGCAGTACCTCGGAGTCGTGACAGGACCACTGTACACTCCAGAGATGGAGCTCTTCAGCAATTACGGTTTCGATAATGAAAATCCTGGTTTGAGCTGAGACTTTCAATCCTTGTGTTTCCTCATGATTGAGATGAGTTACTTGATAACTTAGGTATATGTATAGGCATATACCTAAGTAGAGGTTATCTGTTGAGATCTTATATGTGGTTATCCTTGTTGGTTTTAGTGAGACCTTGAGGGTCCCTGGGTCCCTACTGAGTATCGTTATACTCACCCCTGCACGGGCTATGCCCGCACCTCGTTGTGTTGGTTGCAGACGACGGGCAGTGCTGACAGAGGCCGAGTGTTCGAGGACTGGATGGTACCTGGAGGTGGACTATACGACGAGATGGTACCCGGAGGAGGACCTCACGACGAGACGGTACCCAGAGGTGGACGTGACGATGAGGCGGTACCCAGAGGTGGACCACTGGGCGGGACATACTCGGAGCGGATGGCGGGACCTGAGGAGCAGAGGAGCTATCTGTACCCACCCTTCAGGTGGGATTTCCGGTGGACAGCTCGGTGTAGCAGCTTTACTTTTCAGTTGATGTTTTCCCTTTTGAGTTGTACTTTACAGTTGGGCTTGTATTTCCGGCCCCTTTATACTTTCCGCACTTACTGTTGTACTCAGTTTTACTTAGAATTTACTTCTTCCGCTTGTACTCTGTGTGATTGTTTACTTTACAAAGGCAATGCCTTCCCTTTTTACCGGGATTTACACCTTGGTGCTAGTCGCCAGCCCCTGGCCTATGGAAGGCGGGCTTGGGGTAGTCACGGCATGGGCCCCGAGGACGGGTCGTGACAAATTGGTATCAAAGGAGTTCGGTTCTACCGCAGAACTTATGACTCTGACTTTTTCTTTTTGTGAAGCAATAGTGTTAAGTGTACCGAGTGTGGATTTCAGTTCAAGGAGTCCAGTGTTGGTGAGGGCGGCCGACGTATCCATACACCAGGACCCTGACAACTGATTTCCGACTTTGTGCACGAAAACACTGATTGCGTGTGTGTTTTCAAAGGTTTTCCCTTAAAACAGCTCAAACTAGGTCAGCTCACCAGGTATAAACGTTTGATCGTGTCACGATGTTTCTTTCAGGATGCCTTTTCATGGACGACCAGCTAGAGCCCAGAGGGATGTGCGTGCTGATAGCCTGTCGAGCGATGAGGCTTCGGTACAGGGCACTCTTGCAGTGGAGGCACCAGCGGTACTACTATCCGTTGGGCCACTGATTCCACCAGCCCCAGCAGTAGAAGATGCACGACGCTTGAGCGCGCTGCACGAGTTCCAGCGCCAGAGGCCACCTAGGTTTCGGGGAGAGACGGACCCGCAGGCGGCTGAGGTTTGGCTGGAGGCTGTGGTGAGAGTCCTCAGGCTAGTGGGGACGCCGGCAGACTTCATGGTGATCTTTGCTACCAGCCTCCTTCAGGAAGCAGCAGGCAGGTGGTGGAGCCACTTGTTCCAGTTTTGCGATGAGATGAACTTCGCATGGGAAGACTTCGAGACCTTCTTCAGGGTGGAGTTTGTTCCAGTAGCTCTACACCCCGAGCGTGTATAGGAGCTTCTGCCTTTGCCGCGTACTTTTCGATCAGTAGTCGAGTCATCTGTGGGCAGTAGACAGATGATGCAGAGGTCTAGGAGGACCAGACTAGCAGTTAGACGATCTCGGGTTTTAGGACCGGTGGTGCGGGGCACCCGAGGTGGGGTCAGAGCCAGGTGTGCCAGAAACGGACAATGTTACTCCTGCGGCGGGAAGGGTCACCTGGCACGTGACTGTCCGAATCCTCGTACGGTTGAACAGCGGGTGTTGGAGGAGCCACCGAGACAGAAGCAGCGGTTGGTGCTTGAGCAACAGTCAAGCAGTGGACAAGGCAGTAGAGCTCCAAGAGCAGGTGGGCAGGAGAGGAACTAGTGGATACGTCCTTTGTACTTCTAGTTCCTTGTTGCTTTTGTATTCGTGTCTTTGTACTATGAGCTGCAATAATAAAAAGACACTTATCATTGTTTGCTTTCCTGTCCTTTTGTTTGGTTGATACTGAGTGGTCCCGGTTAAACTGTTGACTTGACCCTCACTTTTGAGATTTCTACTTGAGGGGACCCAATGACCTCACACTGATGCCGATAGTGTGACTCGACCCTTGGAGGCGAGAGTGACAGTTGGATCTCTTAGTAGATACGTCGAGGCCTTACGACGTAATCCATGGCATGAATGCATCATTCATGTCAGGATTAACTGTATTAGGAAACGAATGTGGTTCATCCAGGGGATGAGTCCGAGTTTCTCTTATCAGCAAAGAAGAAATCATAGCAGCTCTTGTGAGACTAAAGGAGGTCCAGGACATCCAAGAGAGGATGAAGACTGCACAGTGCAGTAAGAAACAGGAAATCGGTGCCAGTCTTAGAGACTCGGGCGTGTTAAAGAAGAGGAATCTTAAAGGAGAGATGAGTCTATGAAGCAGAAGACGTGGAGGCAGAGCTAGGAGAGCAGCATGAGGTGGTGTACATCCTAACATTGTACAACCACCCTCCTTAGTTATTCATGCCAGGCTCAGGGAGTTGGAGGGCGGAGGAAGAGTGCGGCTGCATGCGGTCAAGGAGTGTGACCCAATGGCTCTAGAAATGATTCAAGGGACAGTCTGTGTCCACTACTAGCTGTTGTAGTAACGGACGTCGATGTGAATCATTTCTTGCTTTCACAAATCTTGTTCCAGACCTAGAGTTTCCGGTAAGCCGTGGACTTGACCCTCACGTATGGAGATACCTTGGGAGGAGACTCGATAATCAAACTTATTCCAACGGTGTGGTCAGACCCTCGAGGCGAGAGTTTCGGTTGGAATCTCTTGGTGATAGTGTCGAGGCCTTACGACGTTAGTTTGAGTATGGAATAGGCAATAACTGTTCATACTCAAATTGACGGTTTTAGGAAAACGTCGGGATGGGTTTTCCTTGGTCGGCGAAAAGGAAACCCCATGCAGCACGGGATAAACTCTTTCACGGGAGGGTGCGACCGATCACTCTTGAATCGGCCAACCTTACCCTTGTGATAGTAGTCGTTTGAGTTCCAGTTCTAACAGGAATTGGAAACCTCTGGAGTTTGAGGATGGCGACCACGTTCTTATACGGGTCTCACCTCGATGAGGTTTACGAAGATGTGGCCAAGGCGGCAAGTTAACTCCAAGGTTCAGTGGACCTTCTTAGGTTCCCAGTTGGGTAGGCGGGGTGGTTTACCGCTTGACCCATTCACCGCAGTTGCACTAGGTGCACGACGACTTCCACGTATCTCAACTGAGGAGATACGTGCTCGACCCTTCGCATACCATCGACCATGAGGAGCTGGACGATGGCGATGGGGTGTCTTTCATGGAGGTTCCAGTGGGGATCGAGGATCAAAAGGAGCAGATCCTACGAGGACGATCGATTCCTCAGGTGCACTTTCTTTGGCAGTACGGAACCTCCAGGTAAGCACAAGGGAGCGGAAGGCTCAGATGCGTGCTCTGTACCACTTTTGTGACCCCAGTTTGTGTTGAATCTTTACGGGGACGTAAAGTCCTGAGGTGGGAGTAATGTAAAGACCCAGAAACTTCAAGAAATTTTTTTTCTTAATTTTCTTTGGAATTTTACAAAAATGCAGTTTCTGACGGCGCCAGATTCCAAGGCCCGGTGTGCCCGGAATTAATTTCCGAAGTTTGGCTCGAGTACGTTCAGTGAACGAGCGAGCGGGAATTTCTATCATTTGAACCGGTGCCCGGAATCGAATTCAGAGGGCACCGATGGAACCGCAGTGCCGGTAATTGCTTAGGAACTCCTGTTCCGGAGTTGCGTTTACACGAGTGTTGATAATAAAAATTGTGGAAGTTTATTTTATAACTACACTACAATTTTTATTAACTTACTCTAAGTGTTAGTTCATGGTGGAAGTTGGGTAACCACCCAACCGCCCTTGGGAGGTTATGAGGGTGGTGGGGCCCACACGAACCCCACCTCTTCATATCCTCTAAAACCCCTCAACTCCCACTTAAATGATTTTAACTTAGTTATAACTTATGTCTTAAATGAGTTGATTTTAATGTGGTGAGTTGTGTGAGTCTTTTGAATTTCAAACACTTGAATTTCAAAAGCCATGTGAAGTTAATTAAATAAGTGGAGAACTTTTTTTTCATTTGGTTGGGTTGTGTTGTTTGAGAGCTTTTGGAAAGAAGTCTTAGAAGTCTTGAAGTTTCTTCATCCTCTTGACAAAGAACGCGAAGAACAATCGGACATCGACGAAGAACGCCACGTTCTCGGGAACCGTCTTCCGCGACGCCATACCCGCAATACCGACGACGTCTTCTTCTGCGACATCTCTTTTCGCGACGCCGAATCTCGTCACCTCTTAAATCAAGGTAGGGGATTATTTTGAGAATGGTGTTTCTCACTTGGTTGTTCTTCTAAAACAATGAACCGGATCAACTCATCCTTAAGTTGATCCGCGAATGTTTTATTTTAATTGCGGGTTGAGATTATTTGTATGCTTCTTTTTATTTAAGAGGTTATAGGGGTTTACTTGAGTTCGTGTTATCTTTCCTTTGACGATCTTCGTTAATTACTAAGCCACTTGATATCAAACTAACGAGAGGAGGCCGAACCGCACGAACACGGTCGGCCCTCCTCCCATCGTGGTTCAGTTTAATGCGGTTTGAAGCGGGGTCACGCAGAGTCGTCACACCGCGCGGGAGTAAACCGCGGTCGGAACGGACCGCGGCAAAGAGGCGTGGCGCCGTCACGCCGCGCCGTAACCAAAGACCTACGGCCATTGGCCGCGGTGGTGCGGAGGAGCCACGTCAGAACTTGAAGGGGCGGCCGAAAAACCGGCCGCCGACGGACGAGGAAGAAACACGGCCGAGGAGCCGTGCCGGAGCAACCGGAGGCGGCCGGCTTCACCGGCCGCCGGCGATCATAGAGAGCTGCGCCGGGCCGCGGCGAAAGGAAGAAGACGACCGGCAGTTCGGGCCGCCAGTTTACGAAGAAAACGGGACCCCTCGGGTCCCAATTGTTTTAATTAAAAACGGTCGGCTGAGGGCCGACCGTGTCTCCTTATTTCTGGGGGTTTTAACCCCGGGTAATAACTGGTCGGGCCCCCATGTGGGGGCCATTTCCTTCAAAGACGCGGCTTAAATGCCGCGCCGTTTTGTTCTGAAGAAGGGGGCCCATGCCCCCTTCGTTTTCAAAGGTAGGCCCCCCACGTGAGGGGGGGGGGGGGGCGACTCTTCAAGGCGCGACAGATTGCCGCGCCGCCTTCTAAAAAAAAGCGGGGGCTTTGCCCCCCGCGCGCGGCACGCGTACGGCGCCCAGGCCGCGCCGCCGTGCCGGCCCGCGCCGCAGCGCCGCCGCGCCACCGGCCGGGCCGGGTTTTCCGAGCCGGGCCGGGTCGTCGGGCCGGGTCGCCGCCCGGGGTGGGTCTACCCGGTTCGGCCGACCCAGGGGGGGTCGGGCCCGGTCGGCCCAGGCCCAGACCCCCAGTTTCGGACCACTTTCGGTCAAATGCCCGTATCTTGGGCTACGGGCCTCCAAACGACTCGCCGTCAGCGGCAACGCTATCCTTGGATCGAGACGGTCGTTTCGGTATACTATACTCAAGGTGCACCTTCCTTTTCGGGAGCCTACGTGGTTAAAACTCCATAGTTAAGCGTGCTTGGCCTAGAGTAGTGATCAAGATGGGTGACCTCCTGGGAAGTTTCTCAGGGTGGGTGTGAGACGGAAAGGCCAATAACTAACAGACCGGGCATCCGATTTACGCGCCGTCTATTTCGTTGAATTCCTCATGATGAGACGGATCTTTTGGCATACTCCGCCCGAGGTTTGGACCCAGGTGGAGTACGGTCGGGTTGGTTTTGCCTTAAAAACCAACCGGGCCCCTGGAACGAAAAAGTCAATAACTCTCAGACCGGGCGTCCGATTGACGCGCCGTCTGTTGCGTTGAGTTCCTGTTGACGATACGGAACTTTTGGCATCTTCCGCCCGAGATTTGGATGCAAATGGATAGTGGCCGGGTTGGATCGCACCAAAATCCAACCGGGCCCCTGGAACGGAAAAGCTGATACCTTTTTGACAGAACGTCCGTTTGACGAACCGTCAGCGGCGTTGGTGATCTCGTTGAGAAACGGTCCCTATGAGTATACCCTATGAGAGTTCGGGGTACAAATGAGATACGGCCGGGTTTGGTTCGCTCAAGAAACTAACCGGGCCCCTGGGACAAAAAGGCTAATAACTCACAGACCGGGCGTCCGATTGACGCGCCGTCTGTTGCGTTGAGACCCCTATGACGAGGAGGTCCTTTGAGATACTTCTTCGTGGGACTTTGAGATACTTGGAGTATCAACTTGTAGCTCGTGGAGCGGACCCTCCCAGAGACGAGCGTACGGAGTACGGAGACCGTGTAGCTGGCTAAGACCTGACGACTGCTTGACCGACTCGACTTGGAGTGAGTCGACTCGCCCAGTGGACGGAGCACTACTTTCTGAGGTGCAGACCCATGGCGGACGGAGCACTACCTATGTGACAGTGCAGACCCGCGGTACTCGTCCGAAGAGTACCTCAGCAGGCTACTAGGGGGTGTGCACTACTGTGTTTGGGTGACATACCTCGGTGGGAAGCACTACTGTGTCTGGGTGGCTGACCCGCGGTACTCGACAGGAGGAGTACTTCAGCAGTCTTAGGTTAGTGAGCAGTACCTCGGAGTCGTGACAGGACCACTGTATACTCCAGAGATGGATCTCTTCAGCAGTTACGGTTTTGATAATTAAAATCCTGGTTTGAGCTGAGACTTTCAATCCTTGTGTTTCCTCATGATTGAGATGAGTTACTTGATAACTTAGGTATATGTATAGGCATATACCTAAGTAGAGGTTATCTGTTGAGATCTTCTATGTGGTTATCCTTGTTGGTTTTAGTGAGACCTTGAGGGTCTCGGGGTCCCTACTGAGTATTGTTATACTCACCCCTGCACGGGCTATGCCCGCACCTCGTTGTGTTGGTTGCAGACGACGGGCAGTGCTGACAGAGGCCGAGTGTTCGAGGACTGGATGGTACCTGGGGGTGGACTATACGACGAGATGGTACCCGGAGGAGGACCTCACGACGAGACGGTACCCAGAGGTGGACGTGACGACGAGGCGGTACCCGGAGGTGGACCACTGTGCGGGACATACTCGGAGCGGACGGCGGGACCCGAGGAGTAGAGGAGCTATCTGTACCCACCCTTCAGGTGGGATTTCCAGTGGACAGCTCGGTGTAGCAGCTTTACTTTTCAGTTGTTGTTTTCCCTTTCGAGTTGTACTTTACAGTTGGGCTTGTATTTCCGGCCCCTTTATACTTTCTGCACTTACTATTGTACTCAGTTTTACTTAGTATTTACTTCTTCCGCTTGTACTCTGTGTGATTGTTTACTTTACAAAGGCAATGCCTTCCCTTTTTACCGGGATTTACGCCTTGGTGCTAGTCTCCAGCCCCTGGCCTATGGAAGGCGGGCTTGGGGTAGTCACGACACGGGCCCCGAGGATGGGTCATGACAAAGAAGTATAAAAAATGGAATGGAGGGAGGTTAAACATCTTTTCATAGAAAAATACTTTCCTCGTGACCATCAAGAGGATTTGGAAAGGCAATTTTGGAGTCTGATGAAAAAGGAGGATGAGAATGTCGCAAAGTATGAGGCTCACTTTACAAGTTTAGAAAGGCATGCAGCAGATTATATACGCAGCCCAAGAAGTAATATTGAACATTTCTTTGATGGGTTAAAACTATTTCTCTATCAAGCATTAGTCTCACAATCCATCTCGTCACATGAAGACATTGTCTCATGTGCTATCAAGAAAAAAAAGGAATTTTATAAGTCTTACGACTTTAAAACAAAGCAAGAGAAGAAGAGATATGATGAACAATCTGGAAATGGAAATAAGGGGAAGAAGGGAAAAGTTGAATATCCATCCTGTAGTAAATGTGATAAGAAACACCCCGGTACTTGCCCGAAGGGAATGTGAGTCTGTTACAAGTGTGGTGAAAAAGGCCACTAAGCTTGTGATTGTAAGGGGAAGAAAGTGGTTGTCAATGTTGAATGCTACAATTGTAGAGAAAGGGAGCATTATGAAAATTAATTTTCTAAGTTCCAAGGAAACTTACCTCAAAAAAGGCCAAGGGATCAAGGCCAAGCTTATGTTAACACTACTGCTGAGGTTGAAGCACCGAAAGATGTGGTGGTAGGTAATTTAATTGTTTCCTCAAGTTTAGAAAATGCATTATTTGATTCTGGATCAACGCATTGTTTCATATCTTCCCAGTTTTCTATGAAAATTAGATATTTTCCAATTTTATTTAACAAGGGAGTTGTCAGTAAAAACTCCTAAGGAAAGTATCATTACAAAAAAGTTTTGCGAATCAGTTCCCATTAAGGCATATAAATGTTATTTATCTTCTGATCTCATTGTCATACCCATGATTGAATTTGATATAATCCTCGGTATGGATTGGATTTCAGACCATGATGTGAAAATTTATTGTAAGAAGGAGGTTACAATTTTCAATGATGATAAGGAGTAACTTATCTTTAGAGCAGAAACGTCACCATCTGATTCTTATCTAGATCCACCCCCAGTAGCTCAACTAAATTCAATTATTGGGGAGGAAGATAATGAAATAACAATGGGTGATGAAAAGAATATTTGAATAGAGGATGTACCTATTGTGCAAGAATATGTTGATGTGTTTCCAGAGGATTTACCTGGACATCCTCCGGAATGGGAAATTGAGTTTTTCATTGATTTAATTCCTAGTTCAAGGACCATATCGAATACCCCTTATAGAATGGCCACTGTGGAATTAGTATAACTAAAGAAACAACTAGAGGAATTGAATAATAAAGGATTTATTCTCCCTAGTGTTTCTCCATGGGGAGCCCCTGTCTTTTTTGTTAAGAAGGAAGATGGATCTATGAGGTTGTGAATTGACTACAGGGAGATCAATGCTATAACAATAAAGAACAAGTATCCCCTACATCACATTGATTATTTATTCGACCAACTTCATGGAGCTCAATATTTTTCAAAGATTGACCTTCGATATGGATATCATCAGTTGTGTGTGTATAAGGAAGACATTCCAAAGACAACATTTCGAACCAGGTATGGGAATTACAAGTTTACAGTAATACCTTTTGGGATGACTAATGCACCCTCTATTTTCATGGATCTAATGAACAAAGTTTTCAAGGAATATCTTGATGACTTCATAGTGGCATTTATTAATGATATCTTGGTATACTCCAGAAGTTACGAAGATCATGAAAATCACTTGCGCATTATCCTAATGAATTTTAGAAGAAATGAATTATACGGGAAGTTTAGAAATTTTGAATTCTGGCTTTAGAAAATTTCTTTTCTTGGCCATATTGTCTTTAAGGATGGAATCTCTATTTACCCTTCTAAGACAAAGGCAATCCAAGAATGGCCAGAACCGACAAGTACAACCGAGGTATGCAGTTTTATTGGTTTAGTAGGTTATTATCGGCGTTTCGTCCATAATTTTTCCCGATTGACTAACCTATTAACAAATCTCACACTTAAAGGGGTTAAATTTGTTTGAAAAAAAGAGTGTGAAGAATGTTTTGAATAACTAAATATAATATTAGTCAATGCTCTTATCTTGACTCTACCATCGGGGAATGATGGGTTTGTTATTTATAGTGATGTTTCAAAGAAAGGACTTGGTTGTATTTTTATGAATAATGATAGGGTTATTGCCTATGCATCACGACAACTAAAAATTCATGAGCAAAACTATCCTATTCATGATATTGAGTTAGCAGCTGTAATATTTTCTTTGAAGATATGGAGACACTATCTCTATGCTGAAAAATGTGAGATATATACTGATCACAAGAGTTTGAAGTATATTTTTTCATAGAAGGAACTCAACATGAGGCAAAGGTGATGGCTTGAACTACTCAAAGAATATGATTTCCCTATACACTACCACCTCTAGAAGGAAAATGACATGGAAGATGATTTGAGTAGAAAGGATCATGGAGTTTTGAACAAGATGATAGTTGAAAGGGGTCCTATTTTCATGGATCTAGTGAAAATGAATATGGGAATAATCATGGATGGTGAAACATCAATACTTTTACAAATGGTTTCCAAACTATCCTTACTATAAAGGATAAAAAGTTCTCAGGCTGATGATGAGGAGTTTAAAAAGGAAATTAAAGCTGTGAATGACGGGAGATTGATCGACTTCATATATAAAGACCGGATTTTGAAATTTGGGAAGAGACTTTGTGTTCCAGATATACCTAATATGAAAAAAGAATTGTTAGATGATGCTCATAGATCCAATTTCTCTATACACCCTGGTGGCACTAATATGTATATAGATTTGAAGGAACATTTTTTTTGGGACAACATGAAAAGGGAGATTGTTGATTTTGTGTCAAGATGTATGGTTTATCAATAAGTGAAAGATGGAAGGCAGCAGCCTGGAGAAGTCATGCAACCTCTTCCCATACCTGAGTGGAAATGGTATAATATTACGATGGAATTTGTCATGAGAGTACCAAATAATCCTAGAAGGAATGATGCAATATGGGTCGTTGTTGATCATCTTACCAAGTCATCACATTTTCTTGGTATAAGAGAAGATTTACCACTTGAATGTTTAGAAATACTGTATATTAATGACATTGTAAGACTTCATGGAGTAGCCCTATCAATTTTTTGTGATCATGATACCCATTTTACATCAAGATTCTAGAAAAGGCTTTAGAAATCCCTGGATACTGAACTTTGTTTGAGCACTTCCTACCACCCTCAAACAGATGGACAATCAGAACGGACTATTAAAACCTTAGAAGACATGTTTTGATTTTGAACACTTGACATTCAAGGTATGTGGGATCAATATTTACCTATGGTAGAATTTTCCTATAACAATAGCTTCCATTCAAGTATTCAGATGGCATCATATGATGAGTTATAAGGAATGAGATGTCACACACCAACATGTTGGGATGATGTTGGTGAAAGAAAACTCGTAGGCCTAGAATTTGTTAAGGAAACGATGGAAAAGGTGAAGGTAATCCAAACCCACATCAAAGCACCTCAATGTAGGCAGAAGATCTATGATGATAACCGAAGGAAGGATTTAGAATTTCAGGTAGGAGATCATGTTTTCTTGAAGGTATCTTCATGGAAGGGAATTATATGATTCGGTAAGAAGGGTAAATTGAGTCCCAGGTATATCAGACCTTTCAAAATTCTAGAAGGAGTTGGGGCTGTAGCTTACCATTTGGAAATGCCTCCAAGTCTCTCCAAAGTTCATAATGTGTTCCACAAATCACTATTGAGAAAATACATGCCTGACCCAATACATGTACTCACCTATGAGGAATTAGAACTGGAACCCGATATGTCTTATTGCGAAGAGCCTGTCATGATTTTTGATACAAGAGAACAAGTGTTGAGAAACTGGATGACTCATCTGGTAAATGTTCTATGTAGAAACCATAATATGGAAGAGGCTACGTGGGAACCCGAGGAACTTATGATGAAGAACCACCTAAATACTTTTATTCATTAATATTCTAGAAATTTCGACGAAAAAATTATTTGAAGGAGGGGATAATGTAACACCCCAAGCTTTTATGGTACGTTTCCCTTTGAATAATTCAATAGCTTACATTGTACGCAACTTAAAGATTCTAACACACCGCGACCAATCAAACTAGTCGTTATGAATAGTAATACCCACTTTTTAAAATTTTATAAATTTTATGTCTCAAAATGGACTTCATTTTTGGATTCAGAATATCAAATTTAACTTAGGGTGAATTTTTGGTATTTTTATGAAAACATTCAATTTTTGATTAGTAGTGAAAAAATGAGTTATTTTTTAAAACCAACTTTTTATTTAAATAATTATTAATTTATTTAAATTTATTTTAGGTCAAAATAGATACATAATACCAATATAAGTTCAATGTAATTCATTGGGGTCATTTTATAATATGTTTAGATATATAAAAATTTTATTGATTTTTTACCGTCTTTTACCCACCTCCTAGGAGCATTTGAAAATTTGAACAAAACATAATTTTACCGATTCTGTGAGTTGAATTTCAAAAATCCAAGAGACACAGTTGATATCAGTAAGTAATGTTTGGTTCGATAAGATAAAAATAATTTTTGGTGAATAGTAGCTTTTGACTTTTATTTACCACGGTTAAAAGTAAATAGGGTAATTAAAGGTAAAAATGATATTATTATTACCCTAACTAATGTCCTAATTCTATTGGATAAGTTCAATTTGACCAAAAACAACCTTAGGAATAAAATATGATCTTTTAGGTCCACTTGGATTAGATTAGGACATTTATTTTTTTTAATTCAAAGAAGAGTTAAAAGTGTTAAATTCAAAGTTTAATAACTAAACCATTTTTAATATAGGGTTGCACATAAAATAAATTCGACTATAAATATTCATTAGAAATATAAAAAGATTTCCTACAGAATGGTATTTTATTTATAAATTTTAGACATTAAATAATTTAATTTATTTATGACACAATAATGATGCAGTAATTACCTTTTAATAAAATATTAAAATAATTGATATTATAAATACCCAAATAAATGTAATTTGAGACTTTTAATGAAGTAAACATATTTTATAGGTTACTATGACATGTTAGGGTTGATAAATGGAATTTATTTCGATGTAATAATGTTGTTATGAATTTATCAAAAACAAAATACCAAATAGTGTCAAAATTGACATAAAATAGTTTTTAAAACAAATATTATATTATTAATTGATATAATATTAATAAAAATATAAGGTTCATCCAAATGACTTATATAAGGTTATATATGTTAATAATGAAACTCTTGGAGTTCTCTTGTCTTGTTATAGTAAGTTTATTAACCATATAATATAAAAATAAAAAGAGACATGGTAAATGTCAAACTAATTAACTAAGAGTTAAATCTAAAAGATAGGTTAATATAGTGACCCAAACCTATCTAAAACCTATTGGTTGAGTGTTTATCAACCCATACCCACCTTATAATCTAAATAAATCATTTTGGATCCATTTTAAATCGAAAATGAGTTTTTTATAAAATAATATTTCAATCTTTTCCTAAGGTGCCCCTCAACCCTCTTATAAAAGGGCACTACCCCTTCTCTAAAATTAACACTTTAAAAGCCATTTGTCTCAGACAACCCATACACAAATATCCTCTGAACTATCCTCCCTTAATCCTAGAGGCCTTACTTTAGTAAAAAATCCAACCTATGGATCCCTTTTGATCAAATCAAAAGGAAGAACCCGAAGAAGAGGTAAATATTTCATCACCTCTTTCAAGTTCTTTTCTTCTTCCACTTACTATTTATTTGTTGTTTCCATTCTAAAATAATAAATTCAGTATCTTATATATATTGTGATGTTATTATAAAAATGTTACAACCCTATTCATTATTCTATCCATCCTATAAATGACAAAGTCACCATATGTGCGTATGTACAGATTACTGTCTCCACGTCGTGGTGTAGTTTGTTATTCAAACACTTCATCATTTGGATGTGTATAATAATGAGTATAACTGATGTAAATAATAAATATAAAATGATAATGATTCTGTATATATGATTTACACTCCAATTATATATGCTTTTAATATCAAAATAATGATATTGTCGCTCGTGCGTACGTACGGATTACCGTCTCCACGAACGTGATGAGATTCATTCCCCATCGTATCCACTAAAGAATAATTTTAATTTAATGATTAAAAATAATGTGTAAAGACATAATATTATTCTGAATATGAATAAGATACATCCTATCTATAACAAACATGACTCATGTAACAAAGAATATAAAGGAACACTAATCAGTTAACACCCGAAACGATGATAATACTAAAATATTATTAACATAGAATAATTAGAAGATCATACATGATATCATAATGATGTATATGGTTCTCATATAATTTAATAACAATGATTTCACCATTATACATAAGTTTAACTTACCCTTTACCATGGAAAATTACAAGGTAATGGTTAATTCTACAATCTCTTCATTATCTGAGGTTGTTTATATGTAATTATCTACTGGGACCTCTTTATCATCCACATCCATGTTTCATAAAAATGTATTTCAAAACATTTTTACTATTTACTAGACAATGGGTTAAATTTATTTAAACACTTATTTGACATTATATGTTTTTAAAGGAATCGTTTCATCGTTTTCCAAACAAGGTACTTTATAACCATTTTGATAAAATTAAGGTAAGAATGTTTTTTTAACTTATACGATGAGTGTGGCTATTTTCCGCCATTATAACAACGTCGAAATATCCCAAACAAGATTATAAGAATATTTTCAAAAACAAATGTTTTATTTTATAATTACATGACTTTTAAATTATTTCAAAATATAAAGAGATATTTTCTAAAAAGGTTTTTATTTCATCTATGTCAACATCCTTTGATGGATTTTAAGTTTGTTTGAAGTTGATTTATTATGATACAAAACTTCCATATTATATTGAAGGTTTTGCTATATGTTTGAATGTGGATGTGTTATTTCATACCATTCATTGTTTATGGAAAAATTATTTACATTTCGTATTCTAGTTTTAATACAAATGTTTATGTTATGTTAAAACATTTTCATATGAGGAATGCATTGGACATGGTAAGTGATGGGTGGAGCTTTCTATATCTCCTCAATGCATCTGTAGGTCTCATGAGAAAAACTAGTGTCTTGAAACAAGTCCTTGAAAAAAAATCTTATTTCTAATCTTGGCACAAGGCATTGACTATGTGGTTATGAAATCTGGAATTATGCATTCCATCATTATGAAAGTGGCTATTGATATTGCATGTGATTATTCGACTAGTAGAATTTCCATGTGAATAAGTAAATGGAATTATTTGATTTTATCTTTTCCATATTATGCTGAAGTTCATGTTTAAAAGGATTTTGTTTTAGTCTTATACATTTCCTTAAATGTTTATGCTTAGTTATGAAATTTTCCACTATATTGTTCTCCTTACTATGCATCTGAGCTCACCCTTTTCTATGTTTTATTTTTCCTAGGATGTAAAGAAGTATTTTATGACTAACCTGTAGGGATAGTGTAAGGGATATGAGTGTCGCCTATGGAGATTATGTTGTAGTTTTTCATTTTATAATGTAATGTAAAACATATGAATGTATCTAGTATTTCCAAGGTTACTAAACAGATCGGTCTTTCAGGATTGGATCCCTTTTGATTATTCCAATGTTAAGAAATAATGAACCAATTCTGGGTAACTAGGGTCAGGGAATTACTACATATCTTATGACATATTTATAGATCTATTTTTTAATCCCTCCCATGGGATGCACACACCGATTCTCTCCATAGAAGATAAAATACTCCATGAAGAAATCTTTTTTTTCCAGTGTATACAAAACTCAATATACTCTTTCAATTCTTTTAATGATAGAAAAATAGTAATAATAGGTAATTATGAGGATGATATTTATTCTTTTAGAATATACATTCATGCTAATATTTTTATCTCAACCTTAACTTATTCTTCATCCCAAACTCATCATGGGATGAATGTCTTTTTTACTAAAATTCTTCACTCATTGTGAATTTACTTGTTTCTGGTAGGTTGAATCTCCATGTAGAGTAGTCTTATTCACACTATTAATCAAGAAATCTTCCTCATTTTATGATCAGATCAAAATCCTTATGAATACCTCTTAGGCTAGTAAAATTTTCATACAATTCTTCATTACATGCCCAGTTTTTTCACACCTTTCACACTTATTCTTTTGAATATTTAAGTCACCACTTATTAAGGACTCCTCACGAATGAAAACTTATTAACACGAGACTAAAATTTCTTCCTTTATATTCAACATCCATCTCTACATTATCCATATTATTTGCCATCTCCAACTAGTCTGACCTAACCACCAAACATTCAGTCTTGATATTTTGAGTTTTCTTGGATTTATCACATTATTTCTTATCCTTCTCTACATTGATTTTTTTATTTTTCTTACCTGTTGAGTTTTATTCCCTTTTACACCACAAGGAACTTCTCTAGGAAGCATAGTTATGCACTCTTCATCTATTCAAACTTCTAGTCTATATCTACCATATACTTCTTATAGGAACCCTAATATATATTATTTCAATATATTTGGCATAGGTTTGGTTTTAAATTTATTTTATTTGAAATATATTCTCACTTTATCACCCATTCTACTCCTTAATTATTACCTCTTTCCTGATAATCATATATTAAACCAAAAAACAGGCTTTGTGTCTATACCATCAACAACACTATCAAAAGCCTCTAAAATTCGATCTTCCATTTTGATGATCAATCTTCCCATAATTCCTATGATGTTTTTGTACTCCAAAATAAGCTTCTTTTTTATTAGGGTTTATAGTCTCCATGGAATATTTTTCCCTTACATAGGTGTGGAATATTTTCTCATTATTTTTATGGTATAAATTTCCTTATATTTTCATTTAACACCCGCACTATTAGAAATAAAAGGCTTTTTTTAAATCTAATTATGTGTAGATTTACCTTGTTACCTTGATTAATTCTTCTTACCAGCTTTAGAGGACTCACTTTTAACCTCAACATACTTTATGAATCCATTTATTAAATATTTCAACTCATTTCATGCAACTTGAAAAATAGTTTGTGTATGAAAAAACTCTTCTTACCTTGAAAATGTATTATCCTCAAGATCACAGCTAATTTTATCTTCTTCATCTTATCTAAGTTTATGCTTCTTGATCTCTTCAAAATAGGCTGCCTCCTTTCTAAAAAACTCCTCTTTTTATTGAGTTTCCATTTTTCTCCTTCATTAACTTTTTTTACTTTACTATTTTGTGTAATATTCCCCTTAAAATTACAACTTTCCTTGAAAATACCACTTAAATTACGTCCTTTTTGTTCTACATCAACATAAATTCTTGATGAGTTGAGTAATTTCTCAACATAATAAAATAAAAGTACTTCATTATCTAAACTTCTAGATTATTCACCCTCCTTTTTCTTGATAAAAAATTCATCTTTTGATTCTTGAATGATTATTTTTTAGTCATTTCAGTGTCTTCTTATATTTCTCATATGATTAATATTATTTAACCTAATTCTTTGGGAAATATTTTGAAATATGAAAAATCTTATCATGATTATAACATCTAAGTGATTGATTATTCTTGCCTTTACAATTTCCATTCTTTAATATCTTTGATAAAAGTTAAATAATTTAGTTGTAGTATTTACCTTCCTCATCAACATCTGGATCCCTTGGTTCACCAATTTCATAATCATTTACTTTTCCTTCCCTTATGTATTCAAAGTCCATCTCATTATTTACATTTTTCTGGATCTCTACTGCCTTTCTCATCTCATTATAAATTATTATATTATGAAACTATTCAAATATCATATATTCCATATATTTTTTAGCTAATTATTATTGATCAAAATTGTTTGGAAAGTACTTCATCAACTTTTTGAAAATTTTAGAGTTGTTCCGCCTCTGAGGTGGAGCGTTTACGGGCATTGCAGAAATGGTTCAATGGGGATCATCACCCATCCCTTTTTCTATAGAGACGGGTTCTTGTCGAATTTACCATTCCATTGTTTCGACCCTTTCAGAATCATTATCCTTTATTAGTTTGTATTAACCATGTGGGAACTGTTGTTCACAGCAGGCGATTGTGTGGGGTTCAAGCACTCATGAAATCGGTCCTTCTCAGATATAACTTCCTCGGTTTGTCTCCAACGGGTTCATTTGTGGAGCCAAGAATGCCCAAAGACCCTGGTATCCATGATTCATGGACCTGCTTGGAAAATGGAGGTGCTCGTTGGCTGACGATTTGGCCAACGACACTTAAGGACTCCATTGGTCAAGAGGATGGGAGGACAAGCTCACCACACCCTTCTTGGGGGGGGGGGATTGTTTCATGTTCTAGGACTCTCTTATAGATTTAAGTTGTGTTCATATGTTCATGAATCCTTGGTTCATTCCCAATGAGTGTGTCCACAGGCTACCCTTGGTTTGAAAGATCATCGTAAGCATACATATATTTGATGCTATGGAGGAGATGCTTACTTGAGCCATATTATAAGGAACTCTAGAGTTTATCGTTATCCAGGGGGACGAAAGTTAACCTGATATTGGGATCGGGCTCACAAGGAGGGATTCCTATGTATCCTCGGGAGAGGAATTAGAACCCATGTAGTTCAGATTGTATGGGGCTTACACATGGGAGCCGCCCATTTAAGGAGACATGATTGGGTGGACCCTTTTGGATGGGAACACTTTTGAGCTCGGGCCTTCTAGAAGGTGTCCTATGTATCCTGATTTGATCAGGAATCAGAGTTATTGTAGTTCAAAAATACAGAGTCTTACACATGGAAGCTTCCCATTTAATGGACATGATTGCCTGTACTCTTTTTGATGGGAAACCATTTGAGCTCAGGCCTTCTAGTAGGAGTCCTATGTATCCTAATTTGACTAGGAATCAAAGTTCTCATAGTTCAGAAATACTGGGGATTACGAGTGGAAGCTATCCATTTGATAGACATGATTGGGTGGACCCTTTTGGATGGGAACCCTTTTGAGCTCGGGCATTTTGGTAGGCATCCTATGTATACTAATTTGATCAGGAATTAAAGTTCTCATAGTTCTAATATACCAGGGATTACACATGGAAGCTTCCCATTTGATAGACATGATTGGGTTGACCCTCTTGGATCATCACCCTTTTGATATCGGGCCTTCTGGTAGGCATCCTACATATCCTGATTTGATGAGGAATCAGAGTTCTCGTAGTTCATAATCATGTGTATGTTGTAATACTCACAAAACTATAAGCCCACTTAAGTCCTGCTCAGTGTGAGAAACAATAGGATGTGAAAGATTCAACAATGCACATGACTCCTCCCCTATTGGTGGGGGAGGGAGAGCCCATGGAGGAAGAGGTCGGGGTGACTCTGGGCGAGGGTGCTGAGCAATGACCCCTTTAATGTGAGATGACATAAAGGTCATTCGACCCTACCTCATAAATTTGGGGACTTTCCTCAGTGGGAGGGCCTCGAGGAACGTTCTGGGAAGGGGAAGAGTTTTTTCCTCGTCAAAGGGGTGAGAGAACATAACCCATTCGACTGATCACTATTCCTCATTGAATGGAAAAGAAAGTGATCACCCTTAATCCATAGAATGGGGAGGTTCACATCAGTGTCCCAAGGTTGGGCTCTGGGTTAACGTGGGAATGAAACCTCACAGGCATTCCTGAAGCCCACACAATGGGGAGGACCTTCATGACTCCATTTACTATGGGTATGTAGACTCAATGGGAACACTGATGAACCTGATGGTCTGATCATATGGGTCCGGTGGCTTTAGAGGAGGCTTTGGCCTAATGCGAGAGGACTAGTTTGTGGAGGGATCATGGAGTACTGGACGTTAGTGGAGGGGTGAGGTTTGAATCGGAAGGAATACTAACAAAAAACACCCCATTCCATGTACTGACTTTTTATACAGGATGGGGGAGGCTCTGCATACCATAGTGGTATGTGGGAAGAGGGACCGTCTGTGTACCACTATGGTACACGAGAATGGGTATAGGCAACCATATACCATAGTGGTACATGGCCCATCACGCTGCCTTGGGTTCTATCTATATACCGAGTTAGTACACAATGTCGGGTTTAGTCCACATAGCGGTACGCTTTGCGGAGCACCATATTGAAGGGGCTCCGGGGGACCATAATTCATGGGGAGTTCATCCATGAGAAGTCATTGGTTTATGGTTCACCAGTTAGGTTCATTGTTCTATTATTACTATTCAATCCCCCATTTTATGGTTCGTGGCCGGTTGTACCTATAGAGAGAGTCGTTCATGGTTCGGGCTCCACCGATGAAACAAGACAGAAGCTGGATTACAAACTCTAAGTCTCCCTCAATCTTTCATCATCCATCCTTCTCTCTATCCATCTCCCTCTGTGTGTCTTCTATATTTATATTGTGCTTCTTTTATAGAGAATCGGAGTAATCGTATCTATTGGGCATGTAACACCATTTGCGGAGGCCCAGTGAAGCAATATCCTGACCCACAGAAGACTCGATCAACTAGGGTTTGTGGAGGTACAGTTCATGATAATGGTTCACAAAACCCTGCTGATTCAGTTCTTCTGTGAACTGATGAGTTTGTAGCATGGTACAAGGAACGTCCTCACGCGTATGAATTCATTGGCGACTCGATTCGCTATCCGCCTTGCCCGCTGGCCATCACCTCGCGGGCCAGCGGTTCATAGATCATCTCGCATACCTAGAGGTTCACGGTCCATCCGCTCTTCATACCTTTCTTGATGATGGTACGTGGGCCACTTAAAAACCTTGAAATCTTGAATTCCTTCAAGTTCCTTCAAATAATTGCAACTCAATTTGAGTTCATTCTCCTTGCTAGACTTGTAGAAGTACTTGCTTCCTTATCCAAAGCTTTCTTAGGGGTATTTTATTCCCTTTGAGGAATTTTCAGGACCCTACAAATTCCCCCCATCAGAATGATGTCCGTTCAGAATGAAAAGGAGAATATTTTGATGTAGAAGTGGTGTTAAACTGAAATGGTTCGCGGTAGAATAGGTGGACCCTATAGGAGGGTACCACACCTATATATAGGGTCCCCTGTCATTTTTATTTTATCAGCTTATCGTGGTGAAAAGTACTCTCGATTTCCCCATATTCCCTTGCTCCCTCGTACCATGCTCCTTGCAAAAATCCCATTCACGAACTTCAATGTACATTCTGTGAACCGATTTCCTCACCATTTCTCCATCATTGTACCATATTTTGGATTTAATGAACATTTCTGTGGAACTTTAAGACTTAAAATCCAGATTCTGTGTGGGAGAATTCTACGCGGTTAGCTTGTACGCATACAATAGTTGGATAGGAAAACCGGAATTTTAGTAATTTTAACAATCTGAACATAAAATTTAATCCACCATTCTAAAATACAAACTTAATAAAGGCCTAGGTTCATGATATCCTATTTCTGAGAACCTTTCTCTTTGCTGGCCAATAATCCGTGGGCCAACGCATTGCAGATGGTTCGCGTACTATAGCTGTACGTAGTAGAACGGGACTGAGTGCCGTAGCTATAGGTGGGGTTACTTCCACGTATCATGTATTATGATGGATGTGGAAACCACATAAATTTTTTGGAATCCATTTGCAGATATTCATGTGGACATATTCTAAGTCCTTTAACCACTCTTACATAGCCTTTATCTAACATTTTTTTATCGAACCGACTTCTCATCGACTTCTGGATCTTCCTGCACAGGCTACAATGGATGATTCATAGGATACTACTGACATCACTACTTCTTTTGAGGCTACTATTTATACCCCTCTTTCTGTTGCTGAAGAATGATCAAAGGCTATGGCGTCTTTGGTTGATGAAAAAACTATAGTCGTTGCGTTTCACCAATCCCTTACGAATATGACCACAATGGGTCAATGGGATTACCTAGTCTTAGACAGGATTCCTTCTTATGGGTTTGGCCTTTTATTCTAACACAACAATCCAGGAACCAAAACCAATTGATCAGCCCACTTCCTGGATAATTAATACTTCTATTTTGAAGGCTTTGATTTCTTCCAATGGGAGGTACCTCAAGAGAGATACTAGCTCTAGGCCTTTGCTGCACTATGCACCTCAAACCCTAGAGGGAGTGAAGCGGAAGCCTAATCAGATGGACCATTGTTACTAGATCATCGCAAGGAAGGCTATAGAGAATGAGAAGCACAGTTGGTCATCTTGATGGGTCCTTCATCCTGGAGGCTCTTTTGGGTTGGGCTGGGGGTGGCCCTTTTGGGTTCTCTAGAGTTTTGAAGAATTCTGAGCTGAGCTACAGGCTGTGGGACTTTACAAGGCTGCATGGGTTTCTTAGACATACACCCATCATCCTACTTCCCTTATTTCATAGTTATTAAGCAGGTGGAGTCCAGATACCAATACATTCTTTTTGACCCATGGGGAGGCTGGCATCAGGCTTTGGGACATCCATATTATTTCGGGAGTCCCTATCATTGGGGATAGGTATGATGAATTGTTTTCCTACCCCAACTATTTGGCATGACGAGGAAAGAACCCCCCTGGCCAGGAAACTCATTATCCAAGAGAAGGCGCTTCTGATGGAAATCAATCCTTGTCCGAATAAGGAAATTCTGTTTGATGAATGGTTCAACACTTTTATAAACATATTGGTCTCGATCCTGATCTGCAGAGACCCAGGTCTTCTCCCACTAAAGCCACCTGGAGGCGAGCAGGTACTTACTGGCCTACCTTAGAAGAGGTGTATTTTCGGAAATGGGGATGGGGGATCATCCCTGATGTCGATCGGTTAGTTCGACTGGTGGATTTCTTGGCCTTGTTCCTGAGTGGGTGGATTCTACCAGTGCGAGAATCTGGTGGTGTAAGACTCAACCATTATCATGGCCACTAAATTAGCCACTGGAAAATGCATCAATTTTGATATCCTGGTGTTTTCCAAGATATACCGCTTATTGGGCTGAATCAGCGAAGGGGGGTCACCCTACTGGACGGTTGGTCCTTTCTAAATTCTTTTGGGATGGATGTGAGCCCACATAGGGGGTTATTCCTTCATCAACTCCCTAACAATTCTGTATTCTACCATTTGACCATACCTTCAGAGCACCAGTGGGGTCATGCCAGCGGCTTGGGCTTCATTGGATAAGCAAGAGGAGTAGACCGAAAAGAATGAGCATGACTTAATGGATTGTCTCAACATTCACGAACATTTCCCTTACCAAACTTATGATTCTCATACTAGTACTATTACAAACAATGCATCTGAAGACTTTATCAACCAAGGTTACTTCTTCTCTCTGCGAGAAGGTGTCCTGGTTGCCCGTATCATAGGGGAACTTATTTGGGAGGGCTATTCACCTTGCAGATTTAGTCAAAAATTCAATTTCATTTAGAAGTTGTGCCCTCCTTCTCTTAACATTTCTCTCGAGGAGAAACATCTGATGATAAATCGCCAATTATGGCTAATGTTCACCTGGGAGGACACCTGGAGTTAGGATAGACTTCCAGATCCTGGTGATTCTGTACCCTTCCTTACCATGAACTATGCTGAGGCCTGGGTTAAGTCATATCCTGATGGTCAATTAGCTGACCTTGAGCCTATTGTGACGACTTCAAAGGCATCCAGGGCAAAAGTGAAGGGGAAGAAAAAGGGATTTCCTGAATACTGTCAATTGTGAAAATTCCTATGAAGGTCTGTTCTCTCCCCAGCCCCCAGGAAAGTTGTGAAATATGGGGTTATGACCTCACGGGTGACCGAACAAGCTGCTGGAGCTATTTCCAGGAATCCATCATCCATTCCTTCCGAGGCCAATTTTCTAGTGGCCTAGAGGAAATGGGACCTTTTGAATGGTCATTAATCTACTCGTGACTGATGCCCCAATGATCTATGGCATCTCCTCCAGACTAAGGAAGTGGCCCTTACTGGAATTGGATACATGTCAGCACTGGCTGGCATTTTTTTTGATGAGGATCCAGATAGGGTGAACTACTATCTAAAGGACCGTGAGACCATCATTTACTCTCAAAGTGGTTTTCGTAATTACTCACATCGGGTACTTGCCAGGCTGTGACCGGAAAATACCAATGAGGATGAAAACGTCATTGGCATGCCTACTACATCTTCCACAGAGATAGTTTCTTATTTTCTCCCCTCATATCATAAACGTTCCTCTTCTCAAGACCATGAGTTTGTAGGGACACCTGGGAAATTTTTGCTATTGTTGAAACCTAATCCACTCCCCTGTACCGTCATTTCAGCACTGGTCGTCCCAATTATGGACTCATTAACTGAGTCTTGGATAGTCCGGGATGAATTGAGGGTGAGTGCTTCAGATGAAGATATATGGAGGGTTCATCAGAGGAAACACTTAGATCTTCCAGGTTTGGGGGGATCCATTTCTCCTACTGACCGAATACTAACATTTTTATTGATTTTTCGAAATCATTCCACAAAATATTGAGTCAAGGGGGTCTAAAGTAGTGAATAACCAATGCATCATTAACAATAAAATTGATTCCCTCAGTGGGAAAGGATCCCACGTGAAGGAAGTAGGATATAGTTTGGGTCTTCGGAGCTACGGAGGCCAAAAAGTCAGCGACCACGTTGCCTTCCCTCCAAGTATGAGTGATTTCTATGTGGACTCCCATAAGGTATTTAAATTTTCTGATCTTGTAAGCAATGTTCCAAGGGTACTTATTTGTGCCAGACAATGCATTATAGAGGATCATTGAGTCTGTCTCCACTACCTTGAGGTTGATGTGCCTTTTCTTACATAACTACTGCCCGGTGACCATGGCCATGGCCTCCTCCTACACCACATCGCCCTACCCATACCGAGCTAAGAAAGCAGCAATAACCGACCCCTCCATATCCCTTATTATGCCACCACCACACATCTCCCCATTGAGAAGATAACCGTCCGAATTTAGTTTGAAACCACAGCTGGGCCGACGCCAATGGACCCAATGCCCCTGCCCCTGCCTATTGTCCTGGTTAGATACAACATGATTCAGAAGAGAAGGCCTTACCGACAGAGCAGCCTGGAAATTGGTGCACAAACTGGCCAAGTCCAGCAGCGTATTCCTCATTTTGAAGGTGATGCTGGTATGAGAACCTGTAGTTTTGTTGTGACGGGCATCATTCTGAGCCTTCCAGATGGTCCATCAGCCCACCATGAGGATAAAAGCCCGACATTTTTTCTAGGGACCCCGCTCGCCCGCCCCCTGGAACAAAAAACTGAAGAAATCATCCAACGGTCCACCTTGATTTTCCTAGCCAGTAAAGGACCCGTGCGCCTACCACACCCATCTTCGCCAATCACTATCCACAAAGAGGTGCCCCACCATTTCATTTTTAGGCTCCCTGCAGTAGTAGCCCCTAGAAGCCAGACAAACCCCCATGCATTGAATTCTTTCATCCGTGGGTAAGGCATTGTGTCTCACTCTCCACAAAAAGAAATTAAATTTGGATGGAACCTCTTTGCACCACAGTAACTCCCCCCATGGGTCGGCATTAATTGGAACCGTCCTCACACGAACAAAATCTTTGATTGAGAACTCTCCTGACGTGGAACCCAGAAAAATGAGTCTATATGGATCATCGCTAAGCACAATATTATTGAAACAGATCTGTTGGTCCTCATCAAGGATGGCCTGAATAAAACCAGGATGATCACAAGCCTCCCTGAAGGAAATGAGAGGAGTAGGGAAGCCTAGAAACCACAGCCTGCCAAAACCAGGATGATCACAAGCCTCCCTGAAGGAAATGAGAGGAGTAGGGAAGCCTAGAAACCACAGCCTGCCACCCCCCAGTTATGCTCCCAGAAATTTATATCACCTTTTCCCACCAACCAATGCGATAGAGGTCTTAGGATCTCAATATACATATGGATCATCTTCCATATCTTTGAAGGGTTTGATCTTTGTATGATCACATCCTGACCATATCTATCTTTCATGATCATGCCCCAAAGGGTCTTACCTTCCATAGCCTCCCACGCGAGTTTCACGTGTAACCCTTGCATAGTAAAAGAAATGCTCCTCATATTGATTCCCCCTTTCGAAATAGGTCTTTCCAGGCGCTCCCCCGAAGCCCAGTGGTGTCTACCTTCGATCTTCCTATCCCATATAAATTCCACCAAAATCCTCTCTATGTTAGCAATGAACCTTTTGGGAACCCTCAGGGTGGAAAGGATGTGCATGTGGATAGACACTAGGACACTGTTGACGAGTGTTATGCGACCACCAACGGAAAGAAACATGTTCTTCCAATTGCATATGCGCCCTGTGATCTTACTAATGATCTTATCAAAGTGATGCACACGGAGAGAGTACGGACTAACCGGTGCTCCGAGATATGCCATAGGAAAACTCCCTCTTCTCATATTCAGATTGGTGTCGAGGGTCCTTTACCTCATGTGTGAGAGCTTCTTTTTAGTGAAATAAATGCTTTTCTCCCTATTGACCACCTGCCCGCTCCACTTACAGTAATCACCAAGTATCTGGTTCATCCAAAGCACTGATCTCCTGCTGCCATTGATGAAAAGAATTGTGTCATCTGAAAACATCAGGTGAAAAATGCCCCCTAGGGCATGCCGGTTCCTGTATGGAAGAATTTTCTCAATGAGAAGCCCTCGATTAATGGAGTAACTAAGGGAATTTTGGGATAGGATGAAAATAGTGGGAGAGTGGGGATCCCCTTGCCTAATCCCTCTACAAGCCTTGAAGAAACCAAATTGATTTCCCATAAAAGAGGTTGAGATCCAAGCTGAACTGAAGCACCGAAACATAAGGTCCCTGGTCTAGTTGGAAAATCCCATGCATGTCAAAAACCTTAGAATAATCCTGTACTCCATCCTATCATAAGCCTTGATCATGTCTAATTTAATCACCAAATTTCTCCCGAAGACTCTGTTATTGATGTCACTCACCATCTCCTGCACAATTCCAATCGCCCCCTGTATTGACCGCCCCTTAATAAAACCATGCTGCTCTGGAGGCATCCAAGATATCAAGCAGGGAGCCATCCTTCTGTTAATAATACTTGCAATAACCTTGTACAGAAAGTTTCACATACATATAGGATGGTACTGCTCAATGTATTGGGGATTGCACACCTTCGGGAGTAAAATCTTCTTTATTGCACCTGCAATACGCGGAAAATTCCCCCTTGGAAGTAGTCTTTTACTGCTCTCACCATATCCCCCTTAACAGTTTCCCAAGCCACCCTGTAAAAAGAACCTGGAATGCTGTCTGGACCTGGCTTACTATCCGGGTTCAAGGTCCATATCGCCTCGCGCACTTCTTCTTCATCCGGAGGCCTGCTCAACCTTTCATCCACCACTGCCGACACACATCCTGGGATGACTTCAAAAACATCCTCTGATCCACTTGGATACCCTACGCTCATGTTTTGATTGGGGCCTGTGGGGAGATCTTTAATGCTGGCACTGGCCAGCTACCCCACTTCCTTATGGTCATTTGTGTAAGTTCCGGTCTCCCTTCAGATGTTGGGCCTATGACAGCGACATCTCTCTTTTATACACACGTGGAAGTAAACTGGTATTTTTGTCCCCATCTTGAAGCCATCGGACCCTGGAACCCTCTCTCACCACCCGTTACTACCACAGAAGGATATCAGCAAGGCGATCCTTTTTCCTCCTTAGCTCATTAGACATACTTTTATCCCATCCTTGTTCCAGACAAGTCTCACAGCATTCGACCTCCCTACTAACTTAAGCATGCTTGTGATCGCGTGCCGAGAGAGTTTTCCTCCATCTATAGAGCAAATGCTTTAGATGTCTTAACATCCTATGGATTGTTATCCATGGGTTCCCCGAATGAAGGATAGAACAGGCTTCACTTACAAAATCGCTAAAACTGGGTTCCTCCACCCACGTCTTGGAAAACTGCATAACCTCTTCTCGCGCTAGTCCAGTCCCCAAAGAAATGTACAACAGAGAGTGGTCGGACAGAAACCGGACCATGTGAGTAATCTTGGTGTCTGTAAAGATATAAATAGCTGCCTCATTCATCAAACACCAGTCCAAGAGACACCAGGTGCATCTTCCACCTCGTTGATTATTGCACCATGTGAAACGGTCATCCTCATAGCCCGCATCCATAAGCCCGTTTCTCACAGTGAACGATACGAACTCATGGCTGGCACTTCTAGGAAAGGCACCTTCTCCTTGTTTCTCTTTCGGATGTGGGACAGTGTTGAAGTAACCCCCAAAAATCCACGGGATGTCATCTGAGATGATGCCATCCAAATCACGCCATAGCTCCACCCTATCCTGCGCAATACACTTTGCGTAGAAAAAAGAGATGATGAAATCATGAGGACCTGGTGAGACCCGAGTAGCCAGATACTGGTCCGACAAACTAAAGAAATCGACCTTGATGTGGTCCTTCCAAAATAGCCAGATATGATAATTAGGAGGGTCGTCATGCATGTGACCTCGTACTCTGAGCCTCTGTGCATAATCTTTATTTCTCATGAAGAATGTTTGGGTCCCAGGATCGCCACCATCACAACCGAATTTCTGAAAAACTCATTAAAATGAAGTCGGATTTTTCCCGATCCCCTAAACCCCGGGCGTTTTAGATGAGGACTTTAAACATTGAACCGTGCACGTCTGGATTTTTCCCCAGAATCTTGGCCCATGGTGCGCGATGATAGCAGGGAGCACTCATGTATGTGTCTTTGCTTCATCTGAAGCCTTGTGCACACCCCCGGGCTTTGTTCTGACAAATCGCGGGCTGACTGATGGGAAAGAGAGGAGATTTTTGGTGATTTCCCCTTCACAACCTTTGTCAGGGATTGAGCCAAAGGCCCTATCTTCCTATACACCCTTAAAATGAGCGCCCTGGAAGCTGCATCTTGAGGGACAATATCCTCCTTCGTGTCCCAAGACTTTGCCACGACTGTGGGAAAAAGAGTCTCCTGGACACTCCCGACCCAAAATAGGAATCAGTCACAAAAACCTACGCATTGCTCTGATGAAGGAAAAACAAAAGTAAGGGTTCTTGGGGAATAAACTGATGAACATAGAATCCTCCTAAGGGGATCGCCATCCAAAAGCCATTGAGGGGGGGGGGGGGGGGGTGTAACTGCGAGATAAACACTCTGGGGCAGGGGGTGAGGCCCAGAACTGCTGAAGGGAACAATTGCCAGCCTGGGCGCTTGCACTTCAGTACTGGAATGAGGAGTCCCCTATGAAGTCGTGGGCTCCGAACCACCAGAGGATGAGGGTCCATACCCAGGCACCACATGGCCCGATCCCGAGGAAGTCCCTGTGAGCGTATGAGAGACTCCTCCGGGAGGACTTCTCGACACTTAGCGATGAGAAGAACTGAGACCTTTCCTGCACACATACAAAGAGTGAACCTACAGAAGGAAGACAGAATAGTACCTCGGGAACACTGGGTACTTAATGTCCTGATTCTAGACGAAAGAATCTTGCACCCTCAGGGATAACATCTCCGGGACGGGAAGCGATAAGTCTATATCGACGCAGATCCTGGCCACGGAAGTAACCTATCCCCTGCTAGTGCGGTCATCCGCATAGAGAAAACATCCTAACGAATCCCCAATAGAGTTGAGGAATGCGCAGTTCAGGAAGGGTAGCGGGAGGCCAGGGAGACTGATCCAAACCACATCATGCAGACTTTCTTTCCCCCTATGCACCTCCAAGGACCACAAGACCAGGTTGAAATATCAACGGCCCCAGTAGTGCGGCGCCTTACACCAGACCAAAACAAAGTCCTCTTCCGAAGCAATGAAAAGATAGAAGGTGATCCTATGGAGTGTGGAGATAAAAGCCGGCGCTTGGAGCCCCCAGGAGTCCACAAACTGCTTGAAGGCCGGAAGGGGCGGCAGCAGAGAACAAAAACAAGCCACGAGGGTCCACTTGAGCCCCACCTGGGACTCCGTAAAGGCCGAGGCCAAAACCTCCATTGAGACCCTCGACCCCTCCCGCATCATCGGAGGAGAAAACGATTGAATAACTGGAAAACAAGCCTGAGGGGAGCTGCCTGAAGCTCCGCATAGAGCCTCCATGAAAGACGGGCGGTTTGTGAGACCTGGACGTGGGATCTGGGAGGTCCCCTGATGCAGACGGCGCGACATCCAGAGAAAACGTCCCCGGATCATATTAAGCGAGAGCCGGAAATGCCACCGGTGGAGGAGGCGCCGAGGGAGTAACGGTCAAAATTTTTGAAAATGCCTGGGGCGCGTACTCCAAAAGAGCCATCCTTCAGAGAGGTATATCAATTGATCCTACATGTATTTCATTTGATGAAGAGCCTGATGATGTGGCAGCTTACTTGATTGCAATGGATAGGTGCCTTCACACTCCTGCAGACATGCGTTATTGGTTGGTCATTATGGCATTGATGGAAGTATTTCCACGGACAACGGGAGAGGTCTTATCTGCAAACTTTTGCTTTAAATTATTTTATTGGAAAGATACTGAAAGTTTTCCCCTTCCCTTCTTATTTTTTCGGGGCCTTCCGAGTCTTGGGAAACTGCTTTTTCCCCAGCTTATTCTCCTGGAGGTACTATGGCGGGAGAGTGCGCCCCCTCAATGGTAGGGGTATAGCGGAAGGATCCCCCAGATCCCAAGAACATATGGAAGTGGTTATCGCAGACCCTTCTTGGGCATTTCCTCCTCCAGCTTATCTTGGTGATCTTATTCTAGAGCCATCCCCCTAGTAGTCAAATATACACAAGAAAACCTCTCAGCTTTCCAAGTGTATTCGACAGGGGATCACAAGTAATTGTCTGTTTAACTCGTGACATGACCAAGTACCTTTATCTGGTCAACATACTGGTACATACAAGTACTACGACGCACGACCCATTGGTGACCAGATAATGACTGCTCAAACATCTATAACTCCTGTCCCTTTTAGGGTAGAGGAAGGGTCACCATCTACCATGACTGATCGAAACAGGGAATCAGGTCCATTTGAAGAGACCGAGGGTGCTGCTGCTCCATCTTGAACAATATGTTCTCCAATAATGGAAATAAATTTCAAAGTTGAAGGATCACTTGACTGTGCTGAGATGGATCTCATAGAGAGAGACATGGTAGTCTTTATGGCGGGGGCTGAGTCCAGTGGTGAGCCCCATGCCTTGTTGGATCTCGTAGGGGCTTCTAATATCGAGGAGCCAATCAATCTTGATTGAGTGGTTTTTGCCCCGACAGAGGGAGTCACTCCAGAGAATACTGTTTCATCTCACATGGTGGCTCCCGTTAAGTCATAGCCAGGGGGGCTGATTTTCTATCCCCTGAAAATTTGGAGTGGGCTATCGTGCCCTTTTTGTGAGTTCTTCCAGGGGTTATGATTTCTTCCTCTAGGATTCCAAGGCCAATATCCATATCTAGACTGAACATCCCTCCATGCCTTATATTAACTGACAAACTTTTGAGGACCGCCTTGAGGGATACTATTTCAGTCGGTCATGGCCCTAGATCTTTATTCTTCCTGCATATCCATGGGGCACCATTGATGATTGAAGATGTAGAGTCACCTATTTTAGATAGTGGACCCACTGTGTGGGTGGGAGGTATTTAAGTCGTCTCCCCTCAATCCCCAAAATTACAACCAAAAGCCTTGGAAATGCTGGTGGACGCCCTTACATTGTCTTATATTACCATTAACATAGATGAGGCTGATTCGAGGTCAAGTCATACTGTTGCTGCCATGTCAAGTCCCTCCTCGGTGACGTTCATTCCAGAACATATTTCATCCTTGAGGAGTGATTCCGAGACTGACTGAGAAAACCTAGTGGATTTTCGCCCCACTCGGCAAAAAGCATGGAGGAACATTTGGGGATTAATCTCCCAGACTCCACTGGATGAGATTCCAGTGAAGCTGCCAAATCTAAACCTCCATTTTTTAGTTCTGGGCTTCTGTGGATTCAGTTATCATGGAATTTATGATATAGCGAGGAAAGTGGTTGTTGCTCAGGAAGCAACTGGTGCACTTGAATCATGACTCTCAATGGTGGAGTCGATATCTTATCTAGATGCTACACTACAAATATCAATTTACGAAGCTTCCACTCATGTTGGAATGGTTACAAAGTTACAAAAAGAACACATGATGCAAGAGTCTTTGATGGAACAACTTGACCAGGAAGTGGAGAAACAAAGAGAGAAGATGGATCAGCTCAAATAAAAGTTGGCCTGGGCCACAACAATCGCTGAGGGGCAATGGAAAATGAAGGAGGGAGAGAGAACCGGCCTCCAAGCCATGAAGTAAGCAGAGGTACTGCGAGTGAGTGAAGATGCCAAGATTGAGAAATTATTGAAGCTTCACCAGGATGTTGTGGAGTCTCACCAATCATTGATGCAACTTTGCGACTCTACGGAACATCTCATGTAAAGGTCTTATCTTGCTCACAAGGAGAGGCTCCAGGCTGTGGATTCCCCACCATTTATTTTTATGGAATATGATGGTAATGATTTTCCTCTAAAAACTAATTCTTTTCCTTTTCTGGTTATGTCAATTGATAATAATAAGTTATATAAACATCATCTCAATCATATATTAATTTTAAACCGTGACTTGAAATCAGTAAACTAAAATAATCGAATCGAGCACTAATTTTTTCCAGAGCCGTGGGACCCAGTGAGCGTAGTTCGACTATTGTTTTGGTTTCATGGATAATCCAACAATGTTTTGTGTCAATTTTTCTCTTCATGTTACCATAATTTTAGCATAATCCTGCTTGGTACGGGCTTATCAGGAATAACTTGGCTTTTTCTTAGGCCGCCCTTTGCGGGTTTTTGACTTAACAATCCTTACGCCTTTTCTGATGGCTCAATGTTTCCCTTTTTAACGAATTGATACTTGAATTTTTTCCTAAAGGTTCCATTTTCGTATTTTTTTTCTCTAGAAATTAAGGCTTCTTTTTCTCTAGTAGTTCACAGTCCTTCCAATCAAACTTATTTCTGATGTTTTTAGTCGAACAGCTTTGACTAGACTAAACAGGGTAGGGCCCCAACTTGGGACCATTAGCCGGGAACATTCTACTAACCTCTAGATATGGATTAGGGATTTTAATTGACCCTTGATTTGTGGGTTCTGAACATGCATGAGGCTCAAGAGCCTCTTTAGGCATACAAATGTAGGAAAGGACTCTCCTATGGATGATTTTTCATTTAATTGATGACCATTTTTGTGGGTGACTTTTGCAGAGCCACCAGGGAATAATGTGCATTGTCGATCAAAGGTTTCCATGGGATAATGGAAAGACCTTTATGATGGCATGATGGTATTTGAAAAATTTTGAATTTATTTTGATGTTGGGAGCCACAGTGGGTGGCTGGAATGAGTAGTGGTGTTTGAAGACATTAGGAACATTCATGTCGTCTTTGAGTGAGAAACTGTTCTGTTACATTTCTTACATGCGTGAGGGAGAGCTGGTGAATGGTCAGGTAAATTAAGAGTCTTTTTTATGTTAGGGGAACTTGGGAAGAATGAGGTACATAATCCATCATCCAAGAGTTTTCCAAATCCGAGGGTGTGATAAGGCGTGAATGTCATTTGAGAATACAAAATCTGGAAAGGACTCTCCTGGGGATGAATTTACGTTTGATTGATGGCCATTTTGTGGGAAACGTATGTAGATCCACTAGGGAATGATATGAATAGTCAAGAAAATATGTTTTTAGTAAACTGGACTTCTGTCTTCGATGGCCTTGAATGATTTTGGAGATTGGAAACTTTCTGAATAAGGTATGTGACCTTCTATTAGGGGTGCTCCTGAGCATCAAAAGGAGGAATTTTAACTGATCCTCTTTGAGGAAACCCGAAAATGAGTGAGGGAACTCTTCTTTTGTACGTGGATCAACTTCACTCATTAGTATGGGATATCTTTAGAGACCTCAAAAGATACCAAATATGAATCTGGTCTATATGTTCTGATATATCCAGGATATGTGTATGGAGGAAAGTGTAAACCATGACTTTAAGGGACCTTGAACCAGGATAGATGGGACAAGGCTTGGAAGCCGTTGGGCGTACTGAGATAGGATAGGACTCTCCTAGGGACGAATTTTCCTTTGATTGATGGCCATTTTTTTTGGGCAACGTATGTAGAGCTGTCGGGTCATTATATGCATAGTCAAGAAAAGGTTTCCACAGGACAATAGCCTTCCATCCTAGATGGACTTGGAGGGATATGTAGATTCAAGATCACTCATAGCACAGAGTTTGAAATATGAAAGGAGTGTATCTGGACATATTGGGTACATTTAGGCTATGATTTACTCATGGAATCAGGTGTCCCTTACGTAGATCTAACTCATAGGTAGGGTGAGGAATTCGGTCCATCTTTGGGATATCAGGTTATTTATTGTCACATGGTCCGGACATGGGGTTCCTTTCGGGGGAGGGAATGGTGACATTCCTTTTAGGGTTGTGCTGCTAGGACCAAATTTCTGGGCCTCTTTTCCATAATGCCTTGGCGGACCTCTTGCTGAAATCCCTAATCTCACGTGAGCTATGTTCAGTGTGAGAAACAAGGGATTACGAGGATTCCATGTCATTTCTTAGGAATAGAAAAATCAGCATTATAGGGTATTTTTGTGCTTAAATCATTGTTATGCAGTTTTACACCATACATCAAGGACGTTTTTGGCCTTGTAGTTTAATAGAGTGTGGTGAGGACATGATGCTATGTAGTTTAGAGTCATGTAGTGAGGACGATTATACTGTCATAATATCTTCAATAGTTTTAGGTTATTCATAATCAGGATGTTATGGATTTCCATAGATGTGAGTGATGACAGATGGTGTAAACCATAGTCCCGGGGGAAACTTGAATCGGGAGGAATGATATGGGTCTTGGAAGCCATTGGGCATACTGAGATATGAGAAGACTCTCGTGGGGAAAAATTTTCCTTTGATTGACGGTCATTTTTGTGGGCAACATATGCAGAGCCACCAAGGCATGATATTCATAGTCAAGAAAAGGTGTCCGCAGGAAACTTGCCTTCCATCTCAGATGGAATTTCATGATTATGGGGATCCATGTTTCTCTAAGGTATGGAGTGTGACAAACATGAAAATGTGCCTAGGACTGGGAGAATACCCAGACCATGATTAACCGTGAACTACTTGGATCTTCCACATAGGTCTGACCCATATGTATAGGGGGAAGCATGATCTTTTGACTTCTCATGATTGAGAGGCATGTGTGGAATCCCATAATAATGGGGGCTGGGCCACACATAACTACTTAAGAATTTCACAGTTTATTGTCATGCAATAGGACCTTCCATAGACTCCCTGTACAAGTCTGACCGACGTATGGGGGAAAATGGGATTTTTTGGTGGTGGCTATGTCGGGATGCCAAATTCAGGCATCACTACGTTTCCTACGAGGGTACTAATCAAGCCACACATAGTTCCAAATGTTCCCTACAAACATTTTCTTAATGTGTTGGGACACTTGAGGGGATTTTTTTTGATGATGATGGATGGTATGTAATGAAAGATCGAGATGTCACTACATATCCTGCAAGGGCAGGAATCAAACCACACATAGTTTCGAAAGTTCCCTATACTGATTTGGCTCGATCCATGTGTGAGGACATGTGAGGGAATTTTGGTTTCACTTGATATGGGTGTCGGGCTTACCATATTCCCCTACATTTTATTTGTGTAGGATAATTCTCACCACTGATCCTAAGATCAGGTGAGTTACACTCGATGTGAGAAACAAGGAGTGGTCACAGAGTCTCTTTTTCAAGTGCAGGGATGTAGAGAATATGATGGGGGCATTTTATTTTTCTTTCTTGGTGGTCCTGGGCCAAGATCGATGATCGAGGCATCACTACATATCCCGCGAGGGCAGGAATCAATCCGTACGTAGTTCTGTATGTACCCTATACCGATTTGGCTTGGTACAAGGGGTAGGGGAATTTTCGTTCTATCCATTACTGTTGACAAGTCTACCATGTTACTCTATAGTTGGATTTCATAATATAATCCCCACCACTAATCCTAAGCTCACGGGAGTTATACTTATTGTGATAAATAAGGAGCGGTAATGGTTTCCTTTATGAATATGGGTAAATAGGGGGCATGATGAAGGAATTTTTTATAGTGGGGGATGGGCTAGGATTGAAGATCGAGGCGTCGCTACATATCCTGCGAGGGCAGGAATCAAGCCATACACAGTTTTGTGAGAGGTCACACAGTTTATTGTCATGCGATTAGGATATTTTATGTCATGTAGTTTAATGTCTTACGACGAGGACATGAGTAATAGTTTAATGACATGTTTTAGGGACTTGTTTCTTATAGTTTAACTTCATGTGGCCAGGATGATGACTCATAGTTTAGGGTCCTAGAGTTTGGACCATGAAATTTCAGTTTAATGCCGTGTTGCAGAGACTAATACTGTACATTTTAACGTCATGTTGCCATGAAAAAGACTCATAGTTTAAGTTATTAGGGTTTGGACCATGACATTGGGGGTATTATAACTCATAGTTTATGGTCTTAGAGCTCAGACCTTGGAATTATGGTGTTTTTCCATTACTCGTTTGGACCTTGACATTGATTATTATTTTTTATGCAAAGTATTTCTTCAAGAAATTCGCATTTGTAGGAGTTGTGATGAGTTTTATATCCATTTATATTAGGGCGTATGATCCATTGTAATAGACCCTATGAACGATATATGGTCCTTCCCACTTTAGTTCAAGCTTTGGGGGATTCTTCCCGAGTATCATCAGGGTTCTGAGGACTAACAACATTTCTCCATTGAGGAAAGATCGAAGGCGAACGTTTTTGTTGAAGGCTCATGAAATCTGGTTTTGGTAGACTTCCAAATGGTGTAGAGTGTGCAGCCTTTTTTCATCTAGCTACTCCAATTCATCAAACTATCTATGGGGTTTCTTGTCTATGGATATTTGATTGCAGATAGAAAAAGTAAGTGATGGAACTTGGATTTCGATAGGAAAAACCACTTCTGCCCCGTATACTAGTGAGTACGTGGTTTCCTGGGTGGTCGTGTGGTTTTTCATCTGATAAGCCCATAAATCAAGAAGGACCTTGTCTGGACATGATTTCTTTATCCTTATGAACCATCTTTTGAAGTATGTTGGACAACGTCTTGTTGAAATCCTCTATATTCCCATTGGCCGCTGTGTGGTAATAGGATGAATAGTTGGATTTAACTCCATACTCTGGGTATAGCTTGTCCAACTCAACACATCAGAAGTTGGTGCAGTTGTCTGTTAGGAATGTATGAGGGACACCAAATCTGGTGATGATGTTGGCCTTCACAAATCTGATGATGTTTTTTGCCCTGACTTCTTTAAGGGGTATGACTTCAGCCCACTTGGAAAAGAAGTTGGTCTCTATGAGTATGAATTTGAACTGTCTATCTATAGCGGGTGTATATAGTCCCACAACATCCATCCCCCATGTGATGAATGTCCAGAAGTACGTAGTTTTATGAAGTAACTCCGAGGGTGGTGTATGAAATTGGCATGAACTTGAAAGGAATGACACTTCCTGGTGAATTTGGCACAATCCTGTATCATAGTGGGCCAGTAATACCCAAGACTTCGGATTTGGTGAGAGAGCTGGGTTGCTAACTGGTGCACTCCACAAGCTCCGAAAAGCACCACTTTCATGACAACAACAGTCTATTCTCCATCAATGATCCTGAGAAGGACTCTATCAAGGACTTGGTTGTAGAGTACATTTTCTTGGTTTAACCCATTGTATAGGAAAAGGTCGATTGCCCGTGTTAAGACCTACTCCCTTCCATCCCTATCTGGTGGGAGCTCCCTGTTCTGAAGGTAATTTGTAATGGGCATCATCGAACCTGTGTTATGACCTTGAGATTCAAAGACATGGATAATTTCATCGATTTCCTTGGTATTGTATTGGATGAATGGAAATACCATCTAGCGGTGAGCAATGATAATGACTGTTTCATCTCAGTTAGGATAAGACAAGGTTGTGGATTTATTTTCCAAAGTGTCATCTTGAGTATTCTGTGACTGGGGGACATAAGTCAACATTGGTTCTGATGGTAATTCTTCCATCAGTTATCCAACATCGTTCATTAAGGGAACCAATATTTCTTTATTGATATCATAGTCACCGTTTTCCTGTATTATGACTATCTCTAAATCACCCTTTATTTTTAGGTGATTCTCTTACACATGAAGTGATAGTTACTGGCCTACAATGAGAGCCTGATATTCCACTTCATTGTTTTTAATGTTTTTCAAAATTAGGAAAGAGTAAGGATAGATGGACTTTTCGGTAGATACAAGTATAAATCCTAACCCCACATTGTTGAGTTTGGGATCCTTCATCATTTTTCCTATTGGGATTTATGAATCACCATCGAAGTACATTTCCCAGGTCTGGGGGTCCTCCCGAACGAAAAACACTTATTCATCCGAAAGTTCCGCATCCAATGGTGTTGTTTCTTCTAAGGGGTGTTCGGTCAGGAGGTATTATAACGCCTAGTCTTTTATGGCCTTTTGGGGAATGTACTATATGTAAAACTATTGTAGGATGACCTCCCAGCATGATAGGCGCCCATTTAGGATGGGATGGTTGAGGATATACTTGATTGGGTTTCAGCGGGAGACCAGGTGGACCTTATGGTACTGCAGGTAATTCCTGTGCTTCTGAACTACGAAGATTAGGTCTAAGCGGTTCTTTTCAATTTCCGAATACCAATTTTCAACATCTATCTTTGTTTGAATGAGGTAGTATAGGTTATTCTCATTGCCGGCATGATTTTTATGCATGAGGAATGAAACTAATGACCATTCAATGGAAGTTACGTATAAAATGAGTGGTCTCCCCTCAACCGGTGACATGAGAACTGACATGCTTAAGATATATCTTTTAAGATTGTCGAATGCTTCTTGACAATCATTATCCTACTCATATGTAACTCTTTTCTTCATGAGCCTAGTGAAAGGTAAACATTTACCAGATAGGTTGGATATGAAGTTCCAAATGTAGGTGAGGGGAACCTAGAGACCTCTCAACTCGGTGAGGTTGTGAGGTGAGGACATGCCAAGAATTTATTTTTTCTTCTCATGGTCGAATTCGATGTCACGATGGCGTACGATGAAGCCTTGGAATTTTCCCCAGGTTACACCAAAGGCACATTTTAGGGGATTCATCTTTAAACTATGTTGTTGCAATTTGTTTAAGACAGTTTCAAGATCCTCCAGGTGGTTTAAATGTTGTCATGATTTAACCACTAGGTCGCCAACATAAAACTCAACGAATTTTCCCAAAAAGGAAATGAAGATGAGATGCATGGTGTACTGATATGTGGTGATGACATTCTTTAGACCAAAGGGCATCAATTTTTAACAGAACACTCCCTTAGGGGACTTAAAAGGAGTATCTTCCTCATCTACTTGGGAAATCTAGATTTGATTGTATCCAGAATATTCGTCCATGAAAGAGAGGGCTTCCTATCTGGATGTTGCATTGATCAACAATTCTGTGATCGGGACCAGGAAGTCATCTTTTGGGAAATACCGATTAAGGTCCCTGAAGTCATTGCAGATTCTAATCTTCCCAATCTTCTTTTTGACATAAACTATGTTCTCCTTGCAAATCGAATGTTGGGCCTCCTGTATAAAGTTGGATTTGATCAACTTTTTAACTTAGACCTCTATTTTGGAATAATGCGTCAGGTGGGTCCATCTAACTGACTTCTTATAGCCCCGATGATCTTCTGGTAAGCCCAAATGATGGGTGAAAACCTCAGGATTGAGGCCTAGCATCTCTGTGTAATTCTAGGAAAACAAATCTCGATTCTTCTGTTGGAAGGAGGTGTATTCCTTATGCTCCTAGATAGGCATGTCCACACTGATCAGAGTTGGCCACATGTTGTTTTCTGTGCCCATATTTATCTCCATAAGTTCATAGAATGTGGTGGAGACACCCTCTTAAAATGTGGGATGCGAATCTTTGAGGTCTTCTTCCTCTTTTTCTTCTTCTTCTTTATCATCTTCATCATCTTCCTCTTACGATGGATAAAGTATTTTTAAGATGAACTCTGCAATGTTGGGAGATAAATCATCTTGTGCCTTAGCGTGCGTGGAAAGGGTGGTTTGATGTCCCGGGGATGGGCTGAGATCAACTTTGATAGGGATTTTCCTATCATCGTGGGATTCTGCCTACTCTTCCAGGTCCATGGACTCAATGGTCATAACAGAGACCATATGTACAAGTAAGACTGCACCTGGACTTGTGTTTATGCATTCAAATTGGTTTATGGATAGTACATAATCTTCCCCAAGTTGTTAGAGGGGGTCGGTGGGACCTATTTCCAGTCCATTCGGGGAATTTATCCAATCAATGTTGTCGGCTGAAAGATGTTTTTCTTCCGATTCATAGAATCATGTGTCGATATAATGTGAATCACAGGATTAAAACAGGGATTTATCGGTGTGCAATGTCCTGTTTATCCCATTAGTGAAATATTTGATGCACTGATGTTATGTGGACAGAATTGTAGCGTTCTGATGCAGCCAAGGCCTCTCTAAGAGGACATTGAAGGCCATACTTTTCCGCACCACCCGGAACTCAAAATTTGACATGAGATCTATGAGCCATGTTTTAAGATTGATCATTCCCATTGGTTTATACTTGCTTATGTCATATCCCATCAGAGTTGTAGTGTAGGGTGTCAAGCTGTCTTCATCATATCCATGTTGATGAAGCATTCACAGTGGGATGAGGTTAACTTCAGAGCCATTTTAAATGAAGATCCTCCGAACATCAATTCCATTTATCTTTCCAGACACATATAAGGGTTTGATGTGCCCTTACATGATAGCACCTTTATCCCTGTTTTTGAAGGAGATGATGGCATGACATTCTTTGGGACTAGTCTCCATCTAGTAGACATCGGTTGCTGCTATTCAGCCGTGAAATCCTGGGGACATAGTAAGGCTTCGATGACTTCCTCCCTAAGATCTGTGGATAGGCTCCACACATCCAGGATTGATAGCTTTGCTGGTACTGAAGTCATTTGATTTAAAATATCAAACATCTTCTCTAAAGTTCGGAGCTTCTCAAATCAAGGTTGCTCTTTTACAAACACTTTATGGGTTTGACCTTTGGACGTAGATGGTTTGGACTCTATGATAGTGGTCGACAGTGCTGAAGTCCTTTACATGTTTATCCAAACTGTTCTACCAATATACCTTGGGTTATTTGGTATTTTTTCTTCCCCAGATAGATATTCCAAGATAACTAGGCTTGGATTTCTTCCGACAGGGGAGAAAGATCATTTTGGTTCTTGTGGAGTCTGCCAGAGGGTCCTTCCGTGAGTTTCCGCAATGTTAATAGTTTGACTTTTCGCGTGCCCAGGAATTTGACTCTTTCCATGATCATGCCTTCTAGGAAACCTCTGGCCTCTACGGCCTCTTCCTATGACTCTCCAGTTGGGAATGGGGAATTCAGGTTCGTGGCCATAGTATTCATCAGAGAAAGGGTCCATCAGGTGAATGACATTAACAGATCTGAAGATTAGTTCTTGATCTGAGACTATTTCTATCTGAATGTCTCCTTCTGATGGTGTTGTTTGGTGGGGTGGTTCCTGTTGTACTGTTTGGCGGGGCAGTTCTCGTTGAACCAATTATATTGGAATAAAGTCTGAAAGTGTCAACACTGACTTCAGATTTGGGGTAATCTCATCTTCTTGCTATTTCTTTCTTCCTTTCTGGCCTTTAGAGGACCGCGAGGATGAGGATGATGGCTGTGTTTTATTGGGAGCTTTTGGGGGCACAATTGGTTGTTTCAAATGTGCCTGTAGGATTCCATGGACTCGGTTTACGATATTTTGTGTCATCCAATTATTGAACTTTTGCTCCTTCTTACTGGCGACTATCTACCATTCCTCTTCCTCTCTTGATTCTGAGGTGGAAGCATATGCCACTTGTGCTGGTGGTGGGACCAACATGCATTTTCTAGAATACACCATATTTTGCAGAAGATCTTTGAAAACAAAGAACTCATGGATGGTATGTCCCAGTATCCAGTGATATGGATTATAATTTGGATGGTTTTCGAGACACACTTCATCGAATCGCTTTGGATCTGGCATCCAGAGAAAATTTTAATTCATGGAAGCTATGAACTAGTCACGTACCTGGTCATCTCATAATGAGTAAAATTTATCTCTTTGTTGTTAAAGATGATTTTTTGGCACCCCATCTCTCACCTAGTCGAGGTGGGGGTGGTTTTTAGCATCCAGGTGGTCCCACAAAGTTTCTTGGGGGCCTCGCAACTGGAACTGGTATCAGGGGTGGCTTAAGCATGACATAAGCCACTTTATCTTCTCTCATTCTTTTCTCTGAGGCATATGGGGCCATTCGGGACTTAAGGCTAGTCTGTTTCAAGGAGTATTCTATACATTGAGTAATGGAAGAGAAGTCTCTAAACCCACTAGTGTACTTCACTAGGATGAGCGGCATTCACAATTAATTCTAATGGTTATCGATGAACATGGGGAGCATCTCATCCTGAGGGAGTGGCCGGTTCAGGGAATATGTCAGGAAATTGAATCTAGAAATGAAGTTTTAGACTCTTTCATTCTCTAGCTGTTTTCAGTTCATGAGGTCACTGACTGCCATCTTGGGAAGCGTCGAATTGAATTGGAAGTGAAAATTTCACCAGAGGTCCTCCCAACCTATAATTGAATCGGCTAGCAGGGTAGTATACCATACGAATTCTAATCCCTCCATGGTTAGTGTAAAGAACCTGAGTTTTACGACTTCTTGCTACTCTAGAGTGCCCAGCATGGGGTCACTGTAAGAGGCATAATGCACCAAATGCAGTTCTGGGTCCCCAGAACCATTGAATAATGGTAATACGGGGTTCCCGAAGTTTGGTGGTGGCAGAACATTGCTCACCCACTCAGGGTAGGGTTTGCACTCTGGTTTTATCGGAGTGCGCCACCCCTCCATGGCTTCTAGTCATGTCCTTAGCTTCCCGACGGTGTTTAAGAACCCTTGATTCATATCTTATTGGTCTTGATCTTGAGATTGTGCGGTAGTGGCCAGGACTGGGCATGTCTGTGCTGTTGGAATTTGTGGGGGATACCCAGCCGGGGGCATCATTTGAGGGTTTATCCAGATATATTCTGGAGGCCTTCCCAGTGGGGGTAAGTCTTTATGTCCTTCTGAGGTCGGTTTGAACGTTCCCCCGAGCTTGGATTCATTCACTGAGATGAGTTTTTGTGGCATGTGCACATATTATGGGAGAACCTACTGACGTTCCACGGGGAGAACACATCCGGCAAGGTAGCTCCCTCGACGTAGATTGACAGTAATTCTCTTGAGCTCTTTCATTTATTCCTACTTCTTGGAGAACCTTTCCTCAATTGTGAGTGACACACTCCCAGGGGTAGGAGAAGGCGGGTCCTAGAAGACCTTGGATTTATTCTTTTCCTTATTGTGGTTTCATGCGGGGGGTAATGTCGGATTGACTGAGGGGGAACCCGAATTTAGGACCGCCCCCTGGTTCCAGGTATGCACACCATCAGGTTCGGTGTTGGATGCCTCTGGGAGGGAACTGTCTTCTTTAGCATCATCTCCTCCTACGTCATTTCCTCTGATATCTGTGGGGTTTTCGTTTACCATGTTCACTGAGGCATACCGCATTGGGGGTGGTGTACCCAATACTGAATGGTAGGAAGGATTCATGTGCCCTTTATTGGACTTTCTCCTTCAATTGTATGTTATTATCTGAGTTTATTGGAGAAGATTGACCCAAAGGGATCCTTGCTCTAACCTTGTAAAGTGCCTTTTTCTCGGAGGGTGCGAACCACGAGAAGGGGTGGAATGACTAACTCCTCTATCCATCGTTCTTCCTAGACAGTGGAAGACATACATCTGTTGTGCAGGGATTTGAGGTAAAAATTACCCCAACCCTATGGGATGGGGTTGTTCCAGTTCACCTATTGACATAGTACGACCTAGATTTTTTAGTCTTATGCAGGCATTTTGATTTAAAAATTCTCCCAACCTTGTGGGTTGGGGTTGTTCTAGTATCGGAGTGGTATCCACCTCTATTTCCACTATTTAAATTTCATGTACTCTCTTGTACGTTTAATACAAGTATGAAATTGGGCTTGCACGAAGTCTATGGACTTTTTAAGACATGATCACCACTTTCTAGTTGGCTTCCATTAGGCGGGAAGCATGCGGGATGTTCCTAGTTTCCTGACTTAGAAGATTTTCAATGGATTGATCTCTTCGGCCCCAACACTTTTGAGACTTACTTCAGGCCGATTTTTGTATAGTATCCCATATTTCTTGAGTAGGGGTTTCAGTTGAGTTTTTCCTCTAGGTGAGGAAATTGCAGGATGTCATTTCCAATGGGGAATGTTGGACGAGATGTGGGGTGAAGTGTAGAGTTCCATGTTCTCCCCATCCCCGAATGTGAAATCCAGCTGGGGCATTTCCAATGAGGTGAAAAAAATTATGCAATGCATGGAGGTTGGCTAGTTCATGGTTTTCCTTTTTACTTTCTGATTGTAGATGCCTTGCAGAAGTGAGGTCTTCCAGGTCGATTAAATGGGGAAGCTCCCTTATCGTGATGACATGGTCCACGTACCCTTTGTAGGGTAGGAATTTTTCTTTTATCTTTTGAAGAGTGGTCCATATATTGAGGTGAATTTCATTCATGCATTCCCTAGACAACTCTCCTTGTATGTCTAAGTGAGAAGTGTCCGTAGGACAATACATAACTGGGATATTATCCCTAGCTAGTTGTCTTCTCAAAAGAAACATATCATTCTATTGTTCTTCTAGAGGATCCTCTACTTGATATACCCAGCTCAATTGATTATTAATAATTTCATTCAAAGTGACCAGGATGGTGGGAGCCTTATTGATTTGAGAACGATGCAGAGGTGGCTCAAAGGATGAGCGTGGCCCTGAGCCATCCTCTGGTTGAGAAATAATATCACTTGTTATGGATGGAGTGCATGATGTGTCTGACTCCATTTTTATGAGTGTATTTTCATAGGAAGGATTTCGAACACTTGTTCCGATGAGGGGAGTACCTTCTTTCCAGTATGAATTTTGGTTACGGGGAGGACCTTCACAGTTGGTGCCACAATGGTGAGGGATACTACTGCAACTTGATTCCCAACCACGGGAATTTTACTTACAGTTTATACCCTAGAGAGGACCATCAGTGCAGGATATAGCAATGGGAGGACCTTCTTGATACCTGATGTCACTATGGAGAGGATCTTCATAGAAACTGTAATTGCGTGGAGGGCCTTCACAATGAATATCATCATGGTGAGGACTACCATCATGACTTGATATATGGCTAGAGGGAGAATTTTTGCAGTGTATATCCGGGGTAGGGCCTTCAGGATGTACTGCAATGTGGGGAGGACCTTATCGTTGCTTGATGTTACTATGGGGAGGACCTTCATAGTAACTATCATTGTGGGGAGGGCCTCCGAAATGAATATTATCATGGTGAGGACTACCATCATGACTTGACGTTTGACTATAGGGAGAAGCATATCTGCAGCGTATACCCTAGTGAGGACTATTAGGGCAGGTAATAGCAAGGGGAGGACCCTCTTGCTATCTGATCATCAGGTAGAGGGGAGGGATACCTTGACGTGCGTCAGGAGATAGGCTCTCATGATCAATCATTCTTGACCCAAGAAGTAAGCCCCTGTGAGTGATCTGTGGAGGACCTTCAGAGATGCTGGTAGCGACATTGTGGGGAAGACCTTCACAACTACTACCGCAACTTCCATAATTTGGTAATGGAATTATAGGGTCTTGATCCTTTTTTGATATATGTTTGAGGGTGTTAAGAACCCCAACTTCCAGTAGAGTAGGATCATGTATGTGATCTTCATCTTCCAGTCACCTTTGGTGTTTTTCATTTGTGGGTTCTCTCTTGAGGGTATCCAGGGCCATCTTCTATTGGTAATGGACTTCATATACGAGTATCTATCTTTTTGGGTTCTATGATTTCATCAGGTTACGCCGACATGCATATTGAGTTTTGGCAGGGATATATGCCAGCCCTAGAGCGGCCACCATGTTGGATCAGCATCCCCCAGTTGGAACAGTTATTTATTCTCAATCTGGTTGTTCGTATGTCACGGGATATTTTCATAGACCCTCATGGACTGGATCAAGGATGCATAACAGCTCCTAAATGACTAACTCATTTTTCGGGTGAGTCATTAAGTTCAAGGAAACTGGGTTTTGGGCCCGATTTCTCACCTTTGCTGTTGATGTAATGATATCTTGGAATGTTGGGAGGATATGGTCTAGAATCAAGGTATGATCTTCCATCTTTTCCAAAATGTTCTTGGATAAATCTTTGGCTAGAATAGGTATGAAGGCCCATTCTGATGTCAGAGCAGGAGTTTGTGCCTACTTCGCTCCTCCATGATTTTCTAGTAGGTATTGGCAGTTCTCCTGTACCAGGATAGAGGAACGAGCCCGCCACCAGCTTTCTTATACAGTTTCCACTGTATTTGACTGGTGGTCTTAATATTCACAAGAGGGGATTTTAATATGCTCTCTTTACAATTTATTTGTCTCATGAGATTTTTATGCATCCGTAGGTATTTTACTCTGCTCGTATTTAGTTGTCGCCCTATTTCAATGGCGGGCTTGATATGCATAAACAGGTGATTGTTCATGTGTTCGACATCTTGATACCCTATTTAAATGGTTGGATTGATATGAATCAGTATGTATTTGTGTCTACGTGTAGCCTGTTGCTTCCCTTAGACGAAAAACTAGAAATGCATCAGCACATGTTTGTGCCTACGTGGAGCTGAGTGCCACCCTATTTGGATGACATGATTGAAATGCATCAGTATGTGTTTGTACCTATGTGCAGATATGTGACACCCTTTTTGGATGGCATGATTGTTGTGTCTTGGAAGATGTCTGCATCTTCCGGTAGTTTGCTGCTCTTTCTACACGACGAGACCAGCGAGCACTAGCAGTTACGTGCATGTGCTCGTATTGTGCCACCCTATTTCCGTAGTGGGATTGAGTGGAGGGGGAATAATCATATGAATTCCCATTGTATACCGCCACATTAGTATGTTGGAGCTTATCCTTAGGAACTAGGGTGATATCATGTTCCTGGTTATATATTCTCCGCCTTTGGTGTGAAGCCCAAGGGGCTCGGACTCCTGGAATTTGGAAGGTTCCCTTCGCATAAGGTCCTCCTCAGTGGGAGGAGGAATGGTCATCTGGTGTCGGTGGTGATGCTCTATGGTAGGGGCCTATGGGTAGGACCCTTATGCAGTTCAGATGAATTCGTCTTCATTGACTTCATCTTCCTCTCTAAGATAAGGGAGGTACTCATTGTCACATTCCATGGACAGGCTCCCGAAATGGTTTGAAACAACCAACGGGGCCGCTTGGTGATGGGGTGCCAGCAACGACTGAAGAGGTGGATGGTAGACCTATGTAGACTAGAGGGCTAGTCTTGTGGCCTCCAGCATGTGGAGAGTACCATTTCAGTGGCACTCTATGATCATCATATTGGAAACCCAGTGTTGAAGATGGTTGGTAGGCGAGGGGGTCCTTCTCTTCGTTGGGGCCCCAACCATGTGTGGTATTGCTGATGTGCATTTCTTCATGGGTCATTGGGATGTCATTTGGATTGAAGGTCACTCTACGAGAACCTGCAATATACATATATGACATACAGACCACAAAACATCATTAAAGTATCATTTTTTTAAACATATGCATATCTGGTGATTCAACTTATCCCCCTTCTCCTTTTCTTTTTCTACGGGGAAAAGGGTCTTGGGTTGGGTGAGGCCACCACTTTGGTTAAGGATTCATGTCTATTTCACCATTTTTGTTCCACCTCTGAGGTGGAACGTTTAGCACATACCGGGGAAAACAAAATGGTTTTACATGCAGTATCCTTTCGTCTTTTATCATGTGGGTAGAAATGCCACCTTGGTTAATGATTCACGTTGGGTTCACCACTTCTGTTCCACCTTTGAGGCGGCGTGTTTAGCGTGGACCGGGGAGAAAAAAATAGCCCAACGGGTAGTATCTTTTTGTCTTTTATCATGTGGGTAGAATCACCACCTTAGTTAAGGATGCATGTTGGTTTCACCATTTTTTGATCCTCCTCTAAGGTGGTGCATTTACAGGCAGTGTAGAAATGGTTCAACAAGGATCATCACCCGTACCTTTTTCTATAGACATGGGTTCTTGTCGAATTTACCATTCTTTAGTTTGGACCCGTTCAATGTCATTATCCTTTAATGAAGGCTGAATTAACTCTGCGGGAACTGTTGGTCCCAGCGGGCGATTGTGTGGGGTTCAATCACTCATGTAATTGGTCCTTCTCGGATATAACGTCCTCAAATGGTCTCCAACAGGTTCATTTATAGAGCCAAGAATTCCAAATGGCCCTAGTATCCATGATTCATGGACCTTCTTTCCAAATGCAGGCACTCATCGGCTGACAATTTGGCCAAAAACACTTAAGGACTCCATTGGTCAAAAGGATGGAAGGTCAGTGTAATGGCCTAGACCTCTCTAGTCCATTAATTTGTGAAAATGTGGTGTTAGAGGTGTTCCAGGAGGTCAAGGTGACTTATCCCCAACACTTTTTCCAAAATTTCCAATTTTGGTGAACAGTTCCAACGGTAGACAATTGTGTACAGTAACGTCACGTTGCATTTTCAGGTACTTTTGATGTTTCTAACTACCTTTGGTTTGGATTAGTTACATGGTGTGCGTTTGGATGGACTTTTAAGGAAAACTAAAAGGGAAATAACTTTCGCACGGGCGGAACACGGTTTGTCTAAACCATGCGGCCAAACCATGTGTAGTTGGTCTTGGAGGCAGTAGCTTCTACACGGGAGGCACACAGTTTGTCTAACTGTGCAACCAAACCTTGTGAGAGGGGTGTCCAAGGCAGTAGTTACCACACAATGTGTTAAACCGTGCAAACTAACCGTGCAACCACATAAATGGGATCCTAAAATTGTGGATCTCACTCGTTTTGCCTCTAAATGACTCGTTTAAGCTCCTAAGCAGCCATGACTCGGGATTTTGCTCCTCCTAAGGTCAAAAAAAGTTCTCCCATCATTCCGGAGGCGATCCAAAGTCTTCTTTGGGAGAATCAAAGCCATATTCTTGAGGTATGTAAATGTTCTTGTTTGTTCTTGTTTGGTTTCTAAGATCTACTTAGATCTACTTCTCCTCTTCTCTCACTTTCTTAGATCTACGCCCGTTATGGGTAGATATAAGTGTGTGGATGACATGTTTGATGAGATTTGGTCTTGATATCTATTGGATAAGATATCTAAGGCGGGTTTCGGAGAATAAAAATGGGTTTCTTGAGCGTTCTTTGACCGTTGTGGTTTTCATCAAAAACATTTGAGGTAGGGTATTCATTGCTTCTCTTTTTCTTTTACGTGAAACTGTAATGTTAGCATGTTTTATCCCACTGGATGATGATGTAATTGACATAATAAATATTTGAACAGGATAAATAAATTGATATCGATCGTATGTTATTACCTCATGTTTTTCTAGATAGTGCGATATCTTTGCTTGCTTTGATTAGCTGTTGTTCTTGATGTAAATCTGTAAAGAACGTAAATTGGGATTAATTGATAATTTTTTGGCTAAAGTTAAAGAGGCATTTAAATGAATCTGGTTCTTATTGTAATTTTATGTTAATCAAATTGGCGTAGTAAGCATGATTAATGATTTATGATAGCTTACTGATTAGGTTTCTCAAATTTGGAACATACGAATTATAAATCTGTTAATTCAAGATGGATTAAAGAATTGATTGTTGATAATTCCTTGAAGGGTTACGAGTTACCCTCTTGATTGTTAAATGGACAATAGCCCAAGTGATGTGATGTTTATTTTTCCTGCTTCTTGTGTTGAGAGATAATCCTGGATGGGTGTTGTGATATGTGGCGGCATGGAGGCCTTTTGGTTGTGGTAACAGATGACGCCTAGAGTGGCGAGATGCATCATTTTATACATTTGGGTGTCAAGGAGGACCCTAGGGATGATGGAGTGGGATGAATGTGATTATTGGATGCTTGTTGGTTCTTTGGTTGTTTATCTGCTTTACTTTTCCCCAATGCTCAAGGCAGCTGGTCTTTCTTACCCTTCTTTCGAAAGAGGTGAAAACGCACGGGGTATGAAATGTTCTTTCTGTGTTTAGCTTCTCTAGGGAGGATGGGTCTACTCTCTTTCTATAGGCAGAAAATACTCGGCGGGTAGTACACCTACTCACCGTGTTGAGCCCCCTTGTGTTAGTAGCATAGAATGATTTTCTAGAATTTCTGGGAATATGGGAAAGTAATAATGTAATGAATATTTGAATAAATGGTGATAACCCATGGGGTTGGAGTTCACTGGAACGTAATGATGAGGTTGTAATTTTAAAGGTACATTTGACTTTGGGCGTGATGCTAATGAAACTTAATGTGGAACTGTTCAGGGTTAATTAATGTTTAAAGAGTTAATTAACATAAAGTGGAACTGATAAAAATGGAATGAAGTAATATAATAAAGCTCTTTAAATGGTTGTATGATTATAGGATACCTAGTCTTAGAAGTAGCAGCCCGGAGTCTGAGATATGTTAGCTATAGTTGTGTCTAAGACTAGATTATGCCCATAGTGTGGTTGTGATATATAATATATCCGGTAATTTTTGTGTTTCTATACGCTACTCCACCCTGTTAGTAAGGGAAACTGAAACCTTGGGGATTCTGAGCCATGGGGGGAGTTTTCCCCAACATTCCAGTGGGAGGATGGATGGATGACTACCCCCTTTGGCCCCGCTCTCTTCTCTTGGTAGATACTTCTGCTGGTAGGCACAACGGTTGGTTTTCCCCATGTATGTGTGTAGAGGGATGTGATGTATTGTGGTTATTCACACACATATATTCTAGATATATTTTTCTGTGGACTACTATAGGTGTAACATTTATAGGCTGTGATGGCTTGAAGATCCTTACTCTATGTGTAGGATGTAATGTCTTGAGGTACAATACCCGATGTATGATACACGTTATGCGAGCTGTGGTGGTTCCCGAAAACTACCTGGTTACTTTGGTGTGTGTACGTGGTGGTTTTGTTGCACGAGTTGCATATTGTGGTTCTTCATCCAGGTGTCTGCGGGCAAGCCTTTTTGGAGAGAGATGCTCAGGACGTGCGACGTTGGGGAAAAGCGGCAAACCAGTGGGGAAGTAGTAGCCGGGTAACCTTGATACTCTTTATTATATGATATATTCTTGTATGCGTTACTTGGTGAGAGTTTCCATGGTGAGGTTGGGAACTTAGTATACCTGTTTAGGTGATGAGTTAGTTTCACTTGTTGTTCACTATGCTTTAGCATGCTTTCTTTACTTTTTCATGAGAGGATTTGGGGAGGATCCTACTGAGTATAATGTTATACTCACCCTACGTATATATAAACTTTTTTTAGGTCACTTGGAGAAGGTTGGAGATTAGGATGGTGTTTACGAGCTTGTGGTTGTAGGAGATGTTCGGGCTTGTGGTTGTTGATGTTATTACATTCTTCTAGGTACTTTCAGTTTTTCCCCTTTCAGCTGTAGTACTTCTACATGACATTTCATATGTGTACTTGGGTTTTCATTTATACTGATATTTGAGTTGGAGTTGGTTGGTTTCTATCTTATCTCTCTCTTCTGCATGTGTTCTCTTAGAGGGTAATGACTCCCATTTTGTGTGTTACTATACCCTCGAAGCTAGTTGCCAACCCGGGGCCTACTGGAGGTGGGACTCGGGGGTAATTATTTCCCTTCTCACATTGCCGGCCCAGGAGGGGTACACATTGTGGGGAGGGGGTCGTGACAGAGTGCTATCAGAGGTCTAGTTGAAGGATAGGATGGATTTTGGAGTTAGGCACATGTGAGGTTTCATGGGTTGGAAGGGAAATAGTGTCATTCATGTTTAGCTTGTGAGGTAAACACTGGAGACCGATTGAGACAAAGGCATTTAGGGCCCCCTATGATCTGATGTACGGACCTTTAAGTTTATAATATCTACTAAACAAGGTGATACTAGTTGCAGGGTAGAGACCTAGGAAAGAATCATGCATCATTCTTCTTCATGCCTGTGTTTAAATGGGTAGTCCTTGGGATAGGTTAACCTAAAATGAATAAAATAAAATAACTAATTAATGTTGAGTTTTCCATATTATAGGTTTGGGAGCTCCAACGGTTGTTATTTTACAGGTATGGCTCTTGGTCGACGTCCTCATCAGGTCTTTGTAGAAAATGTCCAGCAGGCTATTCCAGCAGATCGCTGCAGGGTAGAGGTTGACAATGAAGACACTTGGAGGAAGACACTTCGAGAGTTTCAGCGCCAGAGTCTGTAGAAGTACGAGGGCTCCGTTTCAGATGCAGTCATAGAAGAATGGTTAGAGGAGGTCGAGATAGGCTTCAGTTCGATTTGTGCTCAGAAGGAGCACTGGGTGTCCTTGGTTATAATAATGTTGTGTGGAGCAGTGAGGTAGTGGTGGTTCTTGTTCCTCAGGGATTGTGAGGAGTCAGTGATCTCATGGGAGGAGTTCCGAGACAAGTTTAGAGTCGAGTTCCTTTCGTCGACTGCGAAGGCGTCCAGTCGCCAGGATCTTCTTACCCTTCCATAGGGGTGCTCTACTGTTTGAGAGTTTGGAAATTGTTTTAGGAACCTTTTATGATATGCTTCAGACCTGTTACCAAATGAGGAGGATAGGGCGAGTCATTTCGAGGAGTCTTTGCGTCCAGAGATCCAGTGTCGGGTCACCCCATTTATGCTAAAGACATATATTTAGGTACTGGTGAGGGAATAGGTTGTTGAGAGGAATTTGGCCAGGACCAGATCATCATGAGAGGGGAATCGTCATGATTCCTCATGAAGCAGAGTTGTGGTCTAGGGTTTCCAGTTTTCGGGGAAGAAGAGTTTTCGTTCAGCCGGGGGTAGGCCCCAACCTTTCACATCTCATTTCTCTAGAGGCAGCAACTCTCAGGCCTATGACAAGGGATCATGCACTTGTTTTTCCTATGGTGGTCATGGTCATCGACAACGGGAGTGCCCGAACTTTTAGAGCGGTCGTCGTGCACTAGGCACTATGCTCCAGGTTCCTCCTTTGAGGCAGTTTCAGCCGAGGCAGCAGCAGCAGTAGGTTTCACTAGCTTTAGATCACCAGAGGGTAGATGGGGCATGCATAGGACATCTCTATGATGCTCTCGGTCCTCAGAGAGCATAGCACAGCCGTGATGGTGGTCATCATCCGGGTTAGAGAGGCCATGGAGGAGGTTGTGGTCAGCTTCATACTCTAGCATTGCTAGCTCCAGGCGAGCCAGACGTCGTTCGAGGTACCCTTTGCTTGTTTTCAACCTTGTTGTATGCCTTTTTTGATTCAGGAGCGACAAACTCCTTCATATCACCTACCATTGTCCATGCTTTGGGACATGAGGTAGAGAGGCTTCCAGTGCCCCTGGCATTGACTATGCCAGTTGGAGGTCGAACTGACTTGTTTGAAGTATGTAGGGAATGTGAGATAGTTTTGGGGAACATCGCTCTTTGGGAGATTTCCTATGTTTACGAATACAACCATATGACGTCATCCTCAGCATGGATTGGTTGTATTCTGTGAAAGCTATCGTGGATTTCTTCAGGAAGAAGGTCATTTTCTTTGGTGCGGATGGAGAGCCAGTTGTGTTTGTTGGTGAGCGAGATCCTTAGATGGGTCATAGGCGCACTCCATCCTTATCATCCATGATAGCTGAGATGATTCTGAGTTCTTCAGAGGTTCAGCAGTTGGCGTTTCCTAGGGTCGTAGATGATTACCCTGATGTCTTTCCAGAAGAGGTTGTAGCATTACCCCCTCGATGAGAGATCGATTTTGGGATTGATCTATAGCCATGAGCATATCCTATCTCAATATCTCCATATATTATGGCCCCTTATGAGTTACGAGAGCTACGTATACATCTTGATGGTCTATTACAGTGCGGTTTTGTTCGGTCAAGTGTGTCACCGTGGGGTGCACCCGTATTGTTCATGAAGAAGGATGACGGTAGTTTTCGGTTGTGTGTCGATTATCATCACTTAAAAAAGTGACAATAAAGAATCCCTATCCTATTCTGTGGATTGATGAATTATTTGATCAACTGAAGGGTGCAAGTTGGTTCTCATAGATCTAGTTGCGGCCAGGATATCATCATATGCGTGTGAAGGATGAGGATATCCCGAAGACTTCTTTCCGTTGTCGCCATGTGCATTATGAGTTCGTGGTAATGCCGTTTGGCGTGACGAATGCTCCAGCTGTATTCATGGGATTGATGAACAATGTGTTCCGTGAGTTCTTGGACAAGTTTGTGGTAGTTTTCATCGCTGACATCCTTGTGTACTCCACGTCTGAGGAGGAGCATGCAGAGCATCTACATTCCATTTTGGGAGTCCTTCATCAACATCAGCTGTTTGGGAAGTTGTCTAAGTGTGAGTTTCGGGCTTGAGAAGTCTGTTTCTTGGGGAATGTTGTGTCCCAAAAAGGAGTAGCTGCAGATCCATCGAAGATAAAAGCATTTGTATCTTGGGCCTCCCCCAAGACAGTGTCGGAGGTGCGAAGTTTCCTTGGTCTCACAGGCTACTACAGGAGCTTCGTAGACAATTTCTCATGAGTTGTGACTCCACTAACAGCTTTGACTAGGAAGGATCAAGCAATCATATGGACTGATCAGTGCCAGGAAACCTTCAAGTATCTAAAGGAGAAGTTAGTAAGTGCTCCAATCCTTTGTCTTCCAGCTAAGGGAGTTTAGTTTGATGTTTTCTATAATGCTTCACATCTGGGGTTATGTTGTGTTCTCATGCAGTAGAGGCCAGTTGTTTCTTATGGGTCTCAGTAGTTACATCCCCATGAATGCAACTATGCCACCCATGATCTTGAGTTGGAAATCATGGTGTTTTCTCTGAAGTTGTGGAGACATTACCTCATTAGTGAACGTTTTGTGGTTTTCACCGATCATAAGAGTTTGAGGTATGTTTTCTCCCAGAGTGACCTGAACTTATGACAGTTTCGGTGGATGGAGTTCTTACAGGAATATGACTTCGAAATATTGTATACACCTGGAAAAGGGAATGTTGTAGCTGATGCACTGAGCCAAAAGTCAGGTAGTGATGCTGTGCGTGAATCCGGTGATTCCTGGAGAGTAATGGAAGAATTTTCAGCATTACATTTTGATATGGGAGAAGTTGGGGGTAGAGGCTGTATTTTTCAAATAACGGTACAGTCATACCTGATACAGAATGTAGAAGATTCCCAGTTAGGAGATCTAGAGTTGGAGGTCTGAAGACACCGAGTTGTTTGTGGTGAGGCCCCTGATGGTTGGTCGGAGGATGAACACCACTGAGTGTTGTATCATGGAAGTATTTTTGTTCCCTTGAAAATGTGTGAGACGGGTCTCAAAGAGTTTTATAGATCACCTTTGGCAGTACATCCTGGCAGGACAAAGATGTACCAATCCTTGAGGATTCAGTTTTGGTGGTCTAGGCTGAAGCGTGCAGTTGTAGAGTTCGTGTCTCGATGTTCAGTCTTCTAGAAGGTGAAGGCCGAACACCATGTTCCTGGTGGTCTTCTCCAGGCATTAGAGATTCCTCAGTGGAAGTGGGAGGACATCTCAATGGACTTTGTTACTGGTCTATCTCAAGCTCCGGGAGGACATGATGCTATTTGGGTGGTAGTGGATCGTTTAACAAAATCGGCCCACTTCATAGCGATCAAGGAGTCGAGCTCAGTGGAAGTTTTGTCAAGGTAGTATCTAGAGGATGTGGTGAGACTTCATGGAGTCCCTAGGACGATCATTTCTGATCGAGATCTTCATTTTACCTCTAGGGTGTGGAGAGGTCTCCAGCATGCTTTCAGTTCTCAACTATGCCTTAACACTACTTTTCATCCTCAAATGGATGGTCAGATAGAGCGAACCATCCAAACTCTTGAAGACATGTTACGGTCCTGTTTTCTTGATTTTGGAGCCTCATGGATGAGGCACTTACCCTTGGTGGAGTTCTCTTACACTAATAGTTTTCACTCCACCATCAGTATGGTGCCATTTGAAGCCTTGTATGGACGGCCTTTCCGTCCTCCATTGTGCTGGACTGGGGTCATAGAGTTAGCAATTCTCTGATCGGAACTGGTGCAGAATACAATAGAGATGGTTCGGGTGATTCGTGAGAGGATGAAGACAGCGCAAGATCACCAGAAATCATATGATGATCAAATAAGAAGACCCTTGGAGTTTGATGTTGGGGATCATGTGTTTCTGATATTCACTTCCCATCGTGGGCAGCGAAGGTTTGGTCGTGGAAGTAAGATTTCTCCTCGGTTTGTTGGACCTTTCGAGGTGTTAGCTCGTGTTGGAGCTGTGGCGTATCGAGTAGCACTTCTCCCACAGATGATTCAGATACATGATTTTTTCCATGATTCACAGCTCCAACGTTTTCTTCATGATGACTCTCACATCATCGATTGGGGAGAGATCGATGTTGATGATGATTCAACCTTTGAGGAGCGACCTATGGAGATCCAAGACCGCAAGGATAAGGTGTTGCACGAGCGTTCTATTCCTTTAGTTCGTGTCTTGTGGCAACACAGTTGCTTAGAGGAGAGTACCTGGGAACGTGAGTCACAGATACATGCTCAGTACCCAGAGTTGTTTGTTGTTTAACTCTTTTCAGGTATTAACATAACTTATGTGGTTATGAAATTTTCATGTTTATGAGATGGCCCCCTTTGTTACTTTTGTGGCTTGCTCTCTTTTGAGAGGTATCTCGATGGGTGGTTGTTCAGACCCTATTTCGTTTTCACTTTAGGTGGTTTTTGGATTCTCGAGGATGAGAATCTTTTGAGAGGTATGTGATGTAATGGACCAAACCTCTCTAGTCCATTACTTTTTGAAAATGTGGTGTTTGAGGTGTTTTGGGAGGCCAAGGTGACTTATCCCCAACACTTTTGCAAAATTTCCAATTCCGGTGAACAGTTCCAATGATAGAAAATTGTGTACGGTATGGTCACGTTACATTTTCATTTAATTTTTATGTTTCTAACTACCTTTGGTTTGGATTAGTTACTTGGGGGTGCATTTGGGTGGCCTTTTAAAGAAAACTAAAAGGGAAATAGCTTTCTCACAGGCGGCGCACAGTTTGTTTAAACCGTGCCGCCAAACCGTGCGCAGTTGTTCTTGGAGGTAGTAGCTTCTGCATGGGAGCTGCACAGTTTGTCTAACCGTGTATCCAAACTGTGCGAGAGGGGTGTCCAAGGAATTAGCTAACGCACGGTTAGGGCACGATTTGTTAAACTGTGCGAACTAACCATGCGACCACTTAAATGAGATTCTAAAATTGTGGATCTCACTCGTTTTGACTCTAAATGGCTCATATAAGCTCCTAAGTGGCCATGACTCAAGATTATGATCCTCCTAATGTCAAAGAAGGTTCTCCCATCATTCTAGAGGCGTTCCAAAGGCTTCTTTGGGAGAATCGAAGCCAGATTCTTGAGGTATGTAGACATTCTTCTTCGTTCTTGTTCCGTTTCATAGATCTACTTAGATATACTTATCCTCTTCTCTCAGTTTCTTAGATCTATGCCGGTTATGGATAGATCTAAGTGTTTGGATGACAAGTTTGATAAGATTTGGTCTTGATCTTGCTAGGAGAATAGATCTATGGCGGGTTTTGGAGAATCAACCAGGGTTTCTTGAGCATTCTTCGACCGTTGTGGTTTTCATAAAAAACCATTGAGGTAGGGGATTTGTTGATTCTCTTTTTCTTTTAGGTGAAACTGTAATATTAGCATGTTTTATCCCACTAGATGACAATGGAATTGACATAATAAATATTTTAACCGGATAAATAAATTGATATCGATCATATGTTATTGCTTCATGTTTTTCTAGATAGTGCGATATCTATGCTTGATTTTATTAGCTATTGTTCTTGATGGAAATCGGTAAAGAACATAAATTGGGATTAATTGATAATTTTTGGGCTAAAGATAAAGAGGCATGTAAACGAATCTGGTTATTGTTGTAATTTGTTGTTAATCAAATTGGCGCAGTAAGCATGATTAATTATTTGTGATATCTTACTGATTAGGTTTCCCGAATTTGGAACCTAAGAATTATAAATCTGTTAATTCAAGATGGATTAATGAATTGATTGTTGATAATTCCTTGAAGGGTTCTGAGTTACCCTCTTGATTGTTAAAGGGAAAATAGCCCAAGTGATGTGATGTTTGTTTTTCCTGCTTCTTGTGTTGAGACGTGATCCTGGATGGATGTTGTGATATGTGGGGGCATGGAGGCCTTTTGGTTGTGGTAGTGGATGACGCCTAGAGTGGCAAGAGGAATTGGTTTATGCATGTGGGTGTTAGAGAGGACACCGGGGATGATGGAGTGGGATGAATGTGACTGTTGAATGCTTTCTGGTTCTTTAGTTGTTTATCTGCTTTACTTTTCCCCACTATTCAAGGTAGCTGGTCTTGCTTACCCTTCTTCCGAAATAGGTAATGAGGCGTGGGGTATGCCACGCGCTTTCCATGTTTAGCTTCTCCAGGGAGGATGGGTCTACGCTCTTTCTATAGGCGGAAAAGACTCGATGGGTAGAACTTCTACTCACCGTGTCGAGCCCCTGTGTGTTAGTAGCATAGAATGCTTATCTAGAATTCCTTGGAATATGGGAAAGTAATTCTGTAATGAATATTTGAATAAATGGTGATAACCCATGGGGTTGGAGTTCACTGGAACGTAATGATGAGGTTTTAATTTTAAAGGGACAATTGACTTTGGGTGTGATGCTAATGAAACTTAATGTGGAACTATTCATGGTTAATTAATGTTTAAAGAGTTAATTAATGTAAAGTGGAACTGATAAAAATGGAATGAAGTAATCAAATAAATCTATTTAAATGGTTGTATGCCTATAGGATACATAGTCTTAGAAGTAGGAGCCCGGAGTCTGAGAGACGTTAGCTGCAGTTGTGTCTAAGACTAGGTTATGCCCATAGTGTGGTCATGAGATATAATATATCCTGTAATTTTTGTGTTTCTATATGCTACTCCACCCAGTCATTAAGGGAAACTGACACCCCGAGGATTATGAGCCATGGGGGTGTTTTCCCCAACATTCTGATGGGAGGATGGATGGATGACTACCCCCTTTGGCTCCGCTCTCTTATCTTGGTAGATACTTCTGCTGGTAGGCACAACGGTTGGTTTTCCCCATGTATGTGTGTAGAGGGCTGTGATGACTTGTGGTTATTCACAGACATATATTCTGGATATAGTTTTCTGTGGACTACTATAGGTGTAACGTGTATAGGTTGTGGTGGCTTGAGGATCCTTAGTCGGTGTGTGGGATGTAATGGATTGAGGTACAATACCCAAAGTATGATATGCGTTATGCGAGATGTGGTGGCTCCCGGAAACTACCAGGTTACATTGGTGTGTGGACGTGGTGGTTTTGTTGCATGAGGATCATATTGTGGTGCTTCACCTCGGTGTCTGCGGGCAAGAATTTTTGGAGAGAGATGCTCTAGACGTGTGATTTTGGGGAAAAGCGGCAACCCAGTGGGGATGTAGTAGCGGGGTACCCTTGATACTCTTTATTATATGATATATTCTTGTATGCCTTACGTGGTGAGAGTATCCATGGTGAGGTTGGGAATTTAGTATAGCTGTTTAGGTGATGAGTTAGTTTCACTTGTTGTTCACTGTACTTTAGCATGCTTTATTTACTTTTGCATGAGAGGCTTCAGGGAGGATCCTACTGAGTATACTGTTATACTCACCCTACATATATATAAACTGTTTTTCGGGTCACTTGGAGCAGGTTGGAGATTAGGCTGGTGTTTACGAGCTTGTGGTTGCAGGATCTGTTTGGGTTTGTGGTTTCTACAGTTTTTACTTTCTTTTGGGTACTTGCAGTTTTTCCCCTTTCAGTTGTAGTACTTCTGCATGACATTTCATATGTGTACTTGGGTTTTCATTTATACTTCTATCTGAGTTGGAGTTGGTTGGTATCTATCTTATATCTCTCTTCTGCATGTGTTCTCTTATAGGGCAATGCCTCCCATTTTGTGTGTTATTATACCCTCGGTTCTAGTCACCAAACCAGGGCCTACTGTAGGCGGGACTCGGGGGTCATTATCTCCGTTCTTACATTCCCGGCCCAGGAGGGGTACACTTTGTGGGGAGGGGGTCGTGATAGTCAGTCTCACCACACCCTTTCAGGGGAGGATTGTTGCATGTTTTGGAACTCTCTTATGGATTTAATTCGTGTTCATATGTTCATGAATCCTTCGTTCATTCCCAAAGAGTGTGTCTATGGGCTACCCTTGGTTTTCAAGATCGTCGTTAGCATGCATATATTTAATGCTTCATAGGTGATGATGACATGATCCATATTAAAAGGTGCTGTGGAGTTTATCATCATCTAGTGGGACGAAAGGTGACTTGATGTTGGGATCAGGCCCACAAAGAGGGCTTACTACGTATCCTCGGGAGAGGAATCAGAACACACGTAGTTCAGATTATGTGGGGCTTACGCATGGGAGGTGCCCATTTGAGGAGACATGATTGGGTGGACCCTTTTTTATGGGGACCCTTTTGAGCTTGGGCCTTCTGGGAGGCATCCTACATATCCTGATTTGATCTGGAATCAAAGTTCTTGTAGTTTAGAAATACTAGGGATTATGCATGGAAGATTCCCATTTGATAGACATTGTTGGGTGGAACCTTTTGTATGGGAACACTCTTGAGCTCAGGCCATCTGGTAGGCATCCTACGTATCCTGATTTGATAAGGAATCAGAGTTCTCATAGTTCAGAAATACTGACACTTACACGTGGAAGTTTCCCATTTGATAGACACGATTGGGTGGACCATTTTGGATGGGAACCCTTTTGAGCTTGGGCCTTCTGGTTGTCATCCTACGTATCCTAATTTGATCAGGAATAATAGTTCTTGTTGTTCAGAAATAATGGGGCTTACACATGGAAGATTCCCATTTGATAGATATGATTGGGTGGGCCCTTTTGGATAAGAACCATTTTGAGCTTGGGACTTCTATTAGGTGTCCTACGTATCCTGATTTGACTAGGAATTAGAGTTCTTGTAGTTCAGAATCATGTGGATGTTGTAATCCTACCAAACCTCTATGCCCACACGAGTCATGATCAGTGTGCGAAACAAGAGGATGTTAAAGATTCAACAATTCATATAACAACCTTGCTCTTTATTACACACTTAAACATGATTTATTACATAAAATATTCGCTTGACATGAGATAGAATATCAATAGGTCTAGTTTATTTGGGGTTTTGGAACATTACATAACAACTTAGAACATAAAACACAATATCTTTATTGAAAACTTCTTTTACATGACCACAACATTCATTCGTACTTAGCATTCCATGGGATAACATGAGGAAATGCATAAGAAAAGGGTTAGATATAAATACTAGTAAGGGATTAAACAAGGCATAACATGAAGAATATATTACATGATATAAAATAGGCATATCAATGGAAAATAAGAGAAACATGAACATAAAGCCATGATATATCATGATTTTCATAACATGAAAATGTGGCAACACCATTTAACATGATATTAGCATGATCCAAGGATCATTGCACATGGAGCATGAGTAAAACCTCAATTCACTTGAATTAGAATGTGTAAACCCAAATTTCATGTGATGTATCCTGATACTAATCTTTACCTAATTCATTTGAGTGTTATCAGGGCGTACCCTTCTTAATCATTTAATTTCATGCATAAGTGTGCCACATGAATCATATAATATGGATTAATCAAAGATTATCATTTATTACATGATAAAGTAATGTGGAATTAATACATGAGTCTCTATAATAAATAAGTAAATGTGTATAAAGGTGAATACCCTTGATAGAGAAACGATCATGGTATTCACTACACAATGGCTTTGGCTTGGAAAATCATTGTGCAATTTCAGCAGCATAACAACGTGACATAAGAAATCATAAAAATGGTTGATGAGAGAGAAATGATTGTATCATAATATGTACATGAAATATAGAGTAACGGGTTCATATAGATTCATGTCCCAAAATATATAATGGAATTTAGATTCATAATACAAAATTATTTCTTGAATGTAAATGAGGAGAGATAAATTCTTTATGGAATTTCGGCATGGTAACAGGTATACATGGGAGGAATTAATGAGAGATAAAGGGGTATCAAATCATTAAAACATAAAACGTTCAGTATGTGGGAGGTGTTAAATCATACCCCAAAATGTACAATTGAAATTGAAAGGGCATAACAACATAATGAAATTTGGACAAAAAACGAGAAAGGAAGAAATCCCTTACATTGAAGTGTGATAAAAAAGTCTTGAGAGAGGCTTCTTGTGAGATTGGGGAACCTTGAAAGGATTATAGAGAGATGAGGTCAGAGTTTGGTCAATCTAAAAAAGGTTTTAGTGAAGATAAAGTGGAATCTTAGGTGGGTTTATATAGGAAAAGAGAGGTAATTCTTTATTATATAGGTTTTGGCCACCACACATTAAACTAATCAAAACCAAAAACCATCCCATGATTTTTGCCGATGGTTTTTGCCAAAGGAGAGTGGAGAAAAATATTCTATATGTAAAATGGACTAACTTCTTAAAATATTAGGCTTTCTTATGTATAGGTGAGTCACACTCTCAATGAAAACATTTTAAAAGGTTAAAATATTTTATAAGACTTGGAGGGTCCACTAAATCATTTTAAAATAATTCAAACTAATATAAAATCACATTATTTTAATGTTAAAACATATATTGTCCGAAAAACCCATTTATAGTATTTTATTACATCACTATTAGGTCATTATGATGTCATAAATCACATTATTCAATTAAACGGTATATAATTTTTACCCAAAAATTTCATTGTCTCAGGAAATTATGAAAAATTCCCAGTTGGAAAATTTATACATCCTGATTCCAAAAATAAAATTCATTTTATATAAATAATTTTATAAAATATGTGAATTTTTACTTTTAAAATAAAAAGTGACATTTATTGAAAATTCATGTGTTTTGACAAAAACGTCTTTCAAACCTTAAAAAAATTACAATTGTATTCATAAAAATTATACGATCATTTATATTTAATAAAAATTAATTTAGAAATAATATTTTATTAAAATATTACTTAATTCAAAAATACATTAATTTATCAAAATAGATTTCCTAATTGAATATTAACTAAAAATACTATTTTCTCTTTAAAAACTATTTATAACGTAATAATAATAAAATGAATGCATATTATTTATTCAATCCAACAATAATGAAAATAATCATAATGCTATGGTATTGTTTCATAACCCCATATAACACCCACATATGACCTAAGGGTAAGGTGTGTGATGGTGACATACTCTTGGGGTGGCTCGGATAACATCGCTCTGGTGCTAATGTTTATCAACTTCCACTTCTCACATAGGCGGTTTCGTTTGAGATTAACATGTTGAAGGTCGGCTTGGGCTTGGTCAAGAGTGAAGAGCAATGATTCCACCTCCTTTCTGAGCTCTAACAAAATGGATTTGTACCGAGCAATTCTACTAGATGATTCCATCACGTACTTTATCTGAGTAAATTAGATTTTTTAAAGCCCTATATTTATACAAATCATGTGATCAATGTTCAATGGCTTTATTAGAAATGGTAACAATTCATAATGATATTTTGAAATCCAAAATCATAAAACCAAAGAATTTCATATGTTATATAACCATTTTATATAATAATACATTTAATTTGATCAAGAGGAATTTTCATTAATAAAGGTTTGGGTCGTTACAATCTTCCCCCCTTAAGATATTTCACCCTCAAAATTTCCTTTTCCCATACTAAAACAGATGCAGGTAACTCTGCTTCATCACTTCATATAATTCCCATGTTCCTTCATCAAACTTGTGGTTTCTCCACAACAACTTGAAGAGGGTCATTTTCTTATTTCCTAGAAATTTTTCCCTAAGATCTAATATATTCACTGGATTTTTTTCATAGGAGAGGACATTCTCCAATGGTACCACCTATGGATTGAGTACATGCGATTGGTCTAGTATGTACTTCCTCAAGAGTGATACATGGAATACAACATGTACTTGAGATAGGTTCAGTGGGAGTTCTAGTCGATAGGCCACTGATCCAATGTGATGAAGGATATAAAAAGGGCAGATGTACATTGGACTAAGCTTTCCATTCTTCCCAAATCTCATAACTCTCTTCCATGGTGATATGCGGAGAAATATCATGTCTCCAACATGAAACTCTATGTCTTATCGACGATTATCAGCATAGCTATTTTGTCGACTCTATAATGACCCATACTTTACATACATTGTTATTATTTTAGAATTGAAGAACACTTATTAAAACATATAAGAACACCATGATAGGACTGTATAAGTATAGTGTCTTTAGAAACTAGGAAACATAAACAATTGGTTCATAAATCATCTACATTGTCTCCCGTTTATTTCATCATATCTCGAGTCCATTTTGGAATATCCTACTTAATAACCTTCTTCCAGACCTGGGGAAAATAAAACATACAAAAGGGTGATCTCAAATTCTCAGTAATGGTAAACAAAAGAAATATCAATCATATCATATTCATAAGAACATAACATTTTGAAAATATTAACCTGCAAAAGAGATCATAATATCATGACATGGGATAAATCATAGCACTGAAATGTAATCCCAATAATCATAACATAAAACATGAAACTTTTTGTAATACACACATAATCATAGAAAATAATTTCATATTAGTCAAGACTCATTTCCAAGACCATCATAGCAGACAAAGTCCATTACTGAACCAAGTTCACTCCTCATTTCAGTCCTGTATCACTGAACCAGATTAACATGCCATTACAGCCATGTCTATCTCATGAGATATAAATCATTACCAAATTCATTGGAGGGAGATATAGGTCCCACCTATCTCATAATTAAACCATTCTTATGTCTTCCACAGAATTAGAAATCATAGCATAACCCATGTAATAAAAATGGGATTCTTAAACATCATGCCATCATAAAATAATCCATATAAGATAAAAGGACTTCTTAAAAATAATTGCATCATAACATTATATAATCAATGTACTAATATGGAAAGAAATAGAACCCAATATTATCTTATATAGAAAATAATTTTGATAAAACACTTGAACTCCATTCCTGAGGAAAATATCCTTTCTTTTTCGAAAACATTTTTCCTTTCTCAACATGTCATAAAATTTTAAACTAAAATAAGTTAATTGAAAATAAACTTGAAAACATGTAAAGGAAGCTTCATGGAAATAATTTTCTAGGAAAGCATAAAAATCCGTTCATGCCTTATAAGTTAAAAAACATTCTTTTCGTAATTTGGCCAGAAAAGTAAAAAAGTATCTCGTACAAATAACGATAAAATATTTCTTTCATATCTTTTAATAAAAATTAACCAATAGGTAAAATTGGATTTAAAAAAATGTATGGGGATAGAAATAATATTACATATTGAGGAAACGTGGACGTGGATGATAAATATTTCCTAGTAAATCCTGAAGTATAAACAATCTCGGATAAAAAATTAGATTGCGAGATTTTCCCTTACCTTAAGTCCTATATGATTTGTACGTATCCAAAACTCATGTATAATGATTTAAATATTGTCATTGATTTATTCTAGAATCATATTCGTTGTTATGATATCATATATTTTTATATTCTTATCTACTTATTAGTAATATTTCATTGCTACTTGTTATTCGGGTGTTCATTGCTTTATGTTCTTATGCGTGTTTTGTAAAATAAATTCTTATTACTCTTTTTAGGTTATAGCTACATCATTAAAATAATATTATTATTATAATATATATCAGATTTATTCATTCAATTCGTTTATATAATCATGGTTTAATGAAGATCATGTAGAACAAATCACATCGCACCGTGGAGATGGTAAGTCGTACTTACACACAAGCGACAATATCATTTCCATAATTATTGAATGGTATTGGAGTGGATGATAGAATATCTCAGAATTAGTATCATTTTATAATAATCATATATAGTTATTCTTTACACCATTATACCCATCCAAGTAAGGTGGGGGTGGAAAACAGATTACACCACGGTGTGGAGACGGTATTCTGAACGTACGCACGCGCGGTGATTTCGTTTTCCGTAGGATGGATAGAAGGTGAAATAGGGTTGTTTAATATTTATAATAACATATAAGTATATGAGTGATACTGATGTTATTACTTTATAATGAAACAACTAAATAAAAGGAAGTTGAATAAGAAAGAAACTTGAAAGAATCGGTAGAAGAGATTACCTCTTCCTCGATGTGCCTCTTTTAAACATCCTCTTAGGGCTGTATAGTTGGTCTTTTGAGAAGACCAGAACCTATATAATATAACTAGAGAGGTTGAGAAGAGGAATTTTTAGGGGTTGGCCGAGCTTGAAGGCTCAAAATTGTGTAAAGAGGAGGGGGAGGAGGTGCCCTTTTATAAGGGAGGATGATGCGAACCATGTTGAAGGTACCGAGCCGATTACCTGAGTGAAGGAGTTGGATTTGCAAGGCCCGATGATGCGTGGGATATTAATGAGGATGAATGCAACAATAGGTGCCCATCTTGCTTCATTAAAGGCCCAATGGATCTTACTTTGCATGGATGGAAAAAATGGGCCTATTATCCCACTTATTAAAGCCCAAACACAATTTTTATAGCTTAGCCCACATAGTTGCACGAATTTGGATGCCTTTCCCACTTGGAGGATTCTAGAAATGGTATCTTTGGACACCAAAGTCAAATATGGTGGGCTATTCACTCAAAGTCAAGTCCGGTGGGCTATGTTGGAAAGTTGTGTGCTACTTTTCCAAAAGTCTTTGTTGGACTTTATCTTTTTGAATTTTAAGAGGACAAGGTAGGTTTAACATTTATGACTTAGGGTATTAGACCCTTGACCATTGTATCACCTCCTTGGCTATAAATAGACACCCCATGGCATTGTATTATCATTCAAGAATTAATTGAGAGATTATGCTTTGTTTCTCTCTGTTGTGTGAGGATTATCCCGAGTTTTCCCCCTTGCTCTTGTGCATTTTTGCCTTGTCAATCTACAAGTTAGATTGGTGATCCAAGATCACAAATCCCCCAATTTTGTGCATCAACCTAATTGTGTTGTTGTTTGGATTGGTTATAACATCCCCCCTTGAGTGTGTTGTCTAAGTAGTAGGTCGCTCTCCTTATAGTGTTGAATGACTACTTGCATCCACTATTCGTACCCATCTTCCACCAATAGCCCCGAACCACATCCTTCATTCATCTCCCTACGGCATGATGATCGGGCCACCCCGTGCATCTCACATCAGTTTGTATCAGAGCTCCGGTTGACATGGTAGGCATCTATACCTTCATTCACTTTAATTCTGTCCATTACCCTCTTTATCCTTCCATATTATTCACCCATTCAACAAAAAAAATCTATTTTCTTGAAAGCCTCCAGAATTGGCCTAGTTTTTGCAAGATTAGATTATTTTAAATTGAGCCAAATTTTCATTCATCTTCTTTCCACATTTAATTCTCTATATGAGATTTGTATCCAGCAAAAATAAAATAAAATTCTCTCAACTCTTCATTTTGGGCTTCTCAAAATTAAGCACATCCTTTCCTTTGAGAGATTTCAAAAACAAAAATTGTCTTACTCTCCATTCATCATCTTGTGCTTTAAAACTCCAAGAAAAACACTTTTTGGGGATATTTGACCAAAAAAAGAAAAAAAGAAAAAAAGTAGATATAATTACTTTATCATCGTGCTTTACATTATTAGCACTTTCCATTTCCGTACATCACTTTCTCCATCATTTTGTTTCATCCCCATATTATATTTGGCTCATTTTGTTGTTAATTTTTCTTATCTTGAACAATCAAGAAAAACCCAAATACCACCTTTCTACCCCCTTTTCTACCCACCCTTTATCCATTTTCTACCCTCTTTTCACCCTTTACCATTTACCACTCAAGCGGGTTGTGGTAAACAATCCCCCGACACAATCTTGATTGGGGGAGGATTGGTGGCAAGTGATCACCCGAAACAAGGTATTATATTTCATAAGAGCTTGGGATTCAAATTTAGTTTTGAGAGTAGAGAGAAATAAGAAAAAAAAATATATCTTGTGTGTGAGTGTGTGCATCTTGTTTTGTGTGTGTGTGTACATCTTGTGTGTGTGAGTGTGTATATCTTGCGTGTGTGAGTGTGTATCCTTGGGTGTGTGAGTGTGTACATCTTGTGTGTGTGTGTGTGTGTGAATCTCATGTGTGTGAGTGAGTGTGTATCATTGTGTGTGTTCCCCCCAGTGTGTGTTTGTGTTTGTGTAATATATTATGGCTGAAGATTGTGGGAAGAAAATTGTTCATGCTAGTGATGAAGGAAGCCGAAGTAGGTCCCCCGCACCGGAAGGTTCGCCACTCCAAATGAAAGCTTTGTTGATCCATTTCGAGATACTTATTGATCGAAAGTTAGAGGTGCTACATGAGAGGATTGATAACCTGGAGAATCAACCATGCCCAAGGATGATCCATGATAACCTGCGGTGATCTCTAGCTCCCCGTCGCCCCCGCATCATGGAGGAAGAGACGGAAATCCTGGACGGTGATTTTGAGGATGTCCCACAAAGGAGGAGGTTGTAACAACAACCTAGAGGAGGATAAAGGAGACAACATGATGATGACCTACTTGGTGGGATCAAGGTGAAGTTCCCTTCTATTCAAGGGAAAAGTGATCCGGAAGCATACTTGGAGTGGGAGATGCAGATCGAGTATGTATTTTCATGCCATACATATTCCAAGGAGAAAAAGGTAAAACTTGCTTCCCTTGAATTTTCTGATTATGCTGTAATTTGGTGGGATCATGTTCAAAAGGAGAGGGCTAGATATGGTTGACGCCCCATCAACACTTGGGAAGACATGAAGTTCGCCATGCGAAAGCGGTTTGTTCCCACACATTACCATAGATATCTCCACAACAAACTTCAATGCCTTACCCAAGGGAGTAAGAGTGTAGAAGACTACTACAAGGAGATGCAAATTTCCATGATTCGGAAAACGTTGAGGAGGATCTGGAGGCAACCATGGAAGGGTTTTTACATGGGCTCAATCGGGAGATTATTGATCAAGTGGAGATGTACCATCATGTGGAGATACAAGATATGATCCACTAAGCCACCAAGATTGAGCAATAAATAAAAAGGATGAGCAACATGAGAAAACCCCCTACCCCTTTCACACCATGGAGAAATATGAGGAAGGATCTTGGAGAATCATCAAAGCCAAAAGAGGTGGTTGATCGCAAAAGTGACAAGGTAATTCTTCCACCTAAGAAACCTACTTTTGAGGCTAACCAAACCAGGAATCGGGATATTGGGTGTTTCAAATATCAAGGAAGGGGTTACATTACTAGTGAGTTCCCAAACTGGCACACCATGACCATCAACAAGTATGGAGAATGGGTGACCGATGTAGAGAGATCGGAAGAGGAGGAGGACGAATCTCCAAAAATTGATAGTGGAGTGTTTGCAGAAGATGGTGAGATTCTTGTCACTAGGAGAGTTCTAAGCGCACAAATGACCGTGGGAGAGAGTGAGTAGTGGGAGAACCTTTTCCATACATGGTGCAAGATCAATGGGAAGGTATTTAGTGTTATTATTGATAGAGGAAGCTGTAGTAATGTTGTGAGCACCGAGTTAGCAGAGAAGTTGGGACTTACTACTTTGAGGCATCAACATCCATATCGGCTTCAGTGGTTGAATGATTGCAGGGAGATGAAGGTCACAATGAAAGTGAAGGTACTGTTCACCATCGGGAAGTACAAAGATGTGGTCTTGTGTGATGTTGTTCCTATGAAGGCATGCCATTTGTTGTTGGGACGACCGTGGCTGTATGATCAGTGTGTTACACATGACGGTTTCTTGAATCATCATTCTTTTTTCCTCCGTGGGGAACCTATAACCCTCAATCGCATGTCTCCAAAATGAATTCTGGAAGATCACATTCTGAAAGAAAAGAAAAAAAAATGAGTGATGAGGAAAAAATAGGGAAAATGAAAAAGGAGAGAATGAGGGAAAGAGAGAAAATGAGAGAAGAAAAGAAATGGAGAGCGAAGAAAAATCAAGTGGGAAAAATAATTTGAGAGAAGATAAAAGCGTGATGCTGGCAAAAAAGAGTGAGGTTAAGGAAGCTTTGTTTTCACAGCAAAACCTCATAGTACTCATGTACAAAGAGGTGTTTCTAAATACTAACGACTTACCCTATTTTCCAAATGTTTTTGAGTCGTTGTTGCAGGAGTATGATGATGTCTTTCCTGAAGAGGTTCCACCAGGTTTTCCACCCATTAGAGGTATTGAGCATCAAATTGAACTCATACCTGGAGAATCACTACCGAACCGCCCTGCATATCACACCAATCCAGAAGAGACAAAAGAAATTCAAAGGCAAGTTCAGGAGCTGTTGGATATGGGATATGTTAGAGAGATCCTTAGTCCTTGTGCGGTACCAGTGCTTCTAGGACGAAAGAAGGATGGAACATGGAGAATGTGCATTGAATGTAGAGCCATCAACAACATCACAGTCAGGTATCGCCATCCTATCCCTAGGTTAGATGATATGATAGATGAATTAAATGGTTTAACTATTTTCTCAAAAATTGATTTAAGAAGTTGCTACCATCAAATTTGGATGAAAGTAGGAGATGAGTGGAAAACTACATTTAAGACAAAACTTGGACTTTATGAATGGTTAGTCATGCCATTTGGTCTCACCAATGCACCTAGAACATTTATGAGGTTAATGAATCATGTCTTACGTGCATATATTGGAAAATTTGTGGTAGTTTACTTTGATGATATTCAAGTGTATATTAGGACTTTTCATGAACATTTAGATCACTTAAGAAAAGTCTTAGAGGTGTTAAGGAATGAAAACCTGTTTGGAAACATAAAAAAGTGTGAATTTTGTCTTGATAAGATTGTTTTCCTTGGATTTTTTGTGAGAGGGAATGGATTTGAAGTGGACGCCGAGAAGATCAATGCAATACAAGAATGGACAACTCCAACCTCCGTTGGATAGGTAAGAAGTTTTCATGGGCTTGCTAGTTTTTACAGGAGATTTGTGAAAGACTTCAGCATACTAGCCGCACCATTGAACGAGTTGACAAAGAAGAATGTTCCTTTCAAATGGGGGACAAATCAAGAGAAGGCCTTCCATGCTCTTAAGGAGAGACTCACCTGCACCCCTCTACTTGCACTTACAGACTTCGTTAAGACCTTTGAAATTGAATGTGATGCAAGAGGAATTGGCATAGGAGGAGTACTCATGCAAGAAGGTAAGCCTATTTCTTTCTTTAGTGAGAAGTTAAATGGCACAACTGTAAACTATGCTACATATGATAAAGAGTTGTATGCATTTTTTAGAGTACTAGAGACATGAAAACATTATATTTGGCCTAAAGAATTTGTGATCCATTCTGATCAATAGGCTCCTAAATACCTTAGGAGCCAACATAAAAAAAATAGGAGACATGCTAGATGGATGGAATTCATTAAATCATTTCCATATGTCATCAAGCATAAAAAGGTTAAAGAAAATACTATGGCCGATGCACTTTCACGTAGATATTCTCTTTTATCCTTGTTGGATTCAAAACTTCTTGGTTTTGAATACATTAAGGATTTATATGCCATAAATAGTGATTTTAGAGAACCTTATGAACATTGTAAACCAAGAGTTAGTTGGAAAAAGTACTATTTACATGATGGATTCTTATTTCGGATTAATAAGCTGTGCATTAACAATTTCTCAATCTGTTTACATTTAATGGAGTCACATTCGGGTGGGTTAATGGGACATTTTGGTTTTGAAAAAACTCTAAGTTTTCTTAACGAGCATTTTTATTGGCCTAGGATATCTAGAGATGTCGTGAAATTTGTGGGAAAGTGCATTGTTTTCCATAAAGCCAAATCGAAACTGAACCCACACGGACTATATCTTCCTCACCCAATTCCCAACACCCCTTGGGAGGAAATATAAATGGACTTTATTGTGGGGTTACCATGGACCAAGAGGGGGAGAGATTCCATTTTTGTTGTGGTGGATCGGTTTTCAAAAATGGCACATTTTATTCCTTGTCACAAAACTGATGATGCCACTAACATTGCAATAATTTTCTTTCATGAAGTAGTCAAACTTTATGGTATGCCAAGGACGATTATGTTGAATCAAGACACAAAATTCCTCAGCTACTTTTGGAAGAAATTATGGAGAAAACTAGGAATGAAGTTATTATTTTCCACTACTTCTCATCCTCAAACCGATGGACAGACCGAGGTGGTGAATCGGACACTATCGTCCCTTCTGCGAAACATTGTGAAGAAGAACATAAAGAACTGGGAGGAGTGTCTGCCACATGTGGAATTCGCCTATAACGGGGCCAAGCATTCCACTACTCAATATTCTCTATTTGAAATTGTTTACGTTTTTAACCCCATTGCCCCTATTGATCTAGTTCCATTACCTTTGCAGGAAGCAGTTAATATGAATGTGAAAGGGCGTGTAGAATTCATCAAGAAAATCCATGAAAAGGCAAGGATAAATATCGAACGGATGACCAAGAAATATATTGATCGTGCAAACAAGGGTTACAAGCAAATGTTGTTCGATCCCGGTGACTTGGTTTGGTTTCACATGTGGAAGGAATGATTTCCCAAAAAGTAGAAATCAAAACCCATTCCATGATGTGATGGACCTTTCCGAGTGATTGAGAAGATTAACAACAATTCTTACAAGATAGCTTTGCCAGGTGAGTATTGTGTAAGTTCCACTTTCAATGTTTCTGATATTTATCCTTTTTTGGGTGTAGAGGATGCAGATTCGAGGAAGACTCCTTTTCAAGAGGGGGAGGATGATGCGAACCATGTTGAAGGAACCGAGCCGATTGCCCGAGTGGAAGAGTTGGATTTTCAAGGCCTGATGAGGCGTGGGAGATTAAAGAGGATGAATGCAACAATAGGCACCCATATTGCTTCATTAAAGGCCCAATGGATATTACTTTGCATGGATGGAGAAAATGGGCCTATTATCTCACTTATTAAAGCACAAACATGATTTTTATAGCTTGGCCCACATGGTTGCACGAATTTGGATGCCTTGCCCACATGGAGGATTCTAGAAATGGAATCTTTGGACACCAAAGTCAAATCCGGTGGGCTATGCACTCAATGTCAAGTCTGGTGGGCTATGCTGGAAAGTTGTGTGCTACTTTTCCAAAAGTCTTCGTTGGAAATTATATTTTTGAATTTTAAGGTGAAAAGGTAGGTTTAACCTTTATGACTTTATGGTATTAGACCCTTGACCTTTGTATCACCTCCTTGGCTATAAATAGCCACCCCATGCCATTGTATTTTCATTCAAGAATTAATTGAGAGCTTATGCTTTGTTTATCTTCGTTGTGTGATGATTATCCCAGGTTTTCCCCCTTGATCTTGTGCATTATTACCTTGTCAATATACAAGTTATATTGGTGATCCAAGATCACAAAGCCCCCAATTCCGTGCCTCAACCCAAGTGCGTTGTTGTGTGGATTGGTTATCACATCCCCCCTTGAGTGAGTTATCTAAGTAGTAGGTCGTTCTCTTTATAGCGTTGATTGACTACTTGCATCCACTATCCGTACCCATATTCCACCAATATCCCCAAACCAACTCCTTCATCCTCCGCCCTACGCCGTGAAGATCGGGCCACCCTGTGCGTCTCACATCAGAGGAGAGGGGCACTTTTAGAAACCTCAAAAATATTAATTTATAATAAACTCAAACCCCACTTAAATAATTCCAAAATGAGTCAACATCGAAGATTAGATGAGATAGGGTTGTAATATAATCAACCAATAAAATTTAGACATGTTGGAAATTTATTTTAAACCTTATCAACTTTATTTATCCTTATTTAATCTATTTAATTTTATTTTTGGTAATAATATTCAAAAAATATAATTGTTATAAATAATTACTTATGTGTTGTGAATTATCTATAATTGAAACATTTATGACATTTTCGACAATATAAATTTCAATTTATAATTTTTAAATATTTTTGTGATTTTTAAACAATTTTATAATATGTTATTTTTATAAAATAACAATAGTGTCAATTTTGACACTATTCATTTATTTTCATTTAAATAAAATCCAAATAGAGAATATAATTGAACCAAAATATTTAATAGATTCCTAACATGTCATATTAATCTAGAAAATTTGCGGAGAACATTAATTAGTCCATATAATATTTATTTTAATATTTTTAAAACCATTTCTTTGATATTTCAATCAATAAAATAATTTCTACATCACTATTGTGTCTTCATTAATGATAATTATTTAATACCTAAAAATTATAAATAAATTCTCATGATGTATATAATTTTATTAGATTTATGGAGACTATTTATATTCTATGTTTTATGAAGTTTATCACTAAATTAAATTTTTTTACATTGATAAGATATAAGAGAGTGACATGTTGTCACATTCTTTGGTTTTAATAAATATTTTTTCATTTTCACGGTCCAAAGTCCATGAAATGAATCTATTAAGACCCTTAGGTAGTATGGGTAGACTTTTATTCATCCAATAGAATTTTTTCAGGTGTTAGGGAAATTTTATAAACTCATTTTTACCCTTAATTACCCGATTTATCTTTAACTTTAGTAAATAAAAAATTAATATAGTTACTATTCATAATATAAAAAAAATAAAAGTAACATATTAACATAATTTTGACCCACTAAATCCATATATTAAATCCATTTTTCAAAATTCAAAACACAGAAGTTTCAGTAATTAATTTAAAATTAATCCCATTGTTAATAAAACAGGTTTTAAAAGTTAAAACATTGTCAAAGATTTAAATGTTTTAACCTATGAATTCAATGTAAAATTAATGTTTATAACATAAATTATATTAAAAAGTAAAAATATATTCTATTTATACTTTAAATCCATTAAATTGTATCATTTAACCATATAAATTATCTTCATTAAAATTTTGTTTTTTGAAAATGTTAGGGTATTTTTACTATTCATCAAAATATAAAAGTTATCAGAAAAGTATCAAAAATTTATCCAATGTAAATTTTTATATCCTTATTCAAAGGAAGAAGTTTATTTATTAAAATTGAAGTTATAAACTTGTCAAAAATTAGATTTAAAATTGGCGTGCCATCAAAAGGCGGTAAAACTGCATTTTTTGAAAAATACTTCTTTTATCCCAAAAATTGATTTTGTTTTAATACCTCATTCTAGAAAATGTGTAAGATGAATTATAATGTTATTAAATTAAAAATTTAGTTAATAATATTCAAATATCTAGTTCATAATATTATAAAAATATATAATTGTTTAGTGAAACTCGGTATTGCGTACAACACAAGCTATCGGGGAATGTTGCTCTTGCGTGTAACGCAAACCAAGACAGTGTTGTTTGTAGTGAAAGATTCCTTTGATGTTGCGTATAACATAAGAAATAAAAAAATTCTCATAAAATCTCAGGGTGTTAAATTATACCCTCCTTAAAATGAATTTCTCTCTCTAAATTCGTCACTTCATAAAAAATAGATGAGGATACCTCTTCCTCATCATATCCTCAAGTTCCCATGTAGCTTCTTATAATTGGTGGTTCCTCCATAAAACATTAACCAAGAGAGTGGTCTTTTTTCGTAGAACTTTTTTGCTACGATCTAGAATCTCTATCGGCTGTTCTTCATAAGAAATATCTTGCTCTAGCGGTACAACTTCTGAGCTTAGTACATGTGAAGGATTGGGTATGTACTTTCTCAGGAGAGATACATGGAACACATCATGAACTTGAGAGAGATTCAATGGAAGCATCAATAGGTAAGCTACCTTACCAACATGATCCAGTATTTCAAAAGGACCGATATACCTAGGGCTCAGCTTTCCCTTCTTTCCAAATCTCATTACTCTCTTCCAAGGAGATATTCGTATGAACACTTTATCACCCACTTCAAACTCTAGGTCTTTTGTTTGGTTTTAGGCATAACTTTTTTGTCAACTCTGAGCTGCTCTTATGTGTTGTTGAATAGATCTGACCTTTTCTGCCATCTCATCAACAAGATGAGGTCCTAATAGCTTTCTTTCCCCAACTTCATCCCAGCAAGTTGGAGTTCTGTATTTCTTTCCATTGAGAGCTTCATAAGGAGCCATCTTAATAATGGAGTGAAACCTATTATTATAAGAAAATTCCACCAAAGGTAAGTTTTGACCCCAACCACATTTGATATCTATAGAGAAAGCTCTCAATATGTCTTCTAGAGTTTGAATTGTCCTCTCAGACTGACCGTCTGTCTGAGGATGATAAGACGTGCTGAAACTCAACTCGGTATCTAGAGTATACTGAAGACTTCACCGAAACATTGAGGTAGACCTCAGATCTTGATCAGATATAATGGAAAGTGTTACTCCATGAAATCGTACCACTTCATTTACATATATCCTGGAAAGTTGATCAAGGGAGAAATCTTCTCTAATAGTAATGAAGTGTGCTGACTTTGTAAAACGATCAACTATAACCCAGATAGCATTATTGCCTTTGAATGTTTTGCGAAGTCCAGTGACAAAGTACATAGTGATGTTTTCCCATTTCCATTATGGTATGGGTAATGGTTGTGACATCTCCTTAGACTTATGTCTCTTAGCTTTAACTTGCTGAAAACCAAGCATCGAGAGACATATTCAGAAACATCTCTTTTCATGTCATCCCACAAGAAGTACTCTTTCAGGTCCCTATACATCTTCGTGCTTCCAGGGTGAACAGAGAATGAAGAAATATGAGCCTCATCCAATATTTCCTTCTTTAATTCTGGGATGGGAGGAACACAAAACCAATTCTTGAACCTTATTATTTCATCACAATCAATGTGGAATTCAGGATCATTTCTCACCTTCTTTTGTAACTCTACATCTTCTTTCTGTGCCTCTTTAATATTCACATGTATAGATGGTTGAACATTCATTTGAGAAAGATAAGATTTTCCCCTTCCATTATAATTCCAGGATTCATCCTTTGTAAATCCATAAATATTTGATCTTTTGTGATCCTCTTCATGGATAAACTAGTATGGTCTTGTCGACTTAATGCGTCTGCCACTTTGTTTGCTTTCCTAGGGTGGTAATGAATTGAGCAGTCATAATCCTTAATAAGCTCCAATTGTCTTCTTTGGCGCATATCCAGATCATTTTGTGTGAAAATATACTTTAAGCTTTTATGATCAGTATAAATATCACACCTTTTACCACAAAGATAAAGCCTCCAAATCTTTAATGCAATGATTACCACAACTAACTCCAAATCATGAGTTGGGTAATTTTGCTCATTGATTTTCAACTATCGTGAGGCATAGGCTATCACCAGATCATTTTGCATGATAACACACCCCAATCCCTTCTTGGATGCATCAATGTAGATCACAAACATTTCTCCTCTACAAGGTAGTGTGAGCACAAGTGCATTGGATAACCTTTTTTAACTCCTTGAAATTCTCTTCACACTCCTCCATCCAAACGAACTTAATTCCATTTCGAGTCAACATGGTGAGTGGATTAGATAATTGTGAAAAGTATTTCAAAAAAACGTCAATAATATCCATCCAAACCAAGAAAACGTAGGATCTCAGTTACTTTTTTTGGTCTCGACCATCTTTAGATAACCTCTGGATTTGCTGGATCCATAGATATCCCCCTCTCTTGAGATTATATGACACAAAAATGAAACTTTTTGAAGACAAAATTCACAGTTGGTAAATTTGGCATAAAGATTATCCTTTCTCAGGGTCTTCAATACAATTCTTAACTGATCTTAATGTTCTTCCTTGATCTTTGAATAGACAAGAATATCGTTTATAAAGACTACCGAAAACTGATCAAGATAGTCTCTAAAGACTCTATTCATTAGATCCATGGAGATAATAGGGGCATTAGTAAAACCAAATGGCATCACTATAAATTCAAAGTGTCTATACCTTGTACGGAAATCCGTCCTTGGTATATCCTCATTTTGACCCTTAATTAATGATACCCTAAATGAAGATCAATCTTGGAAAAGTATTGAGCTCCACGTAGTTAGTCAAATAAGTAATCAATGAGTGGGAGAGGATATTTGTTCTTGATAGTGATATTGTTAAGTTCTCGATAATCAATGAAAGTCTCATTGATCCATCTTTCTTCTTAACAAAGAGAACATGTTCTCCCCAAGGTAACGCACTAGGGAATATGAATCTTTTATCAAGATTCTCTTGGAGTTGCTTCTTCAATTCTTGCAACTCAATTGGGGCCATTCTATATGGTGTATTTGAAATAGGCATAGCACCTGGTATGAGTTCTATTGAAAACTCAACGTCACGATTTGTTGGAAGACATGAAAATTCCTCTGGAAAGACATCATCAAACTCTCACACAATGAGAATATTCTTAATCGTGATATTCTCTCCAACCATTTGAGATAAATAACCTTCATTTAATAGAATAAATACCCATAAGATGGAAGAAATTTCCACTGGAAGGTTATATTCATCCTTACATCGATAGATGATCGTAGATTGATCTGGAATATGAAATGTGACTTCCCTTATTTGGAAATTGATATGATCTCCATATAAAGAAATCCAATCCATGCCAAGAATCACATCAAATTCCACTATAGGAAGGATCACAAGATTTACAGGAAGCACTTTCCCACAAACATCAATTGGAGAAGAATTGTAAAATTTTGATGCGACTGTTGTGCCATTGGGGGTTGTCACAACTAACTCAATATCTAATTGCTGAGGTAATATGGAGATACCCTTAGAAAAGTCTTCAGAAATAAAAGAGTGGGAGGATCCAGAATCAAATAAAACATTTGCTACTTTAGAGTGGATAATAAGTGTACCTTTCACCACTTCATTATCGTACTCCACATCGCCGATAATAATTGCACGTGACCTTCCTTTTCCTTTGGCCTTAAGAGTTTGTTGACTCGATCATCATAAAAAACCCTTGTATTAGTGAATTAATTGGAATAATGCCCCATTTCCTTTCACTTGAAACATTGAAGTGTAGGAGGTGTATTCTGTGTATCCCTTTCTTTGTTCGCATCATTAGATATCTTCTTCCCATTATTCCGACATTCAATTTCCCGATGACCTTCTTTTCGACACTTAAAACATTTACTTGTACCTTTAAGAAAATTACCTCCATATTTCTTTCCACACTTTGAGAATAAGGGAAAAATCATCTTTTTTTCAGTGTGGTCTTTAGATTTTCCTTTGATTTCCATTTTCCTCTTCTTATCAAACCCATATGACTGATGGGTCACTCCAATCTCCATCTCAACCTTGAGAGCACATCAAACAATTTCGTTGTAGCTATTTAAGTCCCTTATGTCTAATACCCTTCAAAGACTTGGTTTTAAGCCACTAAAGAATCGATCGATTTTACTCTCAGGTTGGATAATAATTCCAGAAGCGTAACTTGCAAGTCTTGTAAAATTTTCTTTGTAGGTACCAACCGATTCATCATCATTTTTCTTTAGTTCAAGAAACTTCTTCTCCATCTTTGTTTGAAGAATAAGAGGGAAGTACTTATTGAAAAATAAGTCCTTGAACTCATCCCATTCCATGGACTCAATTTCATTAATTTTCCTTGTATTCTTGACAAGATTCCACCATTGATCAGATTCACCTTCCAAATGATATACTGTTAATATGACTTTATCATGTTCAGAACATTGTAGAATTGAAAATATCTTTTTAGTGGTACTAATACATTGTTCAGCCACTAATGGATCAGAAGACCTGCTGAATGAAGGTGGACGCTGCCTCATGAAGGATTCAATAGAATGTTGCTCCTTACTTTGCTTGATTGGCAGGCCTGCATGACTCATAGATTGAGAATGTTGTGTGAGAATGGCTATAATATTTTTCATTCCTACCCCATAACGTTTGATTGCTTAGGGGGACAATCATTGCATTGCCCGTCACATTCAGCATTAACACGGTTCTTTCGGGTTCCAGCTGTTGACTAAAACCAAAAAGCATAGTGTGAGAAACACTAATTAAAACTGGAAAACCACATAATCAGTAATAAAATTTCACACTTTAGGTCTTATCATAGGTTATTCATGGCCATTTCTAAAACACTATGATTATGTTCTATGCTTAGACATATCCTTAGGGTTCCTACTAAGGCTTTCACATCCAAGCTTCCAAAGGATGACTATAGCTTTCCTCTGATACCAACTATAACGACCCATACTTTACACACATTGTTATTACTTCAGAATTGAAGCATACTTCTTACAACATATAACTAAACCATGATAGGACCGTATAGGTATAGTGTATTTAGAAATTAGGAAACATAAAAAACTGATTCATAAATCATCTACATTTTCTCCTGTTTATTTCATCATATCTAGAGTCCTTTTTGGAATATCCTACTTAATACCCTTCTTCCTGACCCGGGGAAAAGAAAACATACAAAAGGGTGAAGTAAAATGCTCAGTAATGGTAAAAAAAAATATCAATCATATCATATTCATAATAACATTACATTTTAAAAATCTTTACCTGCAAAAGAGATCATAATATCATGACATGGGATAAATCATAGTTGTGAAATGTAATCCCAATAATCATAACTTAAAACATGGAATTTTGGGGATACATACATAATCCTAGAAAATCATTTCATATTTTTCAAGACTCATTTCCAAGACCATCATAGCAGACAAAGTTCATTATTGAACCGAGTTCACTCCTCATTCCAGTCCGGTATCACTGAACTGGATTAACATGACGTTCCAGACATGTCTATCTCATGCGATATAAATCTTTACCCAATGCATTGGAGGGAGATATAGGTCCCACCCATCTCATAATGAAACCATTATTATGTGTGCCAAAAAATTAGAAATCATAGCATAACCCATGTCATAAAAATGGGATTCTTAAACATCTTATCATCATAACATAATCCATATAAGATAAAAGGACTTCTTAAAAATAACTCCATCATAACATAATATAATAAATGTAATAATAGGGATAGAAACATAACCCTATATTATCTTATATGGAAAATAATTTAGATAAAACACTTGAACTCCATTCCTAAAGAAAAATATCCTTTCTTTTTCAAAAACATTTTTTTCTTTCTCAACAGGTCATCCAATTTTAAACTAAAAGATATTTATTGAAAACAAACTTGAAAAATTGTAAAGGAAGCTTCATGGAAATTATTTTCTATGAAAGCATAAAAATCCGTTCATGCCGTATAAGTTAAAAAACATTCTTCTCATACTTTGGCCTAAAAAGTCAAAAAGTATCTCATACAGAAAATGAAAAAAGATTACTTTCATATATTTTACTAAAAATTCACCAATTGGTAAAATTGGATTAAAAAAAATGTAGAGGGATAGAAATAATATTACATATTTTGGAAACATGGAAGTGGATGAGAAATATTCCCTTCTAAATACCGAAGTATAAACAATCTCGGATACAAATTGAGATTGCAAGATTTTCCCTTACCTTAGGTCCGATATGCTTTGTATGTATCCGAACCTCCTATAAAATGATTTAAATAATGCCATTGATTTATTACATAATCATATTCATTGTTATGATATCAAATATGGTCATATTCTTATCTTCTTATTAGTAATATTTCATTGCTACTTGTTATTCGGGTGTTCATTGCTTTATGTTCTTATGCGTGTTTTGTCGAATAAATTCTTATTCCAATTTTTAGGTTATAGATACATCATTAACAGAATGGTATTAGTATAATATATATCATATTTATTCATTCAATTCATTTATATAATCATGGTTTAATGATGATCATGTAGAATGAATCACATCGCACCGTGGAGACGGTAAGCCGTACGTACGCACGGGCGACGATATCGTTCCCATAATTGTTGAATGTTATTGGAGTGGATGATAGAATATCTCAGAATTAGTATAATTTTATAATAATGATATATAGTTATTCTTTACCCCATTATACCCATCCAAGTAAGGTGGTGGTGGAAAACAGATTACACCATGGTGTGGAGACGGTATTCCGTACGTACGCACACGCGGTGATTTCATTTTCCGTAGGATGGATAGAAGGTTAAATAGAGTTGTTTCATATTTTTAATAACATATAAGTATATGAGTGATACTTATGTGATTAAATTATAATTAAACAACTAAATAAAAGGAAGTATAAGAAGAAAGAAACTTGAAAGAATCGGTAAAAGAGATTACCTCTTCCTCGACCTGCATCTTTTAAACTTCTTCTTAGGGCTCTAGAGTTGGTATTCTTAGAAGACCAAAACCTCTATAATATAATTATATAGGTTTATAAGAGGAATTTTCAGGGGTTGGACAAGATTTAAGCCTCAAAATTGTGTAAAGAGGAGAGGGAGGAGGTGCCCTTTTATAAGGGAGGAGAGGGGTACTTTTGGAAACCTCAAATATATTAATTTATAATCAACTCAAACCCCACTTAAATACTTCCAAAATGACTGAAAATAGAATATTAGATAATATAGGGTTGTAATATCATCAACCAATAAAATTTAGACAAGTTGTAAATTTATTTTAAACCTTATCAACTTGATTTATCCTTATTTAATCTAGTTAATTTTATTTGTGGTAATAATATTCTAAAATTTTAATTGTTATAAATAATTACTTATGTGTTGTGAATTATCCAAAATTGGATACATTATTATATTTTAGACCATATAAATTTCAATTTATAAATTTTAAATATTTTTGTGATTTTTAAACAATTTTATAATATGTTATTTTTATAAAATGACAATAGTGTCAATTTTGAAACTATTCATTTATTTGCATTTAAATAAAATCCAAAAAGAGAATATAATCGAACCAAAATATTTAATAGATTCATAAAATGTCATATTAATCTATAAAATTTGTGTATAATATTAATTAGTTCATATAATATTTATTTTGATATTTTTAAAACCATTTCGTTGATATTTCAATCAATAAAATAATTTCTACATCACTATTGTGTAATCATTAATGACAATTATCTATTCCCTAAAAAATATAAATAAATTCTAATGATGTATATAATTTTATTATATTTCTGGAGACTATTTATATTCAATGTTTTATGAAGTTTATCACTAAATTAAAATTATTACACTTATAAGATATAAGAGAGTGACATGTTGTCACTTTCTTTGGTTTCAATAATAATTATATCATTTTCACTATCCAAAGTCCATGAAATGAATCTATTATGACCCTTATGTGATATTGGTCGACTTTTATTCATCCAATAGAATTTTTGAAGGTGTTAGGGTAATTTTATAATATCATTTTTACATGTAATTACCCGATTTACCTTTAACTGTAGTAAATAAAAAATTACTGTAGTTACTATTAATAATATCAAAAAAATAAAAGTAACCTATTAACATAATTTGGACCCACTGAATAAAAATATGGAATCCATTTTTCAAAATTAAAAATACATAAGTTTCAGTAATTAATTTAAAATTAATCCCGTTGTTAAGAAAACATGTTCTAAAAGTTAAAACACTGTCAAAGATTCAAATGTTTTTACCTAGGAATTCAATGTAAAATTAATCATGATGAAATAAATTATATTAAATGGTAGAAATTTATTATATTTATACTTTAAAACCATTAAAATTTATAATTTATCCATTTTAAATTATATTTATTTAAAAAGTTGTTTTTATGAAAAATTTAGCGTATTTTTACTATTCATCAAAATATGAAAGTTATCAGAAAAGTATCAAAAATTTTTCCAATGTAAATTTTTATATCCTGATTCAATGTAAGAAGTTTATTTTGTAAAATTGAACTTATAAACTTGTCAAAAATTATATTTAAAATGGGTGCACCTTCAAAAGGCGGTAAAACTGCATTTTTTGAAAAATACTTCTTTTATCTGAAAAATGGATTTTTTTTTCATACCACATTCTAGAAAATGTGTAAGATGCATTATAATGTTATTAAATTCAAAATTTAGTTAAATCTATTCATAACGGCTAGTTCATAATATTATAATATTATATCATTGTTTAGTGAAACTCGGTATTGCGTACAACGCAAGCTATCGAGAAAGGTTGCTCTTGCGTGTAACGCAAGCCAAAATAGTGTTGTGTGTAGTGAAAGATTCCATTGATGTTGCATATAACATAAGACATAAAAAAATATTTCTCATAAAATCTCAGGGTGTTACAAACTTTGAGCAGCTTTAATGTGCTTCTGGATGGTCTTAACCTTCTACACCATTTCTTTGACCATTTTGGACCTAGGAGTTTTCGATCCCCAACATCAACTGAACATTCTGGTGTCCTTTACCACTTCTCATAAAGGGATTTATAAGGATCCATTAGGATTCTTGAGTGGAAACTGTTGTTGTAAGAGAACTCAACAAGAGTAATATGTTGATCCCATTCGCTTTTGATTTCCATTGAGTATGATCTCAACATGTTCTCAAGTGTTTGGATAGTCCGCTTAGATTGACCATCAGTTTGAGGATGATAAGCCATACTGAAGTTCAACTCAGTATTCAGAGTGTGTTAGAGACTCTTCTAGAACATGGCGGTGAATCTTGGATCTCTATCGGATATAATAGATAGAGGTACTACATGTATCCTTACCACTTCTTTGATATATATCCGTTCCATTTGATCCAATGATAAATCCTCTCAAATTGCAATGAAGTGTGTAGTCTTTGTAAGATAATCTACAAAAACCAAGATTGTATTGTTTCCTTTGAATGTCTTCAAAAGTACGGTAAAAAATTCCATGGTGATGTTGTCCCATTTCCATGCTGGTATGGGTAATAGTTGCATCATACCCTTAGAATTTTACCTCTCAGCCTTCACCTGCTGACATACAAGGCACTTTGATGTATACTCAACGATCTCCTTCTTCATGTTATCCCACTAATAATTCTCTCAGAGATCTCGATACATATTTGTGTTTCCTGGGTGAATAGAGAAATTCAAACTATGTTCATCATCCAAGAGTTATTTCTTTAACTTTGGATTTTATGGAACACTTAGTATTGACCCAAATATCACAATTCCTTCTTAATTAACATTAAATTCCAAGGATTTAACATTTCTGATAGTTTCAACTTTCTTCTGAATTCCCACATCATCTTTTTGAGCATCCTTTAACCTTTCCAAAAGAGACGGTTGAGCAATAATTTGTGAAAGGATTGATGATGTTCCCTTCATTATGAATCCCATGTCCATTTCATCAAATTTAAGAGGATTCGATCCTTTTCAATTCTCATCAATGATATAATTTCTGTGTCCTTTCTACTTAGAGCATCTATAACCTTGTTCGCTTTCCTAGGGTGGTAATGCATTGAGCAGTCATAGTCTTTGATCAGCTCGAACCATCTTCATTGGCGCATATTCAACTCTTTCTGTGTGAATATATAATTGAGGCTTTTGTGATCCGTGTATATTTTACACTTTTTCCCGATGAGGTAATGTCACCAAAATTTCTAATAGAAGATTACTACAACCAACTCCATATCATGTGTTGGATATTTTTTCTCATGAACATTCAATTTCCTTGAAGAATAGGCAATGAATTTGTCATTTTTCATCAACACACATCCCAGGCCCTTCTTTGAATCATCAATAAATAGCACAAAAAGTTCCCCACTTGTGGGTAGTGTGAGCACGAGCATAGTGATAAGCCTCCTTTTCAAAACCTTGAAGCTCACTTAAAATTCATCACTCCAAGAAAACTTTACTTCATTTTGAGTTATCTTGGTAAGAGGGTTGGACAATCCTGAGAAATTTCTCACAAATCAGCAACAATAATCATCTAACCCGAGGAAGCTACGGATATCCGTTACCGATGTTGGCCTCGACCATCCCTCAATTGTAGGTATCTTGGAGGGATCCATAGATATCCCATTTCTTGTGATGATATGACCCAAGAATGAGACTTCCATCAATTAGAACACACACTTTTTGTACTTTTCATAGAGATTCTCCTTTCACAAGGTCTCTAGTACAGTTCTTAGATGCTCCTCATAATCCTCCTTGGTTTTGGAGTATATTAGAATATCATCTATAAATACTACCTAAAATTTGTCAAGGTAATATATAAAGACTATATTAATCAGGTCCATGAATATTTATGGAGCATTAGTGAGTTCGAAAGGCATTACTATGAATTCAGAGTTCCCGTATCTTGTATGAAAAGTAGTCTTGGGGATATCCTCCTTCTTCACCCATACTTGGTAACATTCTAACCAAAAATCAACCTCGGAGAGGCATTATTCTCCCCGTAGACGATCAAACAAGTCATAAATTCGTGGTAGATGATACTTTTTCTTTATCATGATTTATTTGAGCTCACGAGAATCAATGTAAAGGCGCATTTACCCATCCTTTTTCTTGAGGAATAGGACTGGTGGACCCCATGGTGAAGCACTTGGGCGTACAAACCCTCTATCCCGATTCTCCTGTTGTTGTTTATTCAACTCCTAATGATCCCTAAAAAGCATTCTCTATAGAGTCTTGGATATTGGAAACACCCCAGGTATAAGATCAATTGATAATTCAACATCACTTCTAGGAGTAATTCCATGAAATTCCTCAGGAAACACTTCAGAAAATTCCCAAAAAATAGGCATGTCATCAAGGATGGTTGATTCCTTGGACTCAATCATCTGAGCCAGGTTCGCGTTCTCATTGGGCAGTAATATCCATGATCGACATGATGGTGCTAAATAAGATTCATCATCATCCTTGCACTTGAATATAATCGAGGGTCGATTCTTCATATGGAGAGTGATTTCCCTCTCACAGAAATTTATGTTGGCTCTATATAAGTAAATCCAATCCATGCCAAGAATTGCATCAAATTCTATTAAAGGGAGTATGATGAGGTTCACCAGAAAGATCAATCCAAAAATTATGAAAGGGGAGGAGTTATATTCATGGGATGAAATGATTTCCCCATTTTTCATTCTCATTGACATCTTCACTTCCATAACTTGGGGTGGTTCTGGGATTGTTCTACTAAACTTTCTAGATAAAAAAATGCGTAGAATTAGAATAAAAAAGTACATTCACTATTTTTGAATTAATAACTAGCGTACTGACTGTGGTGTCATGACACATCAAATTTATTATGTTTTTAAGGTTTATTTATAGTCTAGGGTAGACCTTAGGTCATGTTTCAAGAAGCTTTGATAGGTTTAGAGTATGCGTTTTTAATAAAGAGCACAAAAAATTGGGGTGATTCGGAAATTTTTTTTAGAAAAATAAATTGATTTAAAGAGATTAATAGTTACTAGATAAAGGTGATGATTTAAGATTTATGAGAGAAGGAGATAATTTAGAGTTCACTACAAATATTTTATGGTTCATTGTTTTGAAAATTTAACATGGTTTTGTTTAATTATTTGGTTGAGGTTGTCAAGATCTTGACTCCCCTTTTACCCCTTAAAACGATGCAAAAAGAAGCAACCATTGAAACAACAATTTGGTTGTCAAGGTTTTTTCCTCAATCATAGAAAAAGGGATATAAAATCATACTGAAATATCATATATGTGTGAGAGAGAAATTATTCTTGTGTTTTCCAATTGGAACAACCCAAGATTCCCACTTGAAATCTCAACCCAATCGGTATTGAAATAAAAAGTGTTTCACTTAATTATATCAAAATAAATGAATTCAGGGGAGAATCATGTCAAGATAATAAATACGTGAAAAAATAAACACAAAAATTATACAAAACTAGTAGAAGAATTATTGCTAGAACTCCCTCCCAAAGGTGTGTTGCTCCCTCAAAATGTTTTCGCACCATTTAGCACGCCATCAAGAGGAGGAGGAAGCTCAGGTGGAGCTCCTTCATCATTGTTGATCCCCCTATGAGAATAAAGGCCTACATAACTTATTGGATGATGAGATGACTCATTTGGGTCTCCAAAATACCAGATATTTACATCCTGGATGAACCTTAAAATGAGGATCCCAAGCTTCCATTTTATTGGAAAAGTGGAAGGTGGTTTTGGGAACACAGATTATGTAAAACCAATTGGACAATGGTTTTGGACAACTAGAAAGTAGAATATTTCTTTTCAAAAAAATAGAAAAATGTTTCCCCACCTATTCTATATATCCCCTAAATTTTTGGAACCATTTGGATAACTAGATCCCGAGATATGGAAAGATCACAACGCACCACTTTTGACTTCGTGCTGATTCATTGTGCTGGATAGATCAGGCAGTTTGGGCCACCAGATGGACAAATGGGTCTTTGGATCCTTCATCCGAAATGTATCCCAATGAAATTTTGACAATACCACAATGTTACAATCGATTTGGATGCAATTTTCAGTATTAGTGTGCTGATGAGTCCACTGGTGTCCATGGATCCTTTGCCGTTTGGCCCATTTTTCTTTGACATCATCATGGGCCCTCCAAATCACCTCCACCTTCAATGAAATTATCAAAAAAGTATCATTTCCCTTTTTAACAGTAATAAAAACAAAATAATTAAATAAATAATGAAGTTAATTTTTTTATAATTTTCAATACAAAACATTTTTAGCACAGTGGTGTAAGGGTAAAAATTAAATAGTGAATCACAGTGCGATCAGACCCCCACACCTAAACATTTGCACTCCTAGGAAAAGTACTATTTTAAGAAATTATGCATTAAGATATTACAAAAATCATGAATATTTAACATTTTAGAAAATTTTAATTCATTAAATTATTTTGATAAATGTACAAACCACACCAAGGAGTTATTTCTTGTGAAAATGGAAAAAATTTCTCATAAATCATATCATTGTGAAATTAAAAAATATTCATGATACCAAATTGAGCAAGGAATTCTGAAGTCAACTATGCCACTGAATTTCCATGTGTGTGTGTGAAAACCATTCCATGTTTTTCTTTCCACTTTCTATCCAATAAATAGAGGTTATTTTAACATTTTTCATCTTTAATGATTTTTTCCAACGAACTTTACATACATACTTTTCAATCATATTTCAAGACCCACTCAATTAAGCATTCCCAAAAGTCAAACCATAAGCTCCTGACATAGATATCCCCATATGTTGCACATTTCATCACTCCCCTAATTTATTATTATTTTTTTCTTCAGAAGTTTCATTTGGAACAAATCTCACACTCATCTCTCAACCCTTGTTTGATATCGTCACGACACTAATTGTAATAGTTATAACAATATCAAAGGATGGGGCAGAGTGGTTTTTGACCTACCCAAGACACACCCCAATTTTGTTTGTTTGTTTTTGTTTTTGTAGGGTGTACAACAGTCAGATATTAGGTACACACACATAGGTCAATCTGGTATAGTAATGAAACAAATCTGATAAGGAATGAATGTATGGAAATATAATTTGTAGCTGAAAAATATTAACCTAACATATAATTACCTTCTATTATGTCAGAAATATTCACACTTTGTTGTTTGTTGAAAAAATGTGTGGATATATTAGTGACATGATTTTCCAAAAAACTACTCGCACAATGGGCATCAATCATATCAAAGGTTTCACAGAGATACAATCATTTATATCATATAAAAAAACTAAATTTCAAAAGAAGGTCACACCACAATATTGAATTCTTGTTGAAATATACATTTCATCAAAATAAATTTGAATGTTAAAACAACATGAAATATGGACACTCCACATTCATTTTCAATAACTTACATGATTAAACGAGAATCATTTTCCATGATAAATTGGGCATAAAAAAAGTAATATTCTAGCACAAATGTGAGTGGGAGGGAAAGGGGGGAAAGTAACAATACAATCCAGTAAGATAAAAAAAGAGAAAAAGAATAATTATGATGAAAATTCCTAACTAATCCATGAATATACCCATCCCCCCACACATAAAGTGTACAATGTCCTCATTGTAATAAAAGATAACGTGGGAAGGAAGGATAAAAACTGGTGAGTTTCATTCATATATTTCTTCTTGGAAATGGAGTTCCTCCACTGGGGACTCCGAAATGGATTCATGTAAGTGCTTCAAACACTACCCATTGACAATGAATGTCTGCTTGGTTTCATCATTTTTATCCCAAAAAACACCAGATGGAGAGACATTAGTAATAGTGTATGGTCCAAACCACTGGGAACGATGCTTACCTGGATGCAACTTTAGCCTTGCATTGTAGAAGAGTACCTTCTGCCCAATGTGGAACTGATGATGAAGGATGAGACAGTTGTGGGAAACCTTGGTTCACTCTTTATAAATCCTAGAGTTCTCATATGCATCTCTTATCATTTTCTCTATCACATGAATCTACAATATCCTTTGATAAACTGCACCAGAAATATTAGAATTTCATTTTTGATGGCCCAGTAGGCCCAGTGCTCAATCACAACAGGGAGGTGACAACTCTTTCCAAACACTATCTGATATGATGACATGCCAATGGGAGTTTTAAATGTAGCACGGTATTCCCATAAGGAATCATCGAGTCTGAGACTCCAATATTTTCTATTAGGTTGAATCGTTTTTTCAAGAATATGTTTACCTCCCTATTTAACACCTCATCTTGACCATTGGTCTATGGTTGATATGCAGTAGACACTCTATGACCGACCCCATACCGACGCAAAAGATATTGCATTGTTTAGTTGTAGAAATTAGAACCCTGGTCACCGATGATAATCCTATGTAATCCAAACCTACAAAAAATTTGGGCCATCAAATATTCCACAACTTCCTTAGAATCATCAGTCCTTATAACTCGTGCCTCTACCCATTTTGAAACACAATCCACTTCCAAAATAATGTACAGGTTCCCAAATGAATTGGGAAATGTTCCCATAAAGTCAATGCCCAAAACATCGAAAACATCATGGAAGAGAAAGGGTTTTTGTGGAATCTCATTTCTTTTAGATAAATTCCATATTCTTTAACAAAAAGGACAAGATTTATAGAATTCATGGGCATATCAAAACAATGCAGGCCAAAAGAGACTAGGATTGAGGACCTTGTGAGAAGTCTGTTCGAGACCAAAGTGACCCCCACAAGCAAGAGTGTGGAAAAACCTAAGGAAAGATTGAAACTCACTATTGGGAACACAACGCCTGAGGACTTGATCACTACAGGTGCGCCAAAGGTAGGGGTCTTCCCAAATGTACCAACGAGACTCATGCTTTAGATGGTCGGCCTGGTTTTTGTTGAAATCAGTAGGAATGTAAGATGCTACTAAATAATTTACAATTTTATCATACCAAGGAATAACATATTGCACTCGGTACAATTTCTCATCATGAAACATGTCATTTATGGTAATACAAGAGGATGAATCAATGTATGAGGATGGTTGAATCCTATTTATATGGTCAGACACCACATTATCTGATTCTTTTTTATCTCTAATTTCTAAATTGAATCCTTGAAGGAGGAGCGTCCATCAAATGAGACATGGTTTAACTTCGGGTTTCTTAAGGAGATACCAGAGGGATGCATGGTATGAGAACATAATGACTTTAGACCCTAAAATATATGACCTGAATTTATCCAAGGAAAACACAATGTAAAGAAATTATTTTTCAGTTGTGGTGTAGTCTTCTAGGGTAGGGTCCAGTGTACGTGAGGCATATGCAATGACATGTGAAGCTCGATCAACCCTTTGTGATAACACTACCCAACTTCATATTTAGAGGTATCACACATGAGCTCAAATGGTAAATCCCACAGAGGTCGTTGGATTACTGGGGGTTATGTGAGACTCTATTTTAACTTATTAAAAGCTTCCTCACATTCATTATAAAAAAGACTTTTCTTTTTGGATCAATCGGGAGAGGGGAAGTGTAATTTTACATGAATGAAACGATGGTAAAATCCAGTATGACCTAGGAAATACCGCACATCCCAAAATTTTTTGAGGAATGGTAAGGAAGAAATTACATCCACTTTTGATTTATCTTCTTGGATACCACCCCCATAAATGACATGTCCCAAAACTATACCTTATCGCACCTTGAAATGACATTTTTCATAATTTAATACAAGATTATTTTCAATACAGTGACATAGGACTAATATAAGAATTCTTAAACATTCATTAAAAGAGGATCCATAAACAGTGAAATCATCCATGAATACTTCCATGCAATTCTCCAGGTAATCCGAAAAAATACTAACCATGCATCGCTGGAAAGTACCCGGAGCATTGTACAGACCAAATAGAATCCTCTTATATTCAAATGTGCTAAAGGGGAAAGTGAAGGTTGTCTTTTCTTGATTCTCATGGGAAATATGGATTTGAAAATATCCAGAATACCCATCAAGAAAATAGTAATGAGACTTCCTTACTAGCCTCTCAAGAATTTGTCAATGAATGGAAATGGGAAATGGTCATTTCTAGTGTGTTGATTTAGTTGACAATAGTCTATATAGACACACCAACTATTCTTCACATGAGTTGGAACCAATTCATTATTTTAATTTTTAATTACTGTAATACTGGTTTTTTAGGAACAACTTGAACAAGATTGGCCCATTGGCTGTAAGAGATGGGGTAAATGATTCCAGTAACCAATAATTTTGTTACTTAATTGTTAACTACATATAATAGATTTGGGTTCAGTTGATGTTGTGCCTGCCTCACCGGTTTAGCCTCATAATTTAACAAAATATGATGTTTTCAAATTGATGTGCTAATACCAGGAATGTATGCAAATGTACATCCCAACGCCTATTTATACTCCCTCAAAAGTTCAAGCAGTTTCAATTAATGCTCAAGAGGGAGTGTACTAGTAATTATGGTAGGAATCTTGTTTTAATTCTCAAGATATGAATATTTTAATTCTTAAGTAAGTTTTTTTAGTTCCAATTAGGGTGGATTTTGTATTTATGGGAGTGTGTGTGAAAGTGAGAGGTCATTGTTCTCATCTAACTGCTCAATGATATCATCCTCAATATAAGAATGATCTTTTACAAGATTTGTAGTATCATTGATGGTTAAGTGATCCTCAGTGTTCAAGAAATCATCAATCAACAAAATTACATTACATTTCTCCAGACCACTACAAAAATCAATGCATGAATCATTTCCTAGCATTTCTATCAATGAAGAAAACTCAGAATGGGGATCAGGGGATTAAAATGAAGTTTTTTCAAAGGAAGGGAGTACATCTATAGAACTAACAGAGAGGGAGAGAGGAATGTTCTTCTGAGGGGTGCTTCATGGAATCAATGATGTTGAAGTAGAAAATTTCAGCACCAAACTTCATAGATAATGTACAATTGTGGGCATAAAGTTTGGTTTTTTCAGTTTTCATGAGTGGTCGCCCCAATATAATTGGGGAATTTCCATTAATCCTATCATGTTCCATTTTTTGTACAAAAAAATCAGCAGGAAAAATTAAATTTAGCACCCTCACAAGAACATCCTTTAACACACCATAAGGGTGTGATGTACTAAGATTTTCAAGATAAAAGACTATTCCAATGGGCTTCAGTTAACTGACCTGTAATGAAGAGAAAATGGAGAGAGGTATCACATTAATAGAGGCTCTCAAATCAAGCACAAAATTAGAAAAATAATACTCCCCTCTGGTGCATAGAATTGAGAATGTTCCAGGATCATTGCACTTGGTGGGAAGTGATGGATCTATCAATGCTGAAATATTCCTCCCCAAGATCACCTTTTCATCTCCATGAAGTCACCTTCAGTGTGTACACATCTCCTTTAGAAACTTGGTATACCGTGGAATTTTCTTCACAACATCAATCAAGGGGATGTTAACCTACAATTTTTTGAAAATATACAATATTTCCTTATAAAGTTTTGTATAATTTATTTTCTTGGTTGGGTGTCCCTTTGAGTAAATTTAAGTGGAATGGTTGGTCTACGTGACTCATCAATAGACACACTTTTTTATTTGGAAGGGATTCTCTCAAAACAATGTTCTACATCATTTGGAGCATTTTCAGTGGTTGGGATGGTGGTTTCTTTAAGAGATGATGACTCTAATATAGGGTTAATTTGGATTTTATGTTTTGTTCGACTCCTAAGGGTGATGGAACTAACATTTAATTTATACCTATAGGTAACTACTGGTTGAGTGGCTATTTTACCTGACCCATGACTTCAGATTTCACCCACATAGTTAGGTAGTTGGACTAATTAATTTTTTAGGTCTTGTATGGATTCTTGGGTGGTTTGTTGGAATTGGATATTATTGGCAATTATTTGTTTCATCATGTCTTCAAGTCTAGGATCAACGTTTTGAGGGGGTTGTTAGAAAGGCCATTGTTGTGGTTGGGGATTTATAGGTGGTGGTGGATGACTACTCTGCCCTAGTTGGTTCCATTGTTATTGAGGGTATTTGGAATACCCCCTAGCCTATAGTATTGGTTTTATTTCTACCCAGGGTTGGAAGGATAGTAATATTCTTTCCTAAAGCGTTGGTTATAGGGGTAGTCTGGAAAGATTTCCTCACAATTCTTAGAATTTTCTCTCAATTGGGGAAATTGGTCAGAGTAGTGGGTGTGAGAAGAACATATACCACAATGGATGGGAGGATGAGATTGGTATTTACCTTGGGAAAGATAGAGTTTTCAATGAAGGGTACTTACCTCTTCGAACTTCGTGTCCACATTCTTCTTGAATTCAGCACTTTTCACCTCATAGACACCTCAAATGGGTACACAAGACCGTGAAACAAATTGTTGAGTATTTTGAGCCATGTTCACAATTAGGGTTCTTGTAACAATTTTGGTCTTATCAACTAGAACACCACCTGCATTTTCATAAATCATGTTTCTATCAATAGGAATTAAACCATCATAAAAATGTTGAATGAAAAGTTGATTAATTATTTAGTGGTGTGGGAAACTTGAAAATAAAATTTTAAAGAATTCCCAATATTAATGTAATGTTTCCCCTTGTGATTTCTTTATACCACATATTTCTTTCCTTATAGTTGTATTTTGAGAGGCTAGGAAATATTTTTTATGAAAAAGGCGTTTCATGTCTGCCCAACCTCTAATTGGTGAATTTACATGATTTAACCAATATTTTGTAGTGTATTCAAATGAAAATGGTAATGCTCTAAGAATTAATTTTTCTTCATCCACATTATCATTTTTTTAAATTATAATACACAGTATGAAATTATTTTAAGTGATTATGTGGATCTTCTTCCGCAAGTCCATGAAATCTTGGTAATAAATGAATTAAACTGGATTTCAGTTCAAAATTGGGTGCCTCACCTTGAATTTGAATATAGGTGGGCTGGATATCACCATCAGGTGAGGTTAGTTATTTTAATGTTCAGTTGTTTTCATCCATATTATTCAATTTTATTTATGTTTTTTTATTTGTTCCAGAAGAATAAGAGGAAGGATCAGGAAGTGTGTCGATGTTTTGTGTGTCCTCCTTCGAAGGGTTCTCTTCTACATCTCAGTGTCACTGATGTAGGATCCTATCTAGTTCGGGTTTGAAAGGTGGTAAGTCTCCTAGAGTTTAATTCATAATTCACAAAACCTATAGAATAAATAAATCATAATACAAAAATATAGGTAAAGGTATAAGATAAAACAAATAAATAGTCACAAAATTTACTAATATCTTATAAAAAACACGCACTGAAAACTAAAGCGCTCCTCGAAAATGGCGCAAAAATTTGACCATGATGTCATGACACATCAAATTGATTATGTTTTTAAGGTATATTTATATTATAGGGAAGACAATAGGTCATCTCCCAAGGAGATTTGATTGGCATAGAGTTTGGGTTTTTAATAAAAAATTCTAAAAATCGGGGTGATCCAGAAAACAATTTTAGAAAAATAACTAGATTTAAAGAGATTAGTAGCTGAAAGATAAAGGTGGTGATTTACGAATTATGAGAGAATGAGATCATTTCAACTTCACTACACATCTTGGATAGTACATTTTTCAGAAAATTTCACATGGTTTTGATTAATTATTTGGTTAAAGGTTGTCAAGATCTTGACTCCCCTTTTACCCCTTAAAACGATTCATAAAGAAGAAACCCTTGACAAGACAATCGTGTTGTCAAGGTTTGGTCCTAAATAATAGAACAAGGGATAAAAAATCATACTGAAATCTCATATATTTGTGAGAGAGAAAGGATTATTATTATGTAAAACTGGAACAACCCAAGATTCCCACTTGAAATCTCAACCCAATCGGTATTGAAATAAAAAGCATTTCACTTAATTATAAGAAAATAAATGCATTCAGGGGAGAGTCATGTCAAGATAATAAATAATTGAAATATTAAACACACAAATTATACAAAACAAGTGGAATAACTTGTGTTTTAACTCCCTCCCAAGAGTGTATAGCTCGTTTGAAATGATCACCCACTGTTTAGCTCGCTATCGAGAGGAGGAGGAAGCTCGGGTGGAACTCCTTCTTCATTCTTGATCCACCTATGAAAATAAGGGCCTCCAAAACTTCTTGGATGATGAGAGGACTCCTTTGGGTCTCCAAAATACCAAATATTTTCTTCCTGGACGAACTTTCAAAGGAGGATCCCAAGCTTCCATTTTATAGGAAAAGTGGAAGGTGGTTTTGGGCACACAGATTATGTAAAACCACTTGGATCTTGGTTTTTGACCATTAGACAGTCGAATATTTCTTTTGAAAAAACTCGAAAAAAGATTCCACACATATTTACTATCTCCACCAAATGTTTGGTACCATTTGGAAAAACAGAGCCCGTGATATGGACAGATCACAACACACTAATTTTGACTTCATGCAGATTCGCTGTGATGGAAAGAGAAGGTCGTTGGGGACACCATATAGATGAATTAATCTTGGGTTACTTCATATGAAATGTATACCAATTAATTTTGGACAAGTAAACAAAATTACAGCCCATTTGGATGCACGGTTCAGTATAAGTGTGTGGATGACTCCACTGGTGTGCATGGATCCCGTGCAGTTTGGCCTATTTTTCTTTGACATCATCATGGGCCCTCCAAATCACCTCCACCTTCAATGAAATTATCAAAAAAAGTAACATTGATTTTTTTAACATTAATAAACACAAAATAATTAAATAAACCATGAAGTTAAATTAGTTATTATTTTTATTATTTTCAATAAAAAAATAGTTTAGCACAGTGTTGTAAGGGTGAAAATGAAACAGTGAATCACAGTACGATCACGTACCTGTCACCACATTATTGTCGGGGCTCACATTGGTGGTAGTGATGGAAAATTATCTCTATTTATTCCTTGGAGTTTTTTGGTTGCCTCTGAAATACCTTTTCTTAGGGAATTGGTTTACAAAGGGCCCCGATTCTTTGTAGTTGAAGCAATGAAGAATGCGTTGAGGGTCAAACGGAGCATTCCTCTCCTCTATCAGAGCCGCGGGTTTTCTTGTTGGTAGTTAATGGATAGGTTCCCTTCTCTTCCACACCTAAATAATTTCCTCATCCCCTTCATGAAATTTATGTGGTTCTTACTTCCACACCTTTGGCAAGTGGGGTGATGATTTTTCTTAGCACTATTGAGTTTATCCATCAGACTACCAGAATTGAAGTCTAACTTATGCTTCATATCCCCATGATACCCATGAGATTATCAGATATCCATTTCAACTTTGAGGGAGTATTATAAGATTTTCTCATAGCTCTTGAAGTCATGGATCACTAGGGATTTCCGTAGGCTAGGTTTTAGCCCACCAAAGAAGCGGTCAACCTTGCATTCCAGGGTAACAACAAAGCCGAAGGAATATTGTGAAATCCTTGAAAAGTTTTCCTTATATTCTCTGATAGATTTTTAATCTTTTTAGTTGAGTTCAAGGATATCTATTTCCATATTAAGTCAAAGGGTGTGAGGAAAATATTTGTCAAAAAATATTTTCCGGAAATCCTTCCATTATAATGCCTCGATCTCCTCCTTAGGGTTAATATTTTTGATAAATGACCTACATTGATCAGAATCACCCTCCATATGATATGTATCCACAATTACCTTATCCTTTTCAGGACATTGAAGTATGTATAAGATCATATCAATGGAGTTGATCCATTGTTCGACAATTGAGGGATCAGATGATCCGTTAAAATTTGGAGGCATTTGTCTCATGAAGCTCTCGGTTGTGACTTGTTCATTATTAGGGGGGGGTGGGGTTGAATGTTCCTCTTGACCCATGTTGCAATTCAAAATTCATTTAACTGAGAGAGTATTGTGACAAAGTTTGTGATTCCCACTCCCATCAGATTGGGCATCCCATTAGAACAGTCATCACATTGAACTTTGCATCAGTTGTTAGCCCAAGTCCTCCTATTACAAGCCATTGGCTAGAATAAAAGGAAATTTAGGGGTAAAAAATAAATAAGAATCCAATGACAGAAAGTTATAACTTAAAAATTACATTTATTTTCTTAACTAATGAATTTATATTCTTTAATCTATGCAATCTATTATCTACTTCCAAACATATATTCTTAGGGAATTTTTTTTATTCCCTTAATAATGGTTCGTACTAATCTTATGAGTTTACCCAAGAATATACCCTGAGAGTGTGGTAAAAAAGAGTGCATCAATGCCCGTTGTCATTCACCAGTTCCCATTTGAGTTTAGCTCAAATCGTTTTTTTCAGATTTTACCCCTAGATGCATCTGTGCCAGATCTGCCTCTACCTGCTCGTATCCAGAGAGGGATGTAGTTTCTTGATTAACCAATTACTCAATACTCACCAAAATTTAGGGATGTTTTTATTATACTTATTTTTATCCCTACAGATTTCACTAGTTTTTTCTAATCCTAATCCCAAAAATAACTAAACCTATCCTCTAATAACAACTATAACAACCCTACTCTTTATTAAAAACGTAAACTTGACACTACTGGAAAACGATCCTATAACCACGGTTCAAAACCATGGGTATAGACCCCAAAACCGTGGGTATAGGATATACCCATGGTTTAGGGAACCATGGTCGTTGGTGGCGTCGGTATAGGTCCATGACCTATGCCCACGGTTTTGTGGGCATAGGTTTTTCCACCTTGTCATAACTCTATACCCACGGTTTGGAAACCATGGGTATAACATATTTTACAAAATAGCGGCCCACGAGATTCAATCTCGCGACCACTTCTCCGTTCACGAGAAGACTTAACACTACCCCATCACTGTATATATGCATGTATATATATATATATATATTATTAAATATATTTATTTAAACCGTGGGTATAGATGAATAAACCGTGGGTATAGAATTCATGCCAAATTTTTTTTCCCGCGGAAAAATTAAATTTCCAATGCACACGTGGGAAACCTATACCCACGATTTGTCAAAATCGTGGGTTTAGGTTTTTTTATCTGACGACTATACCCATAGGTTTGGGGAAAAACATGGGTATAGGTCACCCAATCCTTACGGTTTTGGGAAAACCGTGGGTATAAGATTTTTTTGATACCCTATACTGACTTTTTTGGAGAAAACCATGGGTATAGGGTAGCCTATTCTCATAATTTTGGGAAACCGTGGGCATAGGCTATCAAAAAATGCCTATACCCACGGTTTTCCCAAAACCATGGGGATAGGGTGACCTATACCCACGGTTTTCCCCAAAATCGTGGGTATAAGTCCATTATTCAATAGTGTGATTTATTAAATAAAATATTCATTTGATACAAGATAGAATTTTGAGGGGTCCAATGTCTTTGGGTATTAGGAACATTACATAAAAACTTAGAACATAAAACACAACATCTTTATTGAAAACTTGTTTTACATGACCACAACATTCCTTCATACTTAACATTGCATGGGATAAACTGAGGAAATGCATAAGAAAAGGGTGAGTTATAAAGCCCAGTAAGGGAGTAATAAAGGAATAACATGAAGAATATATTACATGTTAGGTAATAACCATATCAATGTATCATAAGCGAAACATGATTATAATGGCATGATATATCATGATTATCATAACGTGGAAATGTGCCATCATCAGTTAACATGATATTAACATGAGCCAATGCTCATTGCACATGGAGAATGAGTAAACCCTAATTGCATTTGAATTATCATGATGAAGCCCTCATTTCACTTGATTTATCATGTACTAATGTTTACCCAATGCATTGGAGCACTATCAGGGAAAACCCTTCTTAATCATTTCATTTCATGCATAAGTGTTTTCATGGATCATATAACATGGATTCATTAAACATCATAATTTATTACATGATAAATGAATTTGGAATTAATAAATGAAACTCTATAATAAATAATATAATGTGCATAATGTTGAATACCCTTGATAGGGAAATGGGCATGGTATTCACTACCCAATGACATTGGCTTGGAAAATCACGGTGCAATTTCAGCAGCATAACAACGTGACATAAGTGTTCATAAAAATGGTTGATGAGACAGAAAGGGGTGTCTCATAATATTTACATGATTTTTATAGTAATATGGTCATATATATACATTTCACAACATATTTAATGGAATTTATATTAATAATAAAAAATAATTTCTTGAATGTAAATGAGAAGATAGAAATTCCTTATGGAATTTTGGCATGGTAACGAGTGTACATGGGAGGAATTAATGAGAGAGAAAGGGGTCTATCATCATTAAAACATAAAGAGAGAAGTATGTGAGAGGTTCTAAATCATACCCCAATATTTAAAATTGAAATTTAAAGGGTATAACAACGTAAAGAAATTTGGACAAAACGAGAAAGGAAGAAATCCATTACGTGGAAGTGTGATCCCAAAGGCTTGGGAGAGTATTGAGTGAGGATTCTTGGGAGATTGGGGCACCTTTAAAGAATTATATAGAGAGTAGGGAAGAAATTGTTCGATATCCAATGGTTTTGAGTGAAGAGGATGTGGGATATTGGGTGGGTTTATATAGGAAAAGAGAGGGAATTCTTTATTATTTATGTTTTGGCCACCACACATTAAACTAATCAAAAACACAAACCAACACATGGTTTTTGCCCATGGTTTTCTAAAAAGGGAGTGGAAAACATTATATTATATGACCAATGACCTAAATTCTTAAAATATTATGCTTTATTATGTGGAGGTGAGTCACACTCTCAAGTAAAAAAATTTAAAAGGTTAAAATATTTTATAAGTCTTAGAGGGTCCACTAAGGATTTTTAAAAAAAATAAAAAAACATAAAATCACATTATTTTAATGGTAAAACATATATTGGCCGAAAATATCATTTATTGTATTTTATTACATCATTATTAGATCATTATGATGTCATAAAACACATTATACAATTAAACTGTATTTAATTTTTACCAAAAAATTCAACTATCTCAGAAAAATATGAAAAATTCACTATTGGATTATTTCGACGTCCTAATTCCAAAAATAATTTTAATTATATCTAATTATATTTTTAAATACGTGAATTTTTACTTTTAAAATAAAAAACGACATTTATTGAAAAATCATGAGTTTTGACAAAAACAACTATCAAACCTTAATAAAAACAACAATTGTATTCCTAAAAATTATACGATCATTTATATTTAATAAAAATTAATTTAGTAAAATATTTTATTAAAAAATTATTTAATTCAAAAATCCATTAATTTATCAAAATATATTTCTTAATTGAATATTAACTAAAAATACTATTTTTTCGTCAAAGACTATTTAAAAAGTAACAATAATAAAATAAATTCTTATTCTTATTCTATACAAAAATAATGCAGAAAATCATAGTTCTATAGTATTTTTACATAACCCATTATAACACTTGCATATGACCTAAGCGTAAGGTGTGCGATGGTGACAGACTCTTGGGGTGGCTCGGATAACATCCCTCTGGTGGTAATCTCTATCAACTTCCACTTCTCATGTAGGTGGTTCCATTCGAGCTTAACATGTTGAAGATTGACTTGGGCTTGGTCAAGAGGGAATCCCAATGATGCCACCTCCTTTCCGAGTTCCGACAAATTGGTTTCGTATGAAGCAATTCTACTGGATGAGGCCATCGCTTCTTTTTTCTGAGTAAATTGGATTTGTTAAATCCCTATATTTATACTAATCATGTGATCACTGTTCAACGTCTATATTGTCAACAGTAACAATTCTTAATCATATTTTTAAATAAAAAATCATAAAATAAAAGAAGTGACTATGTTATATAAGCATTTTACATAATAATACATTTAATTAAATCAAGAAGAACTTTCATTAATAAAAGTTTGGGTCATTACAATGCACGTGCCTCCTCCCCTATTGGTGGGGGAGGGAGAGCCCACGACGGAAGAGGTCGGGGTGACCATGGGAGAGGGCCTGGAGAAATGAACCCTTTAATGTGAGATGAAATTAATGTTCATGCGACCCTGCCTCAGAAATTTGGGGACTTACCTCAGTGGGAGGGCCCTGGAACACGTTCTGGGAAGGGGAGGAGTTTCATCCTCTTCAAAGGGGGGAGCGAACATAACCTCTTCGACTGATCACTATTCCCCATTGAATGGAAAATAAAGTGATCATCCTTAATCCCTAGAATGTGTAGGTTCACGTCAGCATCCCTAAGTTGGGCTCCAGGTCACCGTGGGAATTTATCCTCACGAGCTTTACAGAAGCTCGTACTAGAGGGCCTTCATGACTCCGGTTATCGTGGGTATATAGACTCAATGGGGTATGCTGATGCACCCGATGGTCTGATCATATGGGTTCAGTGGATTTAGAGGAGGTTTTTACCTAATGATGGAGGACTTGTTAGTAGAGAGATCATGGAGGACTGGACAATAGTGGGGGGTGAGGTTGGAACCAGAAAGAACAATACCCGAAAACACCCCATTCCGCGTACTGACTTTTTATGTGGGATAGAGGAGGATCTACATACCATAGTGGTATGCGGGAAGAGGGGCCATCAACGTACCACTGCAGTATGTGGGAATGGTTATAAGAAACCACATACCATAGTGGTACGTGGCCCATCACACCGCCTTGGGTTCCATCCGCGAACTGAGGTAGTACACGGTACCAGGTTCAGTTCGCGTAGTAGTATGCTATGCAGAGCACCATATTGAAGGGGGTTCTGGGGACCACCATTCGTGCGGAGTTCATTCATGAGAAGATTTTGGTTATCGGTTCACCAGTTAGGTTTGGGGTTCTATTTTTATTATCCAATCCTCCATTTTTTTTGTTCGCGGCAGGTTGTACCTATGGAGGGAGTGGTTCACAGTTCGGTCTTCGCCGATGAAACAAGACGAAAGCCGGAGTGAAACCTCTATGTCTCACTCAATATTTCATCATCCATCCCTGTCTATGTCCATCTCCTTCTATGTGTGTTATGTACTTATACTATTCTCCTTTTATAGAGAATCAACGCAATTGAATCTATTGGGCACACAACACTATTTGTGGAGGCCCATTTAAGAAATTTCCTGACCCGCAGAAGACTCGGTCAATTGGGGTTTGCAGAGGCTTCAGTTCATGATAATAGTTCACAGAACCCTACTGATTCTCTTATTCTTTGAACTAATGAGTTCGCGACATGTTACACAGATGGTCCCCACATGTATGAATCCCTCAATGACTCGGTTTGTGGTCCTCCTTGCCCACTGGCCATCGCCTCGTGGGCCTACAGTTCATAGATCGTCTCGCATACCTGGCGGTTCGTGGTCTATCCACTCCACATACCATTCGCAATGATGGTACATGGGCCACTTAAAAACCTTGAAAACTTGAATTCCTTCAAGTTACATCAAATAATTGCAACTCCATTTGAGTCCATTCACCTTTCTAGACTTGTAGAAGTACTTGATTCCTTCTATAAAGCATTCATGGGGGTATTTTATTCCCCTTGCAGAATTTTTAGGACCCTACATGGTTCATCTATATTCTCTCCAAATACTTGAATATTGATGACTCCTTCATTTAATCAGGTAAAATAACAATAAATATCTTCATGAAAATCCATTTTAATCTTCAAACATGCTCGTCCAAACATGAAGTTTGGAATCCTTAAACTTTACATTACCTTAATAGCTTTGTCTAAATCTATACAATATTTCCTTTTCAATTTTTATAGCCAATTAATTTTGTGTAAACATTTTCATATGGGGATATCATGACAATATTTTGAGTCCTTTCATACAACTCTAAATTTATCTTACAAGTTTGAGTCATAGTAGTACCTTTAATTATGGTTTAAAAAACGATTATAGTTATATATCTAACTTTTAGTCCAAGTGAAATGTGTAAGGGTGATATATTATTCATCCAACTCTAGTAGTTTGTTATATCGAAGTTAGGCATACCTCGACCATTCATAGAATTCACCTTGACCACTCATAGATTTTATATTACCAATTTCGAAAAAGATTCTTCCTTGGATCTTCAGAGGGAAACTAGATGATATAATTCCAATTTTAGAGAACAAGGACCATTTTGGTACCATTGAGGGTATGTTGGGGGTGTTTAATCAATGGTACACTGTTTTTATGACTTATTATAAACTCAATCTCTTGAACTTGCGAGGTTTCTCAATCCAATAAATAGTTTCCCAAAACCTTACATCATGTGCAATAATAATACGAAATAGATATCATCAAATAGTATTTACAATCTTTTTTTAAAAGGATTACTCCTTTACATGTTGTTTGTATGCCCAAAAATGGATTCTCTTCCATCTTCAATAATCGCTTACAACATAGATTCCACTGTGCTCCCAAAGATTTTAGAGTCCATTAAAAGATACAAAAACTATTATAAAATGATTATCTATCAATGAAATAACTTTTAATAGACCCTAGTGTTATCTTCACCTCTTTATAATGGTCCTCCTCCATGACCCGATGGAGGATCAGATCTATAAATGTACAAATTCGTCAAGATATTCAACAACTAATAGCCTTCACTAGGTTTTCTGGTCTTGAGAATTCCTCTAGATCATGAGTGGTTTGGATATTCCTCATTCATTATGAATACCTATGTACACATCATGTCACCTCATTATTTAATGGATCCCAACATTGACTCTTATCTCCATGATACATTGGAGTATCAGGTTATCATAAATCTCTCACACAGAGCTTCACGAGTTCTCTCAAAGATTCATCACATTATTCCTTCGATACCTGAACCTTATATATATTTAGAGAAATAATACCATGTGAATAATATTCTCTATATTTAAAATATAGATACTCCATGATCTTTGGTTTCATAAATATCCTCATTTAAACTAGTCAATAATATTCCCAATTTCGTTCCAAATTAAAACTCTTTAGAATTCCTTTTAAAATAATACTTTTAAATATTTTGAATACTTAAGAAATGTTTTTATTTTAAATTTCCAAAATATTTAATTCAATAATTGTATAGAAATATCCATGTACATGGATGCATGAAGATTTTTCTTATGGAATATCCTTCTGTGATGTAGAACCGTTCACTTCTTTTGTTCAAGACACCAAACTAACCAAACTAGATATAGAATTATCACTATGGAAAAGTGGAACCCTAATTTCATGTTTATGTAGAGGTTTATATTTACACAACAATTGAATTATGTTTACCCATAATTTTATGATGCTTACATATGGATTTTATTATGTTTACATAGCACATCCATGATGATTATAATACAATCAATTGATGGTTATATAACACAAGTATTCATGATTATACGACAATTTATTTTCCATTTTCACTCAGCTTAAAATCCTATATTATAGAAGACTACATCAATATAATGATAAAACATGAGGTAGATCAATCATGTGAAGAAACTATAAGAAATGGATCGATGACATGGATCAATTGTGAGGCAATCAAGTGGTTTCATGAAGAAACACTCTAGATCGACTACATGTACAACCTTCTCACCATGATTATTGAAAGTGAGAAGTAGATAATAGATAAAATATGTTAATTGACTATAATATTAAAATCCTATAATTTCTTCACTAACCAGGGCCTCCTTAAACCATCTTAATCCATTCTCAATCAACTCAAAACCTCTTTCAAGATATTATTGGTAGTGTCTCAACATCCTATAATACTAGCATTTAGTTTCATTTAAAATCAAGACATCAATAATCACATTACATATTGATGTTTTATTCTATAAAAATCCTACAAAAATCATCACTTCCATAATAAAACACATATTGACAATTTTTCTGAAAAATTTAATAAAAAACGTTGAAAAAACACAAACAATGATGGAGTATATTGATTGCTTCAATAATTTGATGTCGTTTTCTTTTATCCTAGTCAATAAGGACTCATTTAAGGAAATATTATTAATAATAGTCTTTGTTTCAACCTAATATTGGTAGTTTTATTATCAATCATAACATTTTAAATAGGATTTTTAAATAATGTTGTGATGGTGGAGGTTATTTTGGAAGGACTACCGGGGTCAGGTAGTGCTTCTTTTCCACTGGGGGATCCGAAAAGTGATTTTTTAGTGAAAAGTGAAAAAACATGATATAAATATGGAATGTAGTTATAGTACATAACAAACATTTGATAATTCTATCTATACTCTATACAAGAATTGATCCCTTATTTTCTTTCAATGTGTTAATCTAGGAAATTATAATCCATATGGTTTGAGAGATCTTAAGATATAAAATTGATGTAGCTGGTTGGGTCACCTTTATAAATTATAAAAACTAAATTAATATAAAATAATGAAATTTCAGACATAGTACAAATATAGGCAGTAGTCTAATGCAGATCTTATTCTCAATGAGCAAGAAGTTAAACTAGAAGAAGTTGGAGGGACCTTATTATCGTATCATTGTTGGTTATTATCTTAAATGATACAATTTATTTTTCTTTATTTATAATTTTATGGATATTTTGATCTATTGGATTTGATTCCATCATCTTTTAGGTATTTCTTATATCTTAGTCTATTTAGGAAATCAGATTCCATCTTTTGTTTTCTTCATTTTCATTACCTTCTCATTATGAAGGTGAGTTGTATTTGAGGTATAAAAGTTAATATAATGGTAGTTTTTTTATTTTTTATCTTTATAACATTAGTTATACCATTCATACAGATGTAATCAAAGTGTAACCTACTATCAAGAATTACCATTGGTGGCCTAGGATAAACCTATTAATTTCTGGTTTTATAAATTAGGTTTCACTCATTAAAATGTGAAAGATAAAAATTACATTTCTATAAATTACTTGTAAATTTTTTTAATTCTAGGAATAAATTATAATACAACACAAACGAATGGTTTGGAATGATGGAATATTTTTTAACTTTTCATTTTTTTAAAAATTTTCATAATGTATTCTACTCCATGATTCTAGTGGAAAAAATATTGATCCAATTATGTTCATGTTGTTGGATGGTAAATTTGGATTTTTACATGATGTTTATTTCATGATACAACCCAATCATATTATGAAATATCAGACTACATAGTAATAAGGAATATCCTTGAAGAATATGATGTGGTCTCATATCTCTCTCTCTCTATATTAACTTTTTTTAAAAAAATCATTTATGACATTATATGGGTAGAAAGTACCTTGGTTGGGGATAATTTTGATAGCCATGATTCCATTATTTATAGTGTAATTTTTTATTTCTGTGTTTTATTATTCATGATGATCTATAGAGTAGAATTTGGGAGTTCTTTTTGAAATACTCTTTAGGTTTCACAGTTATGGTGCAAAACTACCTAAACCAGTATAGTAACTATGAAACATACATTTTCAAATCCCGTAGATTTTCTTGGCTAGACACATAGTTAGGGTAACTGTGCGACCTAACCGTAGGTTTTTCTTAGAATTTTAATTTTCTATTTTCCATTACTCTTTTTCATTAGGGGAAACTTACATGTTTCCACTCATTCATTTGGGATTATTTCAGAAGCCTCTTGTATAATGTACCTACCTTATCCTCAACTTCATGATAGTTTCTTCTTGATTACAAGTTATTCCTTCAAGGAAACTCTAATTTCTCTTCCATTTCCTCGTCCTCCTCTTCTCCTCTCTTGTTCTTTTACATTCTTGATCTAAAAACCATGGTGTCTAAACCTAATGTTAAGTGATGTTTTAAAATAAATGGTTTTTCGATGTTTATGTGTTTCAAATTCATCATATTGTCCTCATTTTACCTTATTTAAATGATTCCCCTCGATTCCACTATGTTTATTTATGAGATTTTATGAAATTATGTTTATTTATCATTACATTTATTGCTTGATATTTCTAAACTCATTTATTATAAAATTTATAAATGGAATTATAATTCACAGTTGAGTTATAAATGCATTTTTATAATTTTTTTATTGGAAATAAAGGGGGATTTCAAAGGTTTGGGGTGGATGAATTATAATATTAAATATAATGCACTCTTGGTGTTTGGTGGAATTCATTTGACTTTTTGTATAAAATAAAATGAACCTAAAGTGATTTTAAACTCAAGATTGATTTCAAAATGTGTATTTTATAATCTCAATCTTTGATTTAGATTATAATGTCATGTTTTTGGTTATAAATTATTATAAATGGGTTTTATTATTCTCTTTATATTGACTTTTAATGTTTATTTAATTATTTTATATTATGTGTATTTAAATGAGTTTTTAATTGATGGTTTTATTCTTAGTTTAATTTTGAAGGATAATTTTTTGAATTTGATATTTATGTTAAAGATAAAATCCGTTTAAAAAATGATAAATAATGTCCATGATGCATTTAAAACTCTTGACATTGTTATATAGTCGTATAACAATTTAGGTGAAATGGGTTTTATATGATGTGAAATTTTTATCATTTTATATAAATATGAAATGGTTTATTTTTTAAAATGGAGTTCATAGGAGAGATGTGTGATTATTTAATATATTTAATTGATAATATATTGTGACATGTTAATGAATTTCTTTCTTATATTAGATAACCTCATGGGAACCCTGGGTAACTAAGTGAGTAATCAATATGGGTGTTATTCTACTTGAGATTACACACTAGTTAATATCCTATCGTGAATGATATTCTATGGCTATAGAGAGTGTCACCTAATGAGAATATTTTAGAGAATGTCAGGGGTTATTTTGTTAGGAAAAAATCATAGGCTAGTAGATGGTTCCACATAAGAATATATGAGATAGTATCATTATATTCTAAGGTGTTTCCCATGAGGCATATTATGTTATATTGGTTATTATATTAATTATTATTGTTTATTTCTATTTTTTATAAGTTTTTTACTTCTATGTTGATTATGAAATGTTTTTTATTACTTTTTGGTAATGATGGTGATTTCAATATCTATTCTAATAAGGTGATTAGATGATATTTATTTAAATATGAGTTATGGTGATAACCAATTTTGTAATTCTATTTGGGTGATTTTTGATCAACTTACCAAGTTTTCACACTTACTTATTATATGAGAGTAGAGTTATATTGAGAGTTTGGGGAAGTTGTACATGTGGGCGGTCATTCGGCTTCAGGGGTACCGTCGATGATTGCCTCCAACTATAATTGTTGCTTCATTTCACAGTTGTGGAGAGGCCTACAAGAGGATTTTCAGACCCAGTTTCAGATGGGTACAAAATTTCACCCCCTTACGGATGGCCAGACTAAGTATATTATCTAGGTGTTAGAGGATATGGTGAGGGATTATGTGTTTGACATCAACCAGAGTTGGGAGGACCACTTACAATTAGTATAATTTTCTTATAATAATATTTATTCCTCCACTATTGGAAGAAAACCATTCAAGGATCCATATAGGAGACCTTGCAGATCACCCATATGTAGGAATGAGTTTGGTGAGGCATCTATTGAGAGGCTAGAGATGGTTCCAGTGATAATGGATAAGGTTCATGTGATGCACGAGTATATGAGGATATCCCAAAGAATACCAAAGTCTTACATAAATCAATACTGCATGCCCTTGGAGTTTGAGAGGGGAGGCCATGTTTTCCTGAGATTCTCCCTATGATGAGGATTATGGAGTATTATTTGGTGGTTCAAGCTATCCCTGAGGTTCTTCAGGCTGTTTGAGACCTTATGAAGGGTTGGTGAGGTTTCTTACCACCTAGACTAGTCTTCCGTATTTAGATCGAGTGCATGATGTCATCCATGTGTCATAGTTGAGTATATATGTGTATAGCCAAACACATATTATTGACATGGGAGAGATGGAAATCAAGGATGGTTCCAACTTTGTGAAGTACATTGTGGAAATCGAGGATTGGTAGTAGAGGATCCCATGTGGATAGAACAACCATTTGGTTTATGTGCTTTCTTATCACAAGATCTTGAAAGAGAGTTCCTAGGAGCCTGAAATTCAGATGAAAACTCAACAGCCCAACCTTTTTTTATTTCATGTTTTTATGGAAATAACCATAATGGAAGGGAGAATGTAACGAATCTGGTTTTTTTGGATTATTACTTTGAATATTTCTATGTATATACCTAAATTTATCCTGAGGTTCGGCATTGTGTTGGGTGTCTAGAGACTATATAATTAATATATTAAATATATTATGATATTAGTAATTCACATGTATGTATCTTTTTTTTATATGGTTTTTCCATTATTCGGGACCTCATATGAGAAATATGAGACCATGTTCAAATCAAGAATGTGGGTTTTACCCTAGGTGTGATATAAGGTTGGTCAACATCAGACGTTCCGTGGGGGATGACTATTGGCAAGTGAATTTAATAAAATATATAAATAATTTAATTATTTTAATTAAATGAACTAAGATATCCAAATCCTATATAAAAACATCATTGTGATGTTTCTCCAGTGTTAGCTGCATAACCCTGGTAGTATTAAACGAGATAGTTCTTCATTGATGAATCAGGGTCTAAGAATAGTAACAATCATATAGGAATAAAATTCCTCATATCATCCTCATCACTAGAGAAAATTCTCTTCACCAATTATCAACCCATAAATGAGGTAGGGAATATTATTTATATATTATCTCCCTTTTTTATTTGATCAATAATTTATTTTTTATCTGATTTGATTTTTTTATTATCCATTTTCGCATGAGCTATTTTTAAAATCAAATTTTTGATTCTAATTTATTTTGTTATGGAATGATTGAACCATGATTTTCTAAATTTTTTTTCCATGGTTGCATCGACCAATGATGGATTCACCTTGTTACCATTCCTTTTCTCCACCTTTATTTGTGTTCTTCCCCATGGGACAATGGGGTCATATGTTGACATTGTTAGGGTGTTTTTGAGCATGATAAAACCCCTAGATTCATGGAGGTTGGATGAAAAATGTTTATATCAAAATTTTGGGGATGGATGGAGGTTATACATGGGATATTTATGATGATTTCGGGATTTGAGAACATGATATATAGTGAATGCGTGATGGGTTCCCATATGGGAAATTAGAGTGCCAATTCTTAGACACCCGAGGTCAGGAATGAATGACCCGAAATGGTTACTACAATTTTAGAAGATTTATTAGGTCAACAAGGTACAAACAGAAACAGAAATGGTGGATCTGGGATCCATGTTATGACAATAGGTTTCTATAAAAAACCTAACTAAACTAGATGTACTATGAAGAACACACACTATGTAATAACCTGGATGTGGATGCTTGGGTTTTAGGCAAGATAAATATCAGACACCATGTGTGTCAATATACACACCAGGTAAGCCTATACTGGTGGATCGACATGTACTTAGAGAGTACATGTGAATATACACATCCAAGAACACATGAATGGCCAGAGTACACGAGCATGCTCATGTACTCGAATACAACCATGATACCTAGACACTATAAGGTACATGATTACAAATAGATGTACACATGTATAGGTTGATGTATACAGGCATAGGCTAAAATAGCAGGGGAAGGCCCTGGGTGCCTGAGATATGCCTTGTATAACTAGTAGAAACCATGTAGTGTGACATGGCTTCCAATATTTTCCTAGGGGAGAACACACCCAGGTGGAGAGGTGAGGTCACATTCCATGTGGAACCCCATACACACTATGTACTTCTCCATGAAACTTATTCCTCTCACATATTCTTCTCTAGGACTCATATTTTGGCCCGAAAGTAGCCTATTCTAAGTGTTTTCCACATAGAACACAATGGTAGAATTTGTTTTGGTTTATGACATATGATGTGAGGTGTTCCAAGAATAAAACTTCTTCAGGTGATGCTTGATGATGAAAGTGATTATGATAGGATCATTAAAGTGATGTTGGGGTTGGTACTTCTCTGTCTCACTAGGGTGTGGACACCCATGCTCTTTATATAGGTATATTTCATAACACCCCACACTTTAGCAGGGAATGTGTCCTCTATATATGATGTTTTACTCCCCTATCTTCATTCTATGGAGGTGAGTGAGTCTTCCAATGGAGTTGTGTCCCCCTCGGTTGTAGAGTGCAGCAACGAGGTGTGGGCCCCTTTACACATATTCTTACAAGGTTTCACATAATGATTGGAATCAGAGATAGAAATTTATAGGTGTAGGAATACTCATCATCATTGGATAGTCTATTGATTTCTAGATCCGATTTCTCTCTCATCTAGGTTTCTTTATGGTCATATATATATGTATTAGGTTTCATTTCCCTCTTACTATGAGTTGAGCTAACTTCTTTTTTATCCATATAGTTCTCCCTTCTTTTGTTCAGAGATTACTAATGGGTATGTATATAATAACCTTTGTGTGGTATTATCCAACACATGTTGTGTCTTATGCATATTATATGAAGATTATACTTGTTAGAGCTTAGTGATATTTGGTTTCATGGGATCTACATGGTGGTCAGATATGAATATTAGGATCCAGGCTCTCTCAATTTTCTTGTTTTCCAATTTTTTAAGGATGAGAATTCATTTATGGTTGGAAATTTATTTTCCTTTTTATGATTTGGATTTATATTTTCATACTCTCGTATATTCCATAAATGATATTACATGGATTGTTACACTCTAGAATTTGAAATCCCTTTTATTATTACTTCACCCTTTACATGGAAATGGTTTTTCATGTGCATACATGTATAATAGGAAAAGGCCTTTGATTTTGGTATATAACTTCTTGGAACTTGTTTCTAGCCCCTAACCTATTAGAGGTGGGATTGGGGTGGTGTCACCCAGTTTTATGCTAGCCAAGAAAACCCCGGTGGTTCGGGTCATGGATTTTTTATTGATATTATCATCATTTCTTCTTAGACAAAGGATGTTCATGCGAAGAATTGTATGATTACACTAGACTTACTCTATGTGAACTAGTTATAAGAAAAAAATATCAAAGTGTAAGTTCTATATTTAGTAATTTCATTTAATAGGGCATGTTATCTCACAGGGTGGAGTGTAAGTCGATCCCATGAAGGTTAAGGCTGTGATGTCTTGGGAGATACCTATGATGGTGTTTGAGGAGTGAAGTCTCCTTTAGATCGTGGGATATTAACAAATATTTTTGTTGAACTCCTCCAAGATTACATCTCTCATGAAAACCCATACTCTAAAGGTTTATGCTTTTAGTTAGTCTATCCATTGTCTAATATATTTTGAGGAGATTAAGAGGATGTTGACTAGGGACCAAATATTATGTTTACAATGAAAGTAGTTGAATATGAGGTGTTTTATAATAATTTTATTTTTAGAATTTTGTTTGTACTGATGTATATGAGATATGTGATTTATTATGGGTTCATGATTTTGACACCCAATGAGTAGAACTATTTAACCCATGACTTAGAAAGTATGAAATATTTTGTTTCCATGAATATATGGAGAAACTATCTTCTTAGTGAGCGATTTGTTGCTTTCGTGAAAAAAATGGTCTTAAGTATATCTTCTCTTAGAGAAATCTTAGCCCAAGTTAAAGGTGACAGTTGGATATCTTAGAGGATTATGATTTTTATATATTCTATATTATATGAAATGGTAATGTGGTGGTTGATTCCATTAGAAATTATTCATGTGATCTTCTGAGGGAAGCGACATCCGAGTATCTAACCTTGAAGTGGTTGGTTTTAATGGAAGATGGAGATGTTGGTTATTTTTGAACGATGGTGGTGGCCCTGACACTTCTTCAATATGTTATGTTATCTCATTTTATATATTTTGATTGTTAGATTACAAATATCTATATATTAATTGGTGATGAAACTGGGTTATTCTTTGAAGTTGGGGAGAATTCTATCCTCTTCTAAAGGTGGATGATGGTTCTAGTAGTGTTTTACAAGGAGGTGTTAAGGGAGTTTTACACCTCCCCATTGGTGGTAGATCCTAACTTGATAAATATGTATCAATATCATATGTTTATGTTTTTTTGGCCAAACATATGGTAGAATGTTGTTGAGTTTATATCAAGGAGTACCACCCGTTAGCTGGTGAAGGTTAAGCAATAGGTAACCGTCAGTTTGAGTTGATCCCTTGAGTTTCCAAAGTGAAATTTGGATAGTATATCCATTTATTTATTAATTGGAATTCCATGATCAGTGAAGTTTCATGATTTTTTCTCGGTTATCATTGGATGACTAACCGTGCTATCTCATTTTATTCATATTTGGAAGTAGAGTTTGGTGGAGAGATCATGACATATTTACATAGACGAGATCATATAGTTTTATGGAGTAACATAAATGATCATTTATGACAAAGATGGTTAGTTTAAATCCTGATAATGGAGGATTTTTCTAGAGGTATTTATGACCAAGTTGTGAGTAAGTATGATATTCCACTCCTAGAGAGATGGTCTGACAAAGAAGAACATTTGGGTTCTTGAAGAAATTTTATGAGATACGTGTTAAATTTTATCTTGTGTTAGGTGGATCATCTACCTTTCCTAAAGTTATCATACAAAATAAACTACTAATAAAATAATTATATAACACATCTTAATTATTTTTTTGAGATACTCTTTAGGTAACTCCTTTATTGATCATATATTTGAAAGAAAATGCTAATGGGGCATGAGTTGGTGTGGTCGATGACAGAGAAGGTGAAGGAGACACAAGAGTATATGAGGATAGTCTAGATACATTATAAGTCTTACATATATATAAGGTATATATAATTAGAGTTTTAGGAGAGAGACCATATGTTTTTTAGGGTATCACATTAGCATGGTTTAAAGAGATTTTGCTAGGGGGAAAATCTCTCCACATGATTCATCAATCCATTCTAGATTCTATATAGGGATGTTGAGCTATTTATCACCTAATGTTACCCCCATAGATGGATTAGGTACATGAAATCTTATTCTTGTCACATATAATGTGGTTTGTGCCAGATACATCAAACATTATCAATATGGGTGAGTTGTATATCGAGTATTACACTAATTTTTTTTTGAAATTATAATAGCTATTAAGTATAGATATGAGAATATTCATTATTGGTGAGTGATTCCACTGGTATGCGTCCTGTGGTACCATAATACACTTTAATAGAGTACACGGGAATGTGAGAATTAAATGTGAACTCAGTACCCTCACTTGATTGAGTGATTTGTGTTGTTTTAGGATGAAAATCTTTAATGTTAAAGAGGATATAGTGACTAGAATATCTGATTTAATATCTTTGGATAATTAAAAAGAATATTGAGGTGTTTCGATGACTGGTTCGATTTCAAGTATCATAGTGGGCCTTTAAAAAATATATAATTTTATTAAAAAAAATTTATCCATGAACATGTGAGAATTTAATAACTCATTAATAAATCCCTAAATGAAAATTTAAACATTAAGGTTGTGTTCAGTATGATGTGGGGTGGGGGGTTTACCTTGAAAAATTATAATTTCTATATTTTGGATTCAAGCCACATAATAAGATTTTATTGTGTTTATTTTAATCATCTAGTGAATAGATACTTAAATTAAATGTATTTTGATATATTGTAGTTATAGTGGGATATAAATGATTGAAAATTTTGAAACCTTGAGGAATTTGGGGTGAGAATTCTTCATGAGGCATCATCATCATTTGAGTATTAAGCCTGAGTTATTGAAGCTTTGGATGACTTCTCTATGAGGTAAGACTCTTGGTTATTCTATTTCACTTCATTTTTCATATGATTTAATTCATAATCTTATTATTGAATTCCTTGATCCCTTAGGGTGATATCATGATTATAACATCCTTAAGTGTTTTTAAAATATTTATTTATTTATTTATTTCACCATTAACATCATGGGTATTCTCTTGAGTTTTGTTAGAATTTCACTAAGTGTTGTTCAAGGAAAATTATTATATCGTTTTAATTTTAATTTCATAAAAAATTGATTATAATGCATTTTATATTGATAATTTATTTTAGAACATAGATTTTTTATTTCACGTCTAAACTGTGAATTTTTAATCTTGGATATTATTATGTTTGTAGAGTAATGATTCACATGGGTTTTGATTCCTAAATAATCAATTTTATTTGAAATTAACTTTCTATTACATTGATATCATCATTTTATTGTCATTTTTTGTTTCCATGATCGAAGAACATAAAAATATGGATATTTAACCTACATTGAATCTCCTTCTCCATTCCTCTTATCTTACCCTCCCCACAAAGCATATAATCTCAAGCATTTTTAGTGGCCATATGTTTGATGTTTGTAGCCCTAAATTATGGAAAGAGAAATGGAAATGGGAGTGTAGATAGTTTTTGGGCATGAAAGTGGAATAGTGTGTAACACTAGGGTGGCACTACGACTGTTGATGTGATGGAGACCCCAACAATGACTCAGGTGGATGTTTGAGGAATCTACAAGATTCCTGGATCTAGAAGAAAGTATAACTAAATGGTGTGTAATCTAAAAACTAAATGTCTTGTATCATTTTCTATAAGGCAACTAGTATTTCCACTAAATTTAAATATCACATGTCTTTGAAATTTGCGGTACATTCCACGCATAATGGCTAGTAGTGATATGATTTTATAAATAGTGTTAAATTTCACATGGTGTGTGTCAGTAGGCCACATGCAATGTTTGTCATTACAAACATCTTGGATTGTACCCGATTATATGCCTAACTTACTTGTTGGACCCACATACCTTGTGGGCTAGTAGACATGCCATGTATTTTGGTGACATGACATGGCATCCCATGGTAGAACATGTTTGACTAGTTTATAAGACTCACACGATGTGTGACTTATTAAACACACTATATAGGTTGACCCCAAATGATATGATAACAAATAAACATGTATTTCAAATGCTTGGGACTCATATGATGTGTACATAGGGTTACATTCCATATACTAGGCTACCTATGGAGTTTTGCTTTTTTTACATCTAGGTTCCTAAATCAGGCATGAAAGTAGTCCATTATGAGAATTTTTCCATGTGTAATACAATGGTGTGTAACTATACATAATAAAGAGGTGTTTCTAATGTTAATATCAAATTTTTGTTCTATATGTTTGTGAAGATGATGATAAGGAATAGATGAGATGTTTTGAGTAGACACAAGGTCGGTAACCCTATAGTAACACATTGATATCAAGGTATAGGTCCTCTATACACTTAGTTAAGTATGAAATATTCTTCATGACATGGCATGAGTCATATACTTATAGAGAAGGTTTCCCTTGGGAAATTCTTATACCATATGAAATTTTTTAGGTATTCTATGGGGGTTGATATTCCCTAGTTGACATGAACTCTATAGTGAGGTGCGTGTCCTCACTAAAATTAATTGAGAGTTTATATGGAAGTTGTGGGAGTTAGTTTATGAAATGAATTAATGTGGTTTAGGTATATTATTTTTCTCGGTATTTCTGGTTCTCTTGTGTACAAAAACTCTTTAGATAAGATCTACGATGATTTAGATTCACATTTATTCATGGTTGACCAATCCTTAAAGAATATCTAGGTCCTTATACCAATTTAGGTGATGTTTACCTAATTTCTTTTATGTTTTTTGGTTCATTCTGTTGGTTATATTTATATTCACCAATTCATGGGCCTCATTACCAACCATGTTGTATCTTTGCATGAGAAACATAATTTATAGGTGATTTTGGTGGATGTACAGTTGGAGGTTTGTTGTTCTTGGGGGTGATGGTTAGAGATAGTGTAAATTTATAGATTTGTCATGATTTAGATTCCAACTTTTTTAACTAATAGTGTTTTTCATTATTTTGAGGTATTATGCCCATATATTTCCCCAATTTTCTGATGATACCTTTTTCATACAATTTGGATATTTGGTGTGCATCACATGGATTTTATATTAAAACTAATATATATATTACTATTGAATTATCATATTATAATATCAAGATATGAGATTTTGTGTAAGATTAATAGGACAAGGCCTCCAATGTTTGTGATATATCTTATTTGTGCAACATTTCAACCCCTAGCTAATTGGATATGGGATTGGGGTTACACACTTAGTTTATATATGAACCAGTGGATTCTCGGTGGGTTGGGTTCCATAAATTCAAAGATTTTGGGAAATTCATCTTCTAGTGACAAGGCATTCCATAATGGAAGCACTATCCCTCCTTTTCTGACTCCTCTTGTAGGTTTTAACAACATTGTATAGTTATTGGAAAACACAATGTTGGTCCTTCCACTAGATCTTTTCTTCCTTTTATTTGAACTCTTACCCTATTTAATTATTAATAAAACACTTGAACCCAAACCTTCCATGTCCTACATAGCTATGATAAAATTATTGTAGAGATCAAGTAGTCCTTTTGCAAACACATTCATGTTTTAGTTTATAAAAATCCTTTAAGGACTTTTCTATTAAGATTATAGAATGAAGTCAGTAGCAAGATTAAGTCACAAAGGGTACCCATACTTCTCAATATCATTATTTTAGTAAATCATTTTGATTACACGAGTGGAGTCTAAATTTATTTGATACATTTTTCATCTAAATAATTCCTTTGAAACTTCATACCTCTCATTCATTGTGTGTTCATGGTAAGGCCTTTTTAGGTTATCTATCATCTTGAACATATCTATTATCTCATGTTTCTTTTGAAACCTGGAATCTATGAACACAAGAATACGATTTGATACATTAAAATAATCCTTCAAATTCTTATCATAAGAATCTAAATACATTTGATGAACGAATTCAACAATTAGATACTCAAGGAGGAGTTATTCTAACACATATACTTTTATTTATTTCTTAAGAGAAAATTTTAAATTTCTATACCAATTAAATAAGTTTATATCATTAAGAATATCTTTTTCTAATATTGATCTCAAAATAATGTTTGGTGATGATGATGCCTTTTATCTATAATGAAATTTTTATTAGATGAGTTTTATTTTTTAAATTTATTTTATAAAATCATATATTAAATGGGATCCCACTAATATGATGACCCCTTTTAATTACATCATTTTTATTAGTGGACCAAGATCCATATTTCACTATGTAATGATTCCAATTTAGAATTCCCTTCACCAAAGAGATATTTAGGTTGGATATAATGCCTATTACAGCATATATGACTCTTAGATATTTGAGTGGATAACGCTTTACTAGATCCATCACATGTACTGTCCTAATTTTATTACTTTGGTATCTTAACAATTTGGGTTTCCCAGATAATTTTAACCTAAACCTCACTATTTTATTTGGTAACCTAACTCTAAGGGTTACCCATTTCCACTTTTCCTTACAAAATATAATCTATTTGAACCCTCCTTTGGTAGAACCTACTTGGTTGGATAGTTAATGCCTTAACATGTGTTCACTTTAGAAAGATCCTGAAACAAAATTTTAAAGTGGTATCAGAATCTCACAATCTCATCCCATAAATTTCATTTACATGTATTCATGTTTCTAATGATTTAGTTTTGAATATATTTTTTTTCCACCAAATATCTTTAAATCATGTTGATGTGTAACTCATTACAAAATTCATTACTTGTGCTTCTAATCCAAATTAAAAACCAAATATATTTACACAAATCCAATTGAATCACATGAATAAGGTATATAAAACCCTATTATTTAAATAATTGTAATCATATGAAATAAAAATCATCATAAGAGAAAGTAGTGTGAAATAGGTAGCTAAACCCCACTATTCTCTTTTAGAGCCTAAGATCTTAGGCTAGTAAGTAATCTAACCCAAAATACCCCTGTAACGCCCCGACCCCAGAAGCCCAGAGCCTATGCATTATTTTAATACTTTGGCATGATTAAAAGGAATGAAGTCCCGAAATAATGACCAATTTAGCAGTCTTGGAAAATAGATTACATACATGAATATTACATTTCAAATTCAAACATAAAACACAACTTAAATAATATATTGATGACGCCATTAATCCCCTAGATTAACCCTGCATATCAAACATAATACACTTATTGTAATCCTAGGGAAACAAAACATAAGAAAGGGGTGATCATAGATGCTCAGTAAGGGTAAATAATTTAGCGGAAGCTATAAAATTTTAAGGCAAGATGTGTAATAAAAACAACAACATTTTAAACATAATATAGAAAAAATAAATAAAACATTACCATATAAACATGTACATGGATATTCTACTAGTCGAATAATCACATGTAATAATTAATTTTATAATGAGGGAATGCCTAATGCCGGAAATCACTACCACATAGTCAAGGACTCATGCCAAGAATAAAAATAATTTTTTTTGTCAAGGCCTTATTCCAATACACTAATTTACCTCATCAGAACTACCGATGCATCAAGGATCTACAACGGGCTCCACCTATCACTTACTATGTCTACTTCATTCCTCATATAAAAATGTTGAAACATAACATAAATATTCGTATTAAAACTAGCATAAAAAATGTCAATACTTCAACCATAAACCATGAAGGGTATAGAAATATCACATACATGGTCAAATATATCATAACTCATTGAATACAATATATAATATTGTATTATAATAAATCAACCTTAATCAAGAATAATATCAAGTAAAGGATGTTGACATGGTTGAAAATGATTAGTAAAACTTTTTGATAGAAATATCCTTTTTTTGAAATCATTTAGGAGTCACACATTTATAAAGGAATTCATTTAAAAGAGATTTTTGAATCAAAGTGTCCCATACCACTTTGAAACTTATGAAAGGAATTAACATTTTAAAACAATAATGTCCATATAAATAAATCCTAAAAACCATTTTGAAAACATGGACATTTTTGAGAAATATTTAGAAGAATGAATATTAAAAACATTTTAAAATGATGTTTTATTTTAAGAGTACCTTAAAAGAATCATTTTGAAATGTATTTTATGAAACATGGACAAGGATAATAAATATGTCCCAGAAAATACTTACACATAAATAATCTTGGATAATAATGAGATTGAGGAATTTACCCTTACCTTGTACTTTACTTTGGACGAGGGTACGTTTAACCTCCTGTATAATGACCATAGTATGTTATTAAATTATAAAATAACAACCTTAAAATTTATGATATCATACTTGATTCATTGATGACTTTATACTACCAATTTAATAATGATTTCCATGTTAAATTCACATTTCGGGTAACAATCGCTTTCTTTATCATACGTTTTTTTAACTTGTTATTATTGATCATATAATTTAGATCATGATTTAAATACATATAGAATATAAAAAAATATTTTTTTTTGAAAATAAGGAAAGATAGCCTTAATGACGAAGAACAACATCCGTACATAAGCAAAGCCATGGAGGGAAATTGTCCAGCCAGAGCTGGTTGTCATCGAAGGGGCCTAAGCCCGCCAACTGATGAGCCGCATTGTTTACATCCCTTTTGGTAAAGTAGAAGGTGTAGTAAGAAAAAGCCTTGGTGAAGCGAGCAAATTCTCCTGATGATGAGGCCAAATGACTTGAGTCCTGCGTCTTTGTCGTGAATAGCATTGCCCACAGTGAGGCAGTCAGACTCAATGATTATATCAATACATCCACATTCCACAGTGAGCATCATACCTGCAAGGATGGACGAGGCCTCAGCAACTGCAGGTTCCCAGAAGGCATGATGTGATTCATATTTTGCTGCAATGATTTTTCCTAGATGATTTCGGGCCAGGAGACCGAGAGCAACAAGCCCATCCTTGGAGAGAGATGTGTCCACATTAAGCTTGAGAGTCCCTTCCGTTGGGGGGTTCCAATGTGGGGGACAAGAGGGGGTTACACCAGGCATAGAGTGTTCTTTGTGGTACTTCCAGCCCTCAATCCATGATATGGCCTGTTCAATCTAGAATTTGGGAGGTTTATGAACGTGGTGAAAAACAGAATCGTTATGCTGAACCCAAATGATCCAGGCCAAGGTGCAAAGAGAACTAACCTTAACCGATGAAAGAGAGGAACACCAACTCATCAGAAGATCAGAGAGGTCAGAGGCAATGTCCAGAGAAGAATCTGAAACCGGGCCCCATAAATTCCAAATTTCCTTAGCTCCCGGGCATTGAATGATGGCATGTAAAGGAGATTCCAGATTGTTCGGGAAAAAAGGGCAGGACTCACCACTGGCCATATGTTGGTAAGCGAGAAGGATCATGGTAGGGAGAGTGCCCATGCACACCCGTCACCAAAATTGGCGTATTTTTTCGGGGTTGTTGAGCTTCTATAGTAATTTCCATGGTCCCTCCACCCGGTTGATAGCGTGCATGCCAAGAGCCAATATGTACCCCGATCTCACCGTTTATTCTCCAGAAATGTCATTGGTCCAAAAAAGATGGACGCGGCCTGCATCGGGGACCCAGGGGATGCTCAGGATTATTCTTAGGTCTCTTTCGTTAAACCATCCATGGATATTTTCCAAACACCACCCTGAGCCCTGGTCTGAAAGGAGAAAGTTGACGGTGGCATCTTCAAGACCTGGTTGGGTGGGGGATGTAGCCCTCATACCCTCTTTATCAACAAGCCATGGATAGGTCCAGATGTTGACAGATGATCCTTTCACAATCCTCCATCCCAACCCTTTTTCCAGGAGATTACGGGCCCCCAAATGCTTCTCTATAGGAATTTAGGTCGAGGGCCAAGAGAGGAAATAGGGAAATCCATGTGCGGAAAGTATTTAGCTCGGAGTACCCCCACATAGAGAGAAGATAGGCAATTAATGAGGCGCCATACATGCTTGGCCAACAGTGTGTCATTGAAGAGAAGAAGATTCCGGAATCCCATCCTTCCCTCTGACTTGGGTGTGCAGAGTTTCTCCCAGGCCATCCAGTGGGGTCTATTCCTTCCATCATTTTTTCCCACCATAAGTTGGCAGTATGTGAATGGATCTGATTGAAGATAGCTTCCAGGAGCTTAAACAATGACATAAAATAGCTGGGGATAGACTGAATGACAGATTTAATAAGGGTTTCTTTTCCAGTTTTGGAGATGCATTTTGGGGTCCAGCCTTGAATTTTTTTCTCAATCTTGTCCACTAGAGAAGAAATGATTTATTTTTTGGACTGGCCAATCACCGTGGGAATCCCGAGATACTTCGGATGTTTATCGACCATGTGGATGCCTGCTGATGCACAATGTTCATTTCTCTTGGCAAGAGGCACCCCTGCGCTGAAAGAAATTTCTGATTTTCCGTGATTGACAGACTGTGCAGATGCTCACTCATACTGCTGGATCGCCTGGATGATCACCCGACATTCATTCATAGTTTCTTTGGAGAAAAGGAGGCAGTCGTCGGTGAAGAAGAGATACAACACTGGTGGGATTTCATGATAGACCTTTTCCCCATGAATGGATTTAGAGGAAGAAGACCTGGAAATAAAGTTAGAGAAAACATCAACCACCAAGATGAAAAGAAAAGGGGAGAGGGGATCTCCCTGGCGTAGTCCTCGGTTTGGGGAGAATCCTCTGGTAATCTCCCCATTGACCTTGATTCTAAAGGAAATGGTCGAGATGTAGTGCATGAAAATATCTATCCATTTAGTGCAAAAACCCATTTTCAGAATCACAACTCTTAGGAACTGCCATTCCACATTATTGTAGGCTTTTTTCATATCCAGTTTCCAGGCCATGGTTTCTCTTTTCACTGTGGAATGAGTTTTCATCGAGTGGAACACTTCATGGACCATGATTGCAATATCAGTAATTAGTCTCTTGGCCACGAAGGCGCTCTAGTTTTCAGAGATAATATCAAGAATCCAAGGGCGCAAACGGTTGACAATGATTTTGGAGAAGATCTTATAAGAGACATTGAAGAGGCTGATAGGTCTAAAATCAGGGATTTCCAGAGGTTTCTTGATTTTGGGAATGAGGACGAGGACAGTTTCATTAATGGAAAAAATTCTTGTATTCCCCACCCAGATGCTTCTAATCATTTTGCAGTTGTCGGGACCGATGATGTGCCAGTATTGTTTAAAAAAAGGAAGTGGAATCCATCTGGTCCTGGGGCCTTAGTGGGGTGGATATGTTTTAGAGCCAGGTGGATCTCGTCATTCGTCACATCTTTGGTAAGATGTCGATTGATCTCGTCAGTGATCACGGGTCTCATGCATTCTTCCACTTCAGCAGACATGACAGGAGTCCCTATAGAGAAAAGGTTCTGGAAATACCATATCAAAACTGCGTGAATACATCTGGTGTCAGAAACTTTACTGCCATCTGGTTGTGATAAACACCTGATAGAATTTTTCTGACGTTAATGGAGACGGTAGGCCGTACGTACGCGTAAACGCAGTTTCTGTTTTCATATCATATTGAACAGAAGTATGTGAATGAGATATATGTATATATATATAAATATATTATAGTAGCATTATTATTTCATATATTACATACTTATTAATACTACATATTTTTATAATCATCGTTGAATGGTGAACGTGGAAATGAATCTCATCGCATCGTGGAGATGGTAAGTCGTACGTACAAACAAGCGACTATATCACTTCCTTAATGATTAAAAGGCGTGGAATTAGATGGTTTATTAATTTTATAGAGAAATTAGAATGTTATTTTCATTATTTATATACATATTACTCGTCATTATATCCATCCAAATAACATAGTGTAGAATACCAAATTACACCACGACGTGGAGATGGTAAGCTGTACGTATGCACACATGGTGACATTATCATTCACAGGATGGATAGAACAATGAATATGGTTGTACCATATTTTTAATAATATCACAGTACGTAGAAGTTACTGGAGTTATTATTTAGGTATGTAAATAAAATATAAAGTGAAAGTTGAAGAAGAAAATAAATTTGAAATAGGTGATAAAATAATTACCTCTTCTTTGGGTGTTTCCTTTTGATTTGAACAAAAGGGCTCCTTAGGTTGGCTATCTTCTCAAGGTATGGCCTCTAGGTTAAAGTGAGGGAAGTTGGTATGAGATTTGGGCATGTGTTGGCCGAGCCAAATGGCTTTGGAGTTGTGATTTTGAGAGAAGGGGAAGTACACTTTTATTAGAGAGGTGATGGTCATTTTTGGAAATGTTTGAAATATTATTTTTTTATAAAATTATTTTCAATTTATAATGGCTCAAAATAGATTTCATTCTAATATAAGGTAGGTCTGGGTATAAATCGTCTCAACCAATAGGTTTCAAACAAGTTTAGGTCACCATATTAACCTTATATTTAAGATTTAGCCATTAGTTAAATAGTTTAACTTTTACCGTGTCTTCTTGTATTCTTACACTATATGGTTAATAAACCTATTATAAACTTCCAAGAGACCTAAAGTGGTTCATTAATGAAATATATAATATCATTTTATCCCTTTGGAAGAACCTTATAATTTTAGGAATATTATATAATTTAATAATATAATATATCTTTTTAAAACTCATTTATGTCAATTTTGATACTATTTAGTATTTGGTTTTTGTGAAAGTCAGAAAATCTTTATTACTTCAAAAAAATAAATTGAATAAACCCTAACATGTCATATTCACTTGTGAAATTTGTGGATGACATCAAAACTTTCAAATTATATTTATTTTAATATTTATAACATCAATTATATTAATATTTCATTAAGAAGGTAATTACTCTATCATCATTGTGTCATAAATAAATTTAATTATTTGATATCTAAAAATTATAAATAAAATACCATGATGTATTAAATATTTTTTATCTTTTTAATGAATATTTATAGTCTAATTTATCGTATGTATAACTATATATTAAAAATGTTTAATTTAATAAACTTTGAATTTAACACTTTAAACTCTTCTTTAAATAAAATATAATAAATGTCCCAATATAATCCCAGTGGGAAAAAAGGATCATATTTTATTCTTATGGTTGGTTTTGGTCGAAATAAACTTATCCAATATAATTAGGACATGTGTTAGGGTAATCATAATATCATTTTTACCATTAGTTATCCTATTTACTTTTAACCGTGGTAAATTAAAGTCAAAAGTTACTATTCCCCAAAAATTATTTTTATCTTATCGAACCCTATTTTACTTACTGATGTCAATCCTGTCTCTCGGATTTTTTAAATTCAATTCAGAGAAGTGGTAAAATTATGTTTTATGAAAATTTTCAAATGTGCCTAGAAGGTGGGTAAAAGATGTTAAAAAGTTCAATAAAATATTATACATTTAATTTTATTATAAAATGAATCCAATGAATTACATTGAACTTATATAAGTATTATATATCTATTTTGACTTAAAATAAATTAAAATAAATTAAATAAATGTTTAAATAAAAATCCATTTTTAGACAATAACGCAATGTTTTCATTATTTATCAAAAATTGAATGTTTTCAGAAAAATATCAAAAATTCACCCTAAGATAATTTTGATTCTCAGAATTCAAAAATGAATTCTATTTTAAAAAATTCAATACAGATAATTTGAATTAATTAATTTAAAATTAATACTCGTTGTTAAAACCAAAAAGCGGGTTTAAAAAAAAGTAAAAACTATCAAAATATTGACATGTGTTTATGTCATATTTAAATGTGAAATTACTTATAATGACCTAAATTGTATTAAATGATAAAAATATAATCTAATTATAATTTAAAACCATTAAAATTTATAATTTAAATGTATAAATTATTTTGATTAAAAAAGTTGTTTTCAATTAAAATTTAGTATTTTTCACTATTCATCAAAATATGAAACTTTTCAGAAAAGTACCAAAAATTTATCCAGACTAAATTTTTATGTCCTTCTTGTAAAGAAGAATTTAATTTAATTAAATTGAATATATAAAAGTGTCAAATATTGGTTTTAAAAAGGGTTTGTTGTAAAACCCCAAGATTTTAGGAGATATATTCTTTTAAATTTCTTTGATATCTTATATTGTACGCTACACCATGTTTAGATTGCGATATACACAACACCTTATTAGCTTTCTGTATATGCAACACTATTCTTGGCTCGTGTTACACACAATTTAAAGCTTTCTTAGTAGAAATTATTCTACGCAATTTTGAGTATAGATTTTGATCAATGTATAAATGAAATTTGTTTTTATTATGTTATAAACAACATGAAAGGAATAATTCACTACACGTAACACTGACTTGGCTTGCGTTACTCGCAAGAGCGACCTTCCTAGATAGCTTACGTAGTACGCAACACCGAGTTTCAATAAACAATGATATATTATTATAATATTTTGAACTAGCTGTTACAAATAGTATTAACTGAATTTTAAATTTTATAAAATTATAGTTCATCTTACACATTTTCTAGAATGAGTTATGAGAACAAAATCAATTTTTTGGATACAAAGAGTATTTTAAAAAAAAATGCCATTTTGTCACCTTTTGATGGCGCACCCATTTTAAATCAAATTTTTGAAAAGTTTATAAGTTCAATTTTACGAAATAAAATTATTAATTTGAATCAGGATATAAAAATTTACATTGGATAAAGTTTGGATATTTTTCTGATAACTTTCTTATTTTGAGGAATAGTTAAAACACACTAAATTTTACTTAAAAACAAATTTTTTCATCAAGATACCTTATATGGATAAATTATAATAATAAATTGTTTTAAAGTATAAGTATAATATATTTTTACCATTTACTATAATATATTTCATTAGAATTAATTTACATTGAATTCATAGGTAAAATCAATTCATTCTTTTGCAATGTTTTAAACAAAAACCCATTTTTTCGACAATGGGATTAATTTTAAATTAATTTCTGCAACTTATGTGTCTTGAATTTGGAAAAATGGATTCCATATTTGGAATCAGTAGTTCCAAATTATGTAAATATGCTACTTTTTATTTTTGGGCATTATGGATAGTAACTGCGGTAAAGTTTATTTACCACAGTTAAAGGTAAATTAGGTAATTAAGGGTAAAAATAATATTATAAAATTACCCTAACACTTGTCTTAATATAATTGGATGATTATATTATGTCCTAAAATATAATTGGGTCGAAATGGTATCTATTGGAACTCACTTTCATGAGATGAAGTCCTTTAATTTATTTTATTTAAAGGAATGTGAAATATGTCTCACTCAGACTTTAATAATAAAATTATTTTAACTACAAGGTTATACAGAATATAAATTCGATTATAAATACTCATTTGAAAGCCATAATGTTTTTATTTATCATTGTAATTTATTTTTAATTTTTATGATATATATAATTACCTTAATAGCTTATACATTAATGATACAAAAATTGTTTATTTTTGGAAAAATAAATAATATAGTTTTTATTAAAATAATAACACCAATCAAAAGGCCAAAAAAATGACCAAAACATATTGGTCGAGTATATATAAACCCTAAGAGTCCACTGGTAGACTTATGGACCATTTTGGGCCTTATAAAAGTGATTATGACACTTATATTTGTTTATTTTAAATGATGTCAAAGTTGTCACTTTCATAATTTAATAAATATAACAATTTAAATGTTGTGATTTTAAGATGATAAATTAGAGTAAAAGTATTATTATGAAAGATATTAGATCTATCTTCATCATAGGATTTTAGTTTTAATTTTTATGCAACAAATAAGTTTATTAAATAATTATAAAAAAAGGTTGTAGTAATTATTTTATAAAGAGAAATATCAAATAAATGGTTTTACAAATATTAAAATAAATATTATATAGACTAATTAATGTGCTCCACGAATTTTATAGATGAATATGACATTTTAGGAATCTAGTAAATATTTTTTTTCGAACATATATTTTGTGTGGATTTAATTTAAATTCAAATAATTGAATAGTGTCAAAATTGACACTATTGGTATTTTATAAAAATAACATATTATTAAATTATTTAAAAATCAAAAAAAATATTTAAAAATTAAAAATTAAAAATTTTATTGTCTAAAATTTTATAAAGTATAAAATTATGTACAATTCACAACATATAAGTATGTATTTATAACAATTTAAAATTTTGAATATTATTAACACACATAAAATTAAATAGATTAAATTAGGATAAATCAAGTTGATAAGGTCTAAAATAAAATCAAAGAATGTCTAAATTTTATTATTTGATTATATTACAACCCTATCACATCTAATTTTATAATTTGAGTTATTTTTGGAGGTTTTTAGGTGGGGTTTTAGTTTATTATAAATTAATATTTTGGAGGTTTCCAAAAGTGCCCCTCTTTTCTCTTATAAAAGGGAACCTCCTCCCACTTCTCTTCACTACATTTTGAGATTAATAACTCTGAAATAACATGACCATTTCTATTATTAACTTCCATAAAAAATACTGGAGGTCTTGGTCTTCTTCCAAGACCATGTTTAGTACCCTAATAGGTGATTTAGAAGAGGCGCGTCGAAGAAGAGGTAATATCCTTTACCGATTCTTTCAAAAGTATTTCTTATTCTACATCCACTATATCAGTTGTTTAATTATTAATTAATAACTCCAGTATCACTTTTATACATATATTTTATTAATAATATGAAACAACCATATTCAATCTTGTATCCATCCTATGAATAATGAAATCGCCACGCGTGCGTACGTACGGCCTACCGTCTCCACGCCGTTGTGTAATAGTTTTTAATCACCATCATTATTGGATGGGTATAATGATGGAAGAAATAATTATATATGATTACTTTAAAGTGATATTGATTCTGAAATTTTATACACCATACACTTCAATACAATTCCACAATCAAGAGAATGATATCATCACTCGTGCGTACAGACAACCTACCGTCTCCACAATGTGATGCGATTCGTTCTACATGATCTACATTGAAGAATGATTATATAAATGAATTTAATGAATAAATATGATATATATTATAATAATAACATTATCTAAATGATATATCTATAACCTAAAGTAGGAATAAGAGTTCATTCTACAAAACATGCATAAAAATATTGAGCAGTTAACACGAGAATAACAAGTAACAATGAAATGTTACTAATAAACAGATACGAATATGAAAATATATGATATCATAACAATGAATATGATTATAGAACAAGTCAATTGCATTATTTAAATCATTATAAAGGAGTTTCAGATACGTACAAAGAATTTCGGACCTACGGTAAGGGATAATTATTCCAATCTAGTTTTATCCGATATTGTTTATTCTTATGTATTTACTGGGGTTATAGTTATAATCAATGGCCATGTTTTCTAAAAATGTTTTCATAAAATGTTTAATATTCATAAATGTATGTTTAAATTAATTTTTACCCTTTTTTACTTTTATCGCATGGTGTGGATGGAATATTTCTTTTGTTTATTGTATGAGGTGCTTTTTGACTTTTCCGACAACAGTAAGAGGAGAATGTTTTTTTAACTTATACGACATGAAAGGATTTTTAGGGTTTCATAACTCCTTATTTCCATGAATATTCCTATATAATATTTCATTATTATTTTCAACAAATTTATTTTCTTTTAAAATTTCATGTCAATTTGAGAAAAGAAAATGATTTTGAAAAAGAAAGGATATTTTCTTCAAGAACTGAGTTCAAGTGTTTTATCAAAATTATTTTCCATCTAATATGATATATGGTTATGTTTCTATCCATATTATTAATTTTTTTTACTATGTTATGATGGAATTATTTTCATGAAGTCCTTTTATCTTATATGGATTATGTTATGATGGCATGATTTTTTAGAATCCCATTTTTATTACATGGGTTATGCTATGATGTATGATATATGATTTTGTGGAACACATAAGAATGGTTTCATTATGATATGGGTGGGACCTATATCTCTCTGTAATGCATTGGGTAAAGATTTATATCTCATGAGATAGACATGGCTAGAACGACATGTAAATCTGGTTCCGTAATACAGGGCTGGAATGACAAGTAAACCTGGTTCGTTAATGGACTTTGTCCACTATGAGGGTCTTGGAAACAATGCCTTGGATACTATGGAAATCATATCATGTGCTTAATGGTTTTATACAATTACATGTTTTATTCCTATGATATTTTGTCATGATTAATGGTCATTTGTGATCTATTCCTTACGTACTGCCAATATTTATTTCATGACTCAAGATTTTGTTGTTTAGACTTTATGTTTATGTTTTTATGTACAAATGTATATGGTTTGTTTTATTTTCTCCATGCTTACCCTTACTGATCATTTGATCTCACCCTTTTTATGTTATCTTTTACCCAGGATATAAATAAAGGTTTTAGGTAAGAAAAAAATAGGAAAGATCTTTAAGAATACAAGGCCCCAAGATGAAATTGAATCCACGGAATGGGATGAGTTCAAGAACATATTTTTCAATAAGTACTTTCCTAATATTCTTTGAATGAAGTTGGGAAAGGAGTTCCTTGGACTTATGCAAAAGGATGATGAATTTGTTGGTATATATGAAGAGAATTTTACAAGGCTTGTAAGGTATGCATCTGGCTTTATCATCCAACCTGAAAGTTAAGTTGATCGATTCTTCAGTTTCTTAAAACCAAGTCTTCTAAAGGCATTATCTATAATATACTTCAGTAGATATGAAGAAATTGTGCGTTGTGATATCAAGGTAGAACTAGAAGTTGGTGTTACATATCCATCTCATGGTTTTGGCAAGAAACGAAATATGGAGTTTGAGGAAAAATATTCAAACTATGGTGAAAAGAAGACAAATGTTTTGTTATGCTCAAAGTGTGGAAATAAGCATTGTGGATATTGTCTTAAATGGACTAGAAAATGTTTTAAGTGTGGAAAAGAAGGTCAACGAGAAACAAAGTGTCGAAGTAATTGGAAAAAGGTATTTAATGATGTGAATAGATAAAAGACTATAGAGAACGCACCACCAACAATTCAATGCTACAAGTGCAATGAAATGGGGAATTATGCTAACCAATGCCCTAATACAAGGGTTAATGATGATCGACATCAACAACCTATTAAGGAAAAGGACAAAGGGAAGTCATATGCGATCACTATTGGTGATGTGTATTATGACAACGAAGTTGTGGAATGATTAAGTGTTTATGTAGTGGGATTCTAAAATATTGTTGGGGAGTCTCATTTATAGTATCGTGGAATATTGGAAAATCTATGTATTGGTTTATTGTGGTTTTCAGTAATGATATGGTATCGATAACCATGAAAAGTGATTGAAATATTTTTGGAAAGTAGATGATATGCGCATAATGAATGGATAAGGAGAAAATAATATGTTTTATATTATTAATGATCTCATGATTGGTATAAGGACAAAGTGATATCATGGTTTGAGTATATAGAATATTTGGGATTTTTGTATGTGGAAAGAGTTAACTTTTGACAACATTTGTGTTATCACTAAGTTTCTATGGTAATTCATGTTTCAAGAGAATACATGTTTAATGTATTCATATGTTTGGAACATGAAAATCAAGAACTACCTTATGAGATATGGGAGATAATTTTTAATTAGATTTAGTTCACCTCCTTCTAAATTTTTATTTTTTTAGTTTTTGGGAGGATTTTAATGTTATCCATTTATGGATTGTATAAGTTATTTTCTGTTTTATGATTAATTTATTATCACTCTATAGGTGGACTTATGATAACATGTTCTATAATTTTTTTGAGATAGATGGAATGACCTATTATTCTATCGCATGATCTGTTAACACTTCAAGAATGGAAAATTCAACTTCATTTCTTTAAATAGAGATGAACTAGAAATTGTTCATTGAATGGCCAACAATTATATTACACTAAAATCAAGTAAGTATTTCTCCTTATGAAAAAATTCATCAACACTAGGGAAATGATATTGAAAACCAAAAATGTTGTCCTAGTACCCTCATATCCGAGGAATCAGATGATATCTTAGATCATCACAAATTTATGGCTTTGTGATTGTTGGATTTTTCATATCCATGTTCTCCACCACTCTCTATCAGATTTTATGGTTATATTTCTCTTCCATATCCATGTTTTCACCTATATTCTCCTTTGTGGAAACCCAGTGATGAGTTAATCTGGGTAATCATTACATTTCTTACATTACTTTATAAAATGATGTTTTAGTATTCCTTTTTACGATGTGGGTTTCTATGAATGAAACTTTCTAGTAGTAAAACATTTATAACCCCGATGAGTTTCGAGAGAAAAAATCATTTTAAGGTGGGTAGAATGTAACACCCTGAGATTTTATGAGATATATTCCACTTAAATTATTTGATATCATCTGCTCTATGCTACACCAAGACTAGATTGTGATATACACAACATCGTATTAGATTGCTATATACAAAACACTATTCTTGGCTCGTGTTACACACAATTTAATGTTCATTTGGAAGAAATTATTCTATGAAGCTTTGAGTATAGATTTTGTTCAATGTATAAATTAATTTTTTTTGATTTTATTATACACAAAACAAAATGAATAATTCACTACACACAACACTGACTTGGCTTGTGTTACACGCAACAACGACCTTCCTCGATAGCTTACATAGTACGCAATACCGAGTTTCACTAAACAATGATATATTATTATAATATTATGAACTAGACGTTATGAATAGTATTAACTGAATTTTGAATTTTATAACATTATAGTTCATCTTACACATTTTCTAGAATGATTTATGAGAAAAAAATCAATTTTTCGGATAAAAGAAGTATTTTCCAAAAAAATGCAGTTTTGTCGCCTTTTGATGGAGCACCCATTTTTAATCTAATTATTGAAAAGTTTATAAGTTCAATTTTAAAAAATAAACTTATTATTTTGAATTAGGATATAAAAATTTACATTGGATAAAGTTTGGATATTTTTCTGATAACGTTCTTATTTTGATGAATAGTAAAAACACGCTAAATTTTACTTAAAAACAACTTTTTTCATCAAGATACTTTATATGGATAAATTAGTATTTTAAATGGTTTTAAAGTATAAATATAATATATTTTTACTATTTAATATAATTTATTTCATTAGCATTAATTTTACATTGAATTCATAGGTAAAATCAATTCAATCATTCGCAATGTTTTGAACAAAAACCCGTTTTTTTCGACAATGGGATTAATTTTAAATTAATTTCTGCGACTTCCATGTCTTGAATTTGGAAAAATGGATTCAATATTTGGAATCATTAGGTCCAAATTATCTTAATAGTCTACTGTTTATTTTTGGGCATTATGAATATTAACTATGGTAAATTTTATTTACCACAGTTAAAGGTAAATCAGGTAATTAAGGGTAAAAATAATATTATAAAATTACCCTAACACTCGTCTTAATATAATTGGATGATTATATTAAGTCATAATATAAAATTGGGTCGAAATGGTATCTATTGGATCCCAATTTCATGATATTAAGACCTTTAATTTATTTTATTTTAAGGAAAGTGAAATATGTCTTAATCAAACATTAATAATTAAATTATTTTTACTATATGGTTATACAGAATATAAATTATATTATAAATAATCATTTGAAAGATAATTTTTTTTATTTATCATGGTAATTTATTTGTAATTTTTATGATATATATAATTACCTTAACATCTTATACATTAATGATACGGAAATTATTTATTTTGTGAAAAATCAATAATATGGTTTTTATTAAAATAATAATACCCATCAAAAGGACCAAAAACTTGACCAAAACATAATGGTAGAGTATATCTATACCATAAGCGTCCAATAATATACTTAGAGACCATTTGGAGCCTTATAAAAGAGATTATGAAACTTATATTATTTTATTTTAAATGATGTCAAAGTTGTCACCTTCCTAATTTAATAAATACAATAATTTAAATGTAGTGATTTTAAGATTTAAAATTCAAGTAAAAGTATTTTTATGAAATATATTAGATTTATATTCATCATAGGATTTTATTTTTAATTTTTATGCATCAAATAAGTATATTAAATAATTATACAGAAATGTTGTAGTAATTATTTTATTAGGAGAAATATCAAATAAATGGTATTAAAAATATTAAAATAAATACTATATGAACTAGTTAATGTTCTCAAATAATTTTCTAGATGAATAAAACATGTTAGAAATATATTAAATATTTTTTTTAGAACATATCTTTGGTGTGGATTTCATTTAAATTCAAATAATTGAATAGTGTCAAAATTTACACTATTGGTATTTTATAAAAATAACATATTTTTAAATTATTTAAAAATAAAAAATTGAAAATTATATCTTCTAAAATGATATAAATTATCCAATTATGGAAAATTAACAACATATATCTATGTATTTATAACAATTTAAAATTTATAATATTATTACCACAAATAAAATTAAATAGATTAAATAATGATAAATCAAAATGATAAGGTTTAAAATAAAATAAAAACATGTCTAAATATTATTGGTTGATGATATTTCAACCCTATCTCATGTAATATTCTAATTTTAGTCATTTTTGGTGGTTTTTAGGTGGGGTGGTTTGAGTTTATTATAAATTAATATTTTGGAGGTTTCTAAAAGTGCCTCTCTTTTCTCTTATGAAAGGGAACCTCCTACCTCTTCCCGTCATTCCATTTTGAGATTTAAAACTCGGCCAAAGTCTTCCCATTTCCCTTATCAACTTCCATAGAAACATACTGAAGGTCTTGGTCTTCTTAAAATACCATCTTTAGTACCCTAAGAGGAGGTTTAGAAGATGCGTGTCGAAGAAGAGGTAGTATCCTTTACAGATTCTTTCAAAATTATTTCTTATTCTACTTCTTCTATATGAGTTGTTTAATTATTATGTAATAAATACAGTATCAATTTTATACTGATATGTTATTATTAATATGAAACAACCATATTCCATGTTCTATCTATCCTATTAATAATGAAATCAGCACGCGTGCGTACGTACGACCTACCGTCTCCACACCATGGGGTAATATTTTTTAATCACCAACATACTTGGATGAGTATAATGATGGAAGAAATAACTATATATGATTATTTGTAAAGTGATATTGATTCTGAAATATTATACACCATAAAATTCAATACAATTCCACAATCATGATAATGATATCATCGCTCGTGCGTACGTACAGCCTAACGTCTCCACGATGTGATGTGATTTGTTCCACATGATCTTCATTGAAGAATGATTATATAAATGAATTGAATGAATAAATATGATAAATATTATACCAATACAATTCTGTAAATTTAAGATCTATAACCTATAATGATGAATAATAATTTATTCTACAAAAAATGCATAAGAACATAAAGAAGTTAACGCCCGAATAACGAGTAATAATGAATTGTTACTAATAAACAATGAATAATATGACCATATATGATATCATAACAATGACTAATATTCTAGAATAAGTTAATGAAATTATTTAAATCATTATACATGAGTTTCAGATACGTAAAAATCATATCGGACCTAAGGTAAGGGATAATTATTTTAATCTCGTTCTTATCCGAGATTGTTTATTTGTAAGTATTTACTAGGGCTATAGTTATCATCCATGTCCATGTGTTCTAAAAATGTTTTCATAAAATGTTTATTATTCATACATGTATGTTTAATTTCATTATTACCCATTGTTGACTGTTTCCACATGGTGTGCAAGAAATGTTTCTTTTGTTTTCCATATGAGGTACTTTTTGACTTTTACAACAACAATACGTGGAGAATGTTTTTTTAACTTATACAACGTGAAAGGATTTTTAAGGTTTAATAAATCCTTATTTACATGAATATTCATATACATAATTTCATGATTATTTTCAAAAAAATTCTTTTCTTTTAAAATTTCATGTAATTTTGAGAAAAGAAAATGATTTTGAAGAAGAAAGGATATTTTCCTCAAGAAATAAGTTCAAGTGTTTTATCAAAATTATTTTCCATATAAGATGATATAGTTTTATGTTTCTATCACTATTATTACATTTATTTGATTATGTTATTATGGAATTATTTTTATGAAGTCCTTTTATCTTATATGGATTATGTTATGATGGAATGATGTTTAAGAATCCCATTTTTATTACATGGCTTTTGCTATGATGTATTATTTATGATTGTGTGGAATAAATAATAATGGTTTCATTATGAGAAGGGTGGTACCTATATCTCCCTCCAATTAATTGGGTAAAGATTTATACCTCATGAGATAGACATGGCTTGAATGGCAAGTAAATCTGGTTCAGTAATACAGGGCTGGAACGACAAGTAAAGCCAGTTTAGTAATGGAGTTTGTCCACTATGATGGTCTTGGAAGCAATGCCTTGGCTACTATGGAAATCATATCATGTTATTATTTTTTTCCCACAATTACAAGTTTTATTACCATGCTATTTTATCATGATTAATGTTCCTTTGTGATCTATGCCTTACGTATTGCCAAGATTTATTTCACGACTCAATATTTTGGATGTTTAAACTTTATGTTTATGTTTTTAAGTTCAAATGTATATGGTTTGTTTTATTTTCTTCATGCTTACCCTTAATGAGAAATTTATATCACCCTTTTTATGTTTTATTTTCCCCAGGATAAAAAGAAAGGTTTTAGGTAAGAAAACAAAAGGGGATGATCTTTATGGGAGATGTTGAAGATCTTTCAGAATGATTAGAAGATTATGTTCCGTGTTTCCAAAGACACTAAACTAATACGGTCTTTGGGCGTCTGTTTTTTGTTATGTATTAAGTATTCCACAAATGTAATGTAATGTCTATGTAAGTCAAGTTTGGGTCTCTACATTCTCCATTAAAAGGCCGTAAAATTTCAATTTTTAAAAAATAATTATTTTATATGAAAAAAAGAATTTGTTATTATATTATATCTAAGAAACACATAATATAGATTCTAAAATTATATGACGTATATGAAATTCAAAATTCAGTTAATACTATTAATAACCGCCTTTTTAACGGCGAGTTTGGTAAGTCTTTGTGCGGTCGAACTCAGTGTTGCATGCAACGCAAGTTATTGAATTACTTTGAAGAGAAAACGTACTATGAAATCTTGGAGTGTTACACCCCCACTATTAGTTCAATACTTAGGAGGGACCTAAATTCCATCATAACAATAACACCAAATTTGTATAAAATATAATTAAGTTCTTAATTTAATCTCATAACTTAGAAACATGATAATTTCAAGGTATAATAAAACTTAATAAATTATCATCCCTAGCATGAAACTTCTTAAATGATCCATGATAATTTATAGAAGTAGTTTAAACATATTTAAACTAAATCATACGTCAACTAATAATATAAAAAATTTATATATATGAGTATAGAAGGGAATAAACAAAATAAATGAATATTACTTAAATTTAGATATAAGATAATCATTTATGGACAATTCATAAGCAGAGAAACAGTAAACACTTTATGATTGGACAAATGTCATGGATGTTTTAGAAATAAATAAATACAAACACTTTATATTTATTTGTAATAAATATCCCTTCATATTAATCTATATGTCATTTATTTAAATAAATGATATTTAACTGAAATTTAATCATTTTATATTTCATATGAACAATTCATATATTATATAAACATTTTACAGAATCAAAATATCATATATTTAATGTTACTTAAACCTTGATCATATCAATTGTTTAAACTAAATTTGATATTTTAAAAATAATTTCTTAAAGGAGTCCTTTAATTTGAACATTTAAAATTAATATGTATGAACAATTCCTAATTTAAATATGATTTTCTCTATATTTTTTATTTCAATAATTTATAAAAACTTTATAAATTATAATATAATTTCTATATAAAAAATTTATATAAAATTTTATGTATTTATATATAGATTAAATTTAAATAATATTAAATGTAATATTATATATATACATATTAATTTTTTTAAAAAATATTTAATAATAAATTGTGGACACTTTATAATTAATTATTTTCTCAAAACCTTAAAAAATTAAATAAATATCCTAAAATACATTTTTCTATAATTTATAATAAATTTATATGATATCTAATTAAATTTATACTTCAAAAATAAAAAATAAATATTTTACTTTGTATCATATTTGTAAATATACACTATTTGGGAAGCCACAATTTAATTTTATGTCTATATCACTTTTTATGTTTGAAAAATCATAGGATGGACCACTCCCTTCAACCACTGACAATTTTTTCTTATGATGGACATTATATTGTACAAATAATATGATTAATTGGTTTACAAAATGTAAAAAAATTAAATCAACATCATCAAAGTTGAGGACTATTTCAATTGTATAATATGATATAGTTTAATATCAAAATTATAACTTGTGATACTATATATCATTCATTTATATATGACAAAACGAACAAAATTAGAAGATTCTATAAGTTATGATATGTTATACCATATGGTGAAATACTATCATAAATTACGATATCCTATACCATATAATGTTATATAGATGTAAAATTATATCATATCTTATGATATTTAAAATTATATCTAATTTTATTCATTTTATACATGATTTCATTAATGAACTCAGACACAAAATTACTCTGATATGACAGTCAGGTTTCTTAGGATTTAATAACACTTATTTAATTTGAAATAGACATAAGAAACCATAACCAAGATTTTTCATTCTTTTCATCTAAAACCATTCATAATATAAAATAAATAATAATAGTAAATCAAAGATGGACAATCCGTTGCCTTCATTCACATTCTAAATGAAGATCACTTAGAGGTATCCAAAAGACTCATTCCTCCTAGGTTATCAAAAGGTTTATGAGTCACCAAATTTTTGGGATGGATTATACTTTTGACCATAATATTCCAGTACTTATAAGCGTAAAAGTATGAAGAAGAAGAGAGTTTTATCTAGGGAGGTCCTATGTCACACACACCAAGTCAAATTTCAATTTCCCAGACTCAAACTTTTATTATATAAAGCTCAAGTAATCTCTCCAAGTATTCATGTTATATATTGAAATGTTATAATATGTTCAAGTAATACTATGGTTAGAAATGATTTATAACCATTTTTTGATTCATTCATTTGACATTTAAATGAATTTGTGATTCTCCCAAATATTCTATCATATGAAACATCACGGATCAATTAATATCCTATGTTGAAGAAACCTAAATTTTAACACATAACATTAGACTTTCATTGTTTATTTTCGAGTATGATTAATACATATAACAATTATTCCCATATAAACATATCTTATAATATTAAATTACATAAGGTAGAAGTATGATATCATAATATGTTATCTTATGATATGGCACTCCAAGTCATACAATCTACATTGGATTCAAGGATATCATACTATATGATATCCCTATATCATAAAAAATGATATATACCAAAAAAATTGTGATATTGGATTTAGGGAGTATCTCCACCACATTAGATTATTAAATTTTTCATAAATTTTGTATTATAATTGAAATGTTTCATAAACACTTAAAAAAGTTACACCTCTCTACAACTTGTAATTCAAACTCCCATTGATTTCCTAAAATTTCTATAATCAATATAGACATTCAAACTCTTTATAAATATCATCTAATAATATTATAACCAATCCAGATATATTTTAGTGGGTGAAATAACAATTTATATGTGTTATCTTACAACCCATGCACTACCATGCATATACTAATGATGTACTAAACATCACAATGACATTTTTTTACTTTAGAAAAAAGCATGATGTGGTTAATACTTATATATCAACATTTTTTATTTTCAAAATATTTCTATGAATTTATCCAAACCCATGGTCCAACTATCCACATATCAGTACTTAATAGAAATATCAGTTATAATTAAATTATAAAACATAATATTAATAAACATTAATTGTCCTTTATTATTATATCTTTAACCCAAAAAAATAATATTGGTTGAACATAACTAAATATTACATCATACCGATTTTATAACTCCTTATTCACATGGTATGGCATTATAAGAAGTTGTTTAAATAATTTAAACAAAATCAAGAAACCACTCATAATATAAACTTTTTTTATTTATAAATTATGAAAAACAAGGAATAAATAAACCAATGAAAAATTATAAAACATATTCCTAAGATAAAAATTTATGAATATTTCATAAATAAAATAATTAGAAACAATTTATATTTTTTTCATGAATTTATGGGCATAAAATAATATATAAATATGAACAATTTAAATTTATATTTCTTTATGAACACTTAAAATTTCATTTTTTTACTTGAAAATTATATTAACTCCTTCAAATTAAAATATATTATTTTCTAATAAATATAAACCGGCCACATTTTTCAAAATATGAACACTTCATAATAATGTAAATAGTTTAAATTATTTTAATAACATATATTTTATATTTACTTAAATATATGATCAAATCCATCAAAACCATCTTGTCTTATTTTGACTAATTTTTTAAAATAAGGAATTGAATATAAAAAATTTATATTGTAATTTACGAACATTTTCTAAAAATATATAAAAAAATTATTTTAGCCATATTTTTCAATTTTTAATGACTATAAATTAATTTATAATTTTTATATAAACAGTATATGTAAGATTAATGAACATAAACCATGTAAATTTACATTAAACCTAGACACAATCCACTAAAATAAATTTTAGTATGGTTTAAAATCCCATTCGAATCACGTCGATGATGGTTTTTGAGGATTATTAATTTGTTTAATAATTATTAAACTAAACCATGTTTTAATTCATCATTTTTTGGTTCTTCACATGTGGAAATTAATTTACAAATAAATACCACTTCATATTTCTTAAAAAAATCCATTGTAGTAAAAATTTTATGAGATCAATCCTTTACACCATGAAAAGTTATTGTGAAACCATGTTGTAGTTTCCCATATGAATATATAGTTTCCATACATACCATGTTTTTTTTCAATTAAAATATTAATGTGGAAAATGTGATTTTATGTTGTGTTGTTTTATAGAAACATTATCCATGACATTGTCACAAGAACCATAATGTGGTTGACCAATTTTTCACAAATATTGATTATTTAATTTTGAAGCACATCAAGGTTTTGTAAATAATTGTAAACCACAATTATTTTTATATAACATGTAATAGTTCAGTAAAAGTATTTTTTTATAATCTATAAGGTAAAATTTGTTTAATTCAAATGAAATGGATGTGGATATGATAACACTTTTTAGTTTTATTAGGGAAAACACTTGTCCAAATATAGTAGAATTTTCAATAAAATCTTTGCCAAAATATTCAATCATCATTCAATTTAATTGAATAAAATAAATATAAAATAGTATACGTTATTGTTATTGAACAAACCAATCCTTTAATCTTCACAAGATATTGAGGGAGATCCATTTTAAGCATTCAACAAACTCCTTCCTCCAACGATAGTCCACAGGTTGTGAATCTGCTAATATAAAGGTAGGGTTCAATGTTTTACCTATTACTTGCAATAATTTTATGTTAAAGGGAAGGTATAAAAATAAGATATTTATTTATAAGGATTTTTTTATGATTTCATCATATATATAACATCTTTTTGTAATATGTTAAATTTTTAATCCCTAAATACGCTCTTTAAGGATCTATCAATAATAGAAAAGGTTTTATAAATATTCATGTTGAATGGAATACATTACAAAACTTTTGTAACATTAAATCATTTAAATTGTTAAATATTCTAAACTATTCATATTTATTTTAAACTCCTTAATACCCCATATTAATGAAGCTTAACCATAGATAAGGATACCCTGTATAGAAGATGACCAAATGCAAGTTCCATTTCATAATATATTCACTGTCATAAAAACATCATTTAATCAAACCATACATTATTATAAACCACACCATGATAACACTCATGAAATTGTGGTTTATTAATTATAATTTAATTTTTATAATTTTATAATTTTAAATTTTTTTCTAATGATATATGAAAAATATAAATATTTTAATTTAATATAAAAAAACATAAAGTTGTAAAATTATAAAAATAATGAAAATATTATTTAAAATACTGAATTTTTTATTTAGTGATACTTAGAAAAATGTAAAACATTTTTTTACCTTGGGGAATAGTACATACACTTATCTGAGGCATTGGGAATGGGGGTTAAAATTGTTTATACTTCTTTATATGAAAAAAATCAAACATTTTTTTACAAAAAATGTTTCTTTAATTTCACTTATAAAATTTATTTACATATGATATTCATTGAAAATATTTAAAGAGGTCATGTACAAGAAACACCTAACTAATGAATATAAAAAACTAATTTAAAAAAACTAAGTTATAGATCCCACATGACCACACAAGTATCTATAAAAAATCCTTCTCCAATTATATTATTTCATCAATATATTTATACTATGAAAATATACATCGAACCCATCATATATAATCATTAGTTAATAAACATAACTAAAGTATGATATATAATATGAGGAAAAATAATCTAAATTATTTATTAGGTAAAGAGGGCATTATAGAATGGTACAAAACAACCAGTAAAAGTGATTTGGAGGAATCAAATGTTTGATGAAAGAACATGAGATCTTAAAGAAGAAATAAATGTGAACTTAAATTAATTTTCCTAATAGAAAATGATTTATAATTTATAGAGAGAAGATTCTATAGTGGAGGATTTAAGAACTAAGAAATTATATATATATATATATATATTATCCCAATACTATTATATATGTCTTGATTAAATAAATAATTTTATTATTTTCATTAAAAAATTATGAACTTGAATATAGATTTGTATCATAAGCGAATCTTATTCCCCAATAATAAAATAAATATTTTTTGAGTTGTATCATAATTAAATTTTGAGGAGTTTCTAGTTGAAATTATTCAAAAAAAGATTCTATAGGGGATGAATCATTAAATGAAATTATTCTTTGTTTCTCTAAAAAACCTTTTTTCAACCATTGAAAATTGATTAGATTATCTAAAAACATTGTTAAATCTCTTTATATGAAATGTAACAATCATGAAAAAAATAGGGAACAACCATTTACAATGTTAGTTGATCGAAATGAGTGATTACATCCTTGGAATGATATCGAATCACCAAGATCCATATGACTTACTAGTTTTATCTACTGAATATAATTATAATGGTATATACATTAACTTTTTTTAATTGAAGGATACCTGCTTATAAAGTGCTACCAAACATGTACAAATATAATATATACTAAAAAATATTAATATTTTATTCCAACTCTTCTCCCCTGCATTTAATTTATTATCTCTCCATAAGACATAACTATGTAAAAAATTCATCATGATTGAATTTCTAATATTCACACAAGTTTTTATAAAAGAATTCAAATGAAAGTAATAAGTTCCAAATATTTATAATGTAACATTGGAACATTTCATTATCTTTAATGTAGAAACATAATCATCAAATCCAAACAATCATCCTCAAGTAATGACTGCTTGTTGTTACTCCGTAAAGAATTATCTTCGACATTCTATACTTTCTCTTATTAGATCATTCCAATCTAAATTATATCTAATAATAAATTAGACACAAACTGTATATTTTAGAAAAATAAAAAATAAATATTTTTTTCTAAAACCATTTTTGAATATAACTAAATTATGATGTGTTTAACTTATATATGTTAACTATAATGGGAACTTTTATCCTACACAATGTACAACGAGACATATTATTCATTATAAGTCAACCCATAACTATACTTTAATGACCAAAAATTTTCATTATGATGTGTGACCTTACCCATATCTATCAGGGATTATACCATCAAACTAAAACTTATAAATCATATAATGTTGATACAAACTACGATGTGTCGAAAAAAATATAATTATCTATAATACTTATTTTAATAATCAAAAGGTGTATACTCTTTCCACAGCATGGTTTGTGTTTGTAATACCCAGTCATAACATTTCCTATTCCTCTTCAATTCCAATAAACTCCAATTATTAATAAAACTCATCAAACATATAAATTTGTCATTTAATTCATTTTTTTTGATATAAATATTTTGGTTGAAAACAAAATACAATGTTAGTAGACCACACACTCAAGTCAGAAAAAGTTCACATGAATATATAAAAATATAATTATTTATAAATATATTATCACAAAATCTCTAAAATCTTTTAGTTTCATTATAATTATGGAACACAGTGTTAAAAAAACTCCTTTTAATTTTTTGACCAATGAATCATTCTTGGATTGTAAATAAAATTCTCTAAAAATCCCATTTTTTCTATGAAATTATGCCAATTATAAACAAATTATTGGATACCAATTTACAACACATTAACTATATGAAAATGGTGATATCATCAACCAACTCCCTTATTCTGCAATCTGAGATATTAGTTATTATTTTCTACATCATTGAGAGTGAATTAGGTATAGTAAAAAAGAATGATTAAAAATATTCTCAAAACATTATATAAAGAAAATCTAAACTCACTCATTTCCTCACCCACTCTATCAATTATCTTTAATAATTTTATCATCAATAACCCCTTTTATATGTTCCATACATATTTCTGATTCATATACACAATAAATAAATCGAGGGTTATATACACATGCAATGAATACATATCATCCCCCCATATTTTTCTTTCTTAAAAATATTCTCCTCTTTTATAGAAAATACATTAATTAATTTATCTTTATATAATTATATCTCAATTTGGAAAAAAATGTAATGACCCGGAAATTACGTATAATTTTTTTAATTATATGGAATTATTTCAAGACCACTATATCTGACGGCGCTCGATTCCGAGGCCCGAAGTGCCAAGAATGATCCATCGAAGTTTGGTTGAGTTTTATTTAGCACGTGTAAGCAGTTTTCCTAAAAAAGTGGAATAACTCTTAAACGGTAACTCAGATAAGAAATTCGAGGGCACCGTTGATTTCAAGATGGTGGTTTTACCCTAGGCCTGACTTATGATTAGTCTGCACAGGCCTCCTGTAAGAAAACCCAAAAATGGCATAATCGTAAACGAAATAATGAAATAAATTATTTTCTTTTTCAAATGCTTATAACTCACAAAAGGTAACTCAGATTGAAAATATGAGGCCACCGCTAATCTCATGAGAGTATTCTCTCTTTAGGTAGATACTAACATTGGTCGGCACGGGCCACCAGTGAAAGTTAGATTTTGGTCGTAAATAAAATAATTAAGTGACAATTATTTTATTGGAAAATTCATAACTTCTAAATGGTAAATCAGATTGAAAATCTGAGAGTATTGTTGGGTTCGTTGGAAAATGTTCCACTTAAGAAGAACCCAACCTCGACCGGTGCAGGTCAAGGGTGACTGTTATATGTTTTCCAAAAAAAAATTAGGGTACGTTCAGTAAATGCATGAGTAGCGTTATATAGCTTTTGAACCAGTGATCGGAATTGAAATACGAGAGCACCGTTGAACTTGCAGCGCCGATATTTTCTTAAGGAGACCTTCACCTCGACTGTATTTGGTCAACAACGAAAGTTAGTTATCACATTTTCCTAGAAATTAAAATAAAATAAAAAAACAATTTTTATTTTATTTTTAACCTCATAATTCAATGCTTAGAGGTGGGGACCACCCAAAATAAAAAACCCCCATTTGAGATTTCATGGTGGTGGGGACCACCTGAACCTCTCTTTAATGTGGGGAAGTCCCTTGGAATCCACCCATTTAATTGTGCCATCACAATTCAATTAATTATTGCATTTATTTGCGCCAACTTAAATTAAATGGATTGACCTTTCAAACACTTTGTAACAACATCGTTAGAATTTAGAAAGGTTCCTATTAAACTATCCTTCATAAATTTAACGATCGTTACTTACCCTCCCCCTCTCCTATTTATAAGGAGCATGGGACGAAGGAATTGGCACGACATCCTAATGCGACGAAGCTCTGGTAAAGTGCCGTGATGCCCAAAACATTGAGGATGGAGCCAGTTCTGGTGGGCAGTGATGAGTGACCCCAAACCACGAAACAGGGAACGTAGGATTTTCAAACAAGCAACGTCGTTGGAGGAGGCTTGTTGAATAGACGACGAACGCCGACACTTCCTCAAATGCGGAAGATCTCCAACAGAAACTTTCAAGGTAGGGTTTTTTTAGTGAATCTTTCCCCTTACCGATTCTTAACAATTATTCGTGATTTAAGAAATATTTGAGCCGCTTTCTACTGTTCTAATGCGGAGGGTGAGGGCCAAACAAACATGGACCGAACACTCCACAAATCTTTGTGTAATTTTTGTTGTGTTCTTCGTGATGGAGGAGGACGACAACCGGTGCTAGCGATTGGCACCGGTGGGACACATGAGTGGTGGCCATCCGCAAGACTAGGATGGTGGCGCGCATCCGCGCCGCCCGGTGAGGAAGGGCCGCAGTATGTGCCGTGACTGTGAAGGGAAGTCGGTGGGCCATCCGGCCAGCCGCGACAGACTGCTGCACCACAGCTGCCCCACTGCACCACAGATGCCCCGCCGCACCGCGACTACCCCACCGCTCCGTGGGCCACCCAATGCGGGCTGGACCACCCAGCATGGGCTGGGCCACCCAACGCAAGCTGGGCCGGACCGGACCCAGACCAGCTTCAAACCATTTTTTCTCTTTCGACCATATCTTCAGCTACGAGCGTCCGTTTTATGAACTGTCTGTGGTGCCAGAAACATTAAAGTGAGACAATCCTCTTGGTATACCCCACTTTAGATTTGGATAAAGTTGGGGTATGGTCAGGTTGGATCGATCAAAAATCCAACCTGACCCTCGGGAACAAAATGCTAATAAATTACAGACCGGGCATCCGTTTGACGCACCGTCTGTTGCGTTGAAACCCGTATAACATGGAAGTACTTTGGGATAATTCTTTCTGGGACATCATGGTAGTTGGAGTATCAAATATGGCTTGAGGAGTGGACCCTCCCGGAGATGTTCTATCTTGGTGCGGGAACCCTGTAGCTGATTGTGACATGAGAAAGAGATCCTTCGTGGGTCTGTGATTGAGGGGCCTACATAGAACTGCTCTAGTAATCCATGTGGGACTACTCTATGATCCTATGTGGGTCTGACGATGTACTAGGATCCTGTGTGGGTCTGGCGATGTACTAGGATCCTCTGTGGGTTTGATGATGTTCTAGGATCTTGTGTGGGTCTGTGATTTAGGATCCTTCATGGGTATTCCACTTAATAGAGTAAGATTATTTAGTAGTTACATATAATCATCAATACTACTGTACCTATGTTATTCCTGGTGTGAGCTGAGTCCTTACCTTCGTGGTGATACCTTTTTGGTATTCTTCTGTCTGGCGTACCTATGTGGTACTTTCTTCATGGTGATACCTTGGTGGTATTCTTCTGTGTGTTGCAACCTTTGTGGTACATACATTTGTGGTGTTACCTTCATGGTATTCCTTCATTTGTGGAACAATTGAGCTTTGGGATTTTGAGTTGGACCTTGTGTTTTCTCATGAATGAATGGGTATACTTGATAACTTGGGTATATGTACGGGAATATACCTAAGTAGGGTTGTTAGATGTTTACATGCTTTGTGGTTTAACCATTTTGGATTTCTTGAGACTTTTTTTTGGGTCTCGGGGTCCCTACTGAGTATCGTTATACTCACCCCTACACAGGCTATGCCCACACCTTGTTGTGTATGGTGCAGATGACGGACAACACTGACTGAGGAAGAGAGTACAAGGACTAGAGGTAGCTTAGAGGTGGAAATTAGATGAGACATACTAGAGAGGTGACTGTTCAAAAGCCATACCTACCCTTTAGGTAGGATCCTTGGTGGGAGTTCACACGAACTGTTCTACTTTACATGTACTTTCTAGTTTTCTTGTACTTTCTAGTTGGGCTTATATTATGGACCCTTTTACTTTCTGCACACACTCATTTTACTATACAGTTTTACTTGTGTTCATATCTTTCTGTGTGCTTGGTTAAGTGTGTTTACATGATATAAATGTAATGCCTTCTCGGTTTTAGGGAATACACCTTTGGGTGCTAGTCACCAGCCCCTGGCCTATGGAAGGCGGGCTTGGGGTAGTCAAGGCATGGGCCTCGGGGGATGGGTTTTGAAAAATTGGTATCAGAAGAGTCGGTTCTACCATAGAACATAAGACTTAGATATTTTTAAAATAAATAGTGTTAAGTGTAGTGAGTGTGGTTATCAGTTTAGGTAATCTAGTGTTGGTGCGGCGGCCGACGAATCCATACACCATGACCCTGACTTCTGATTTCTGACTAAGTGCACAAAAACCCTGATTGTGCCTGTGCTTTGAAAAGTTTTCTTGTTTTTTCATGAGTTAGATCACCAGGTATAACCTAATGACTGTGCTGCACCTATTCTTTATCAGGATTCCGCTACATAGACAACCATTTAGGATTCCCGAAAGAGTATACGGTGACGGCCCGCCGAGCGACGAGGTTCCGGTGCAGGGCCCTCTTACTATGTTGGCACCTTCGGGTGGTGTACCAGCATCACCACCACCCATTGGGCAGTAGATACCACCACCCACACTGGCGGAAGATTCACTCTGACTGAGCATGTTTCAGGAGTTCTAGAAGTATAGGCCTCCGAGGTTTCGAGGCGAGACAGTTTCCCACGTAGCTGAGGGATGGATGGAGGCAGTTGCTAGAGTTTTCCGCCTAGTTGAGATACTAATAGAGCATATGGTGATCTTAACTACTATTCTTTTTCAGTGAGAGACCATGAGGATGGTCCTCATAGTGATGAGGCTTCGTATACGTGGACCATTACCCGAGATAGTACCTTCGGGTAGTGTGTCAGCTATATAACTGCCTGTTGGTCAGCAGTTACTACCGGCGATATCGGTAGATGAAACATATAGGCTTAGTGCTTTAAGTGTGATTCAGCATCAGATACCCCTCAGATTCCGAGGTGAGCCCAACTCACAGGCGGATGAGGAATGGCTTGAGAAGGTGGCTGAGAGTTCTCTAGAGCTTCTATAGCTTCGGTAGGATGACATGTCTATAGTTGAGTATTCATCGATTCATACTGATCATTCCTAGTACTTGATGAATATGATACGATTAGTGCTTAGGGGATCAGACTTTCGATTGCAGTGTGTTTAAGGACATACGATCCAACACTATTCATCTATTCATTCTTAATTATGTTGGGGTGATAGAGAGTACCATTGGGGTTGAATGTTCTTTGGCTGAGTGGATACATCCAGTGAATATTAGTAGTGGGAAAACAGGAAACTGGTGCTAGTCTCAAAGACTTGGGCATGTGAAAATGTTTCAGGAATAATAAGTGTTAGGGATAGATTAATCTGTAGGGCTGCAGATGTGAAAGAATATCTAGGGAAGCTGCATGAGGTGGTGTATATTTCAACATATTACAACCACCACCCTTTGTGGTCCCCGCCAGGATAAGGGAGCTGGAGGACAGGGGGAGAGAGTAGTTGCATGCGGTCAAGGAGTGAGACCCAAGGGCTCTAGGAATGATTTGAGATATGGTCTATGTCTACTACTAGCTTCCATATCGATAAACATAGGTACCAATCATTCCTTCCTTCCACAAATCATGTCCAAGACCTATAGTTTCTAGTTAAAACATTGACTTGACCCTCACATCTGGAGATACCTTTGGGAGGAGACTCGATAATCATAGTTACACTGATGGTGTGATCTGACCTTTGAGGCGAGAGTTTCGGTTGGAACCTCATGGTGGTATCGTCGAGGCCTTAAGATTTTAGTTTGGGTATGACTTGACATCCACAATTCATACTCAGATTGACATTATTAGGAAAAAGGGTGTGGTTTATCTAAAACATTGGGATGAGGTTTTCCTTAGTTGGCGAAAAAGGAAACCCATGTAGCACAGGTTAAACTCATACATAGGAGGGTGCAACCAATCACTCTTGAGTCGGATAACCTTACCCTCATGGTAGTAGGAGTTTTGAGTTTTCAGTTCCCAACGGGACTGGCTAGAGTTCCTCCAGGACTATGAATTTAAGATATTCTATAGTCCTCGGAAAGGGGAATGTGGTAGCAGATGCACTCAGTAGGAGGTCTGGCCTACAGCTGCTGAGTGAGGTGATAGAGAAGCAAGCCGCTTTATAGATATCCTACATTGATCTAGATGGAGTAGCTTATCTTCTGTTCCTTATAGTCACTGCCCCACTTCTTTAGTGAGTCAGGGAGGTGCAGTGCGGGAACACTGAATGCGAGGCTCGACGTGCTCAGATATCCGCAGGACATGCACCTGATGTATTTTCTGAAGGTGGGGAGCACATCATCCTTTTCAAATGACGTAATATGGTACCAGTGGTGATACATGAGGATGTGTTGAGGGATTTCCATACATCCCCTATAACGGTACATCCAGAAGTGGAGAAGATGTACCAGGACCTCCGGCGTCATCACTGGTGGCCGTGAATGAAGAAAGCAGTCGCAAAGTTTGTCTCATGGTTCCTCACTTGTTAACAAGTGAATGTAGAGCACTATGTTCCAACAAACATAGTTCATCCATTAGAGGTTCCAGATTAGAAGTGGGATGGATTTTCCATGGACCTCGTGATGGTTAATCCTTGCACCTCCAGGGGACATGATTCCTTCTGGGTGATCGTTGACCAACTCACCAAGTCGTCCCACTTCCTACCAATCAGAGAGAAGGGTTCAGTAGAGGGATGGAATGAATCTACGTACATGAGATTGTACAGCTACATGGAGTACCCTCAACGGATGTCTCTGATCATGATGCACGTTTCACTTCCCAGTTATGGAAGGGGTTGTAGGAGGCTTTCAGGACATAGCTTCGTTTGAGCACCGCCTTCCATCCTCAGATGGATGGCCAGACTGAGCGGACCATTCAGACCCTCGAGGACATGCTGCGTGCCTTCATCCTCCACTTCGGTCATATTTGGGAGGATCACTTGCCTTTGGTAGAATTCTCACACAACAATAGATATCACTCCAGCATTGGGATGACACCATTCAAGGCATTGTACGACCGATCTTGCAGATGGACTTTGTGGTGGACTGATCTAGGGGAGTCAGCACTCATGGGACTAGATATGGTATGGCCTACAATAGAAAGGGTGCAGATCATCCAGGAGTGGATGTAGACTTCATAGAGAAGGAATAAGTCTTATGATGACAAGAGATGGAGACCTCTAGTGTTTGGGGATGGTGACCACGTCTTTCTATGGGTCTCACCCCGATGAGGTTTTCAGAGATTTGGCTGGGGAAACAAGATATATCCGAGGTTCATTGGACCCTTATAGGTCCTCAGTAGAGTTGGCGAGGTGGTTTATCTCCTAGCACTTCCCCCATAGATGCACCGGGTGCACGATGTCTTCCACTTATTCCAGCCGAGGAGATACGTGCACGACCCTTCTCACATCATCAACTACGGTGAGCTGGACATCAATGACAGGGTGACGTTTACAGAGGTTTCAGTAGAGATTGAGGATCGACATGAGAGAGTCCTTCATGGGTGATCGATACCTTTAGTTCATGTACGTTGTTATCATGGGATCCTCTAGGAGAGCACATGGGAGTGGGAGGCTCAGATTCATGCTCAGTACCCTCTTTTGGTTGTTTTTCCTTTTTTGTGGATTTCAGGGATGTAAATCCCTAAGGTGGGGAGAATTTAATCACCTGGAAATTTCGTATATATTTTTTAATTATATGGAATTATTTTGAGACCATGAAATCTAATGGTGCAAGATTCCGGGGCCCAGAGTGCCCAGAATGATCTGTCAAAGTATAGTTGAGTTTTATTTAGCGCGCTTAAGAAGTTCTCCAGAAAAAGTGGAATAAATAATAAATGGTAACTCAGAATAGAAATCTGAGGGTACCGTTGTGTTTAGGATGGCGAGTTTACCCTAGGCACGTCTTAAATTTAGTCGGTGTGGGCCTCCAATGAGATAACCCATAAATGGTAAAATCATAAATAAAATAATTAAATAAATTATTTTATTTTTCAAATGAGTATAACTCACAGACGATAACTCAGATTAAAAATATGAGACCACTGATGAACTCATGAGACTATTACCTCTTTAGGTAGAACTAACATTGCTCGGTGCGGGCCACCAGTGAAAGTTAGTTTTGGGCCGTAAATAAAATAATTAAGTGACAATTATTTTATTGTAAAATTCATAACTTTTAAATGGTAACTCAGATTGAAAATCCGAGAGTACCATTGGGTTCGTTTTGGAGTGTTTCACTTAGGAACAACCTACCCTCAATGGGTGCAGGTCAAGGGTGACAGTTATAATTTGTCCAAATTTTTTTCGGGAACGTTCAGTAAATGCGCGATAGGTGTTATATAACTTTTAAACCAGTGCTCGGAATTGAAATTTGAAGGAACTGTTGAACTCACAGCGTAAATATTCGCTTAAGTAAACCTTCACTTCAACCACAGTTAGTCGAGGGTAAAATTTAGTTTTTGTATTTTCGTGGAAATAAAAATAAAATAAAATAACAACTTTTATTTTATTTTTAACCTCCTAATTGAATGCTTAGAGGTGGGGACCGCCCGAGCTAGAAAACCCCCATTTGTGAATTCATGGTGGTGGGGACCACCTGGACCTCTCTTTAATGTGGTGAAGTCCCTTTGAATCCTCCTATTTAATTGTTCCAATGCAATACAATTAATTATGCCATTTAATTACGCCAACGTAAATTAAATGGCTTGCCCTTTAAAATAATAAGTAATAATGTCCTTGTAATTTAGGAAGTTTCCTATTAAATGACCCTTCATAAATTTCAAGATTGTTACTTACCCTCCCCCTATCCTATTTATATGTTTCTTGGGGGGGGGGGAATTGGTATGGATTCACCAAGCGACGAAGCTTTGGTAAAGTGTTGCAACACCCAACACTTGGAGGACGAAGCCGATTTCTGTGGGTGATGATGAACGAACCCAAACCACGAACCAAAGAACGGAGTATTGTAAAACAAGTGGAGTCATTGGAGGAGGCTTGTTGTAGGAAAAAAAAACGTCAAAACTTCCTCAAACACAGAAGATCTTCAATGGAACCTTCGAGGTAGGGTTTGTTGTTGTGAATTTTTCCCCTTACCTATTCTTGACAATTCTTCGTAATTCAAGAAATATTTGAGATTCTTGCTACCATTCTAACATAGAGGGTGTAGGAAAAATGATCATGGCCTTACCACTCCACAAATATTTTGTAATTTTTGTTGCGTTCTTCATGATGGATGAGGACGACGAATGGTGCTGGCGATTGGCACCGGTGGAACACAAGAATGGAGGTCGACCGCACGCCATGATGACGGCGCGCGTCCATGCCGCCCGTCGAAGAAGGGACACGTATTGTGCCAGGACGACGAAGGGAGGATGGATGGCTATCCGGCTAGCCAAGGCGGAATGCCGCCCCACCGCCGCCCCATGGCACCGCGCCCACCCCGCGACACCGCGATCGCCTCGCCGCACCGCGGGCCGCCTAGGCCGGGCTGCTACGCCAGGCCACCCAGTGCGGGCCAGGTCACACCGCGGGCCACCTCAAACCTAGTGGGTCAGGCCAGGATGACCTAAACTAGGTCAGCCTTGTCTGGGTTGGGCCGTGTCGGTCCGACCGGGTCAGACCAGACCCAGACCAACCTTGACCCATTTTCACTCTTTCAGCCATATCATGAGCTACGAGAATCCATTTTATGAACCTTCTTTGGTGACAGAAACCTTGGAGAAAGATGGTACTTTTTTAGTTCCCCACTTGAGATTTGTATAAAGTTGGGGTACAGTCAGGTTGGATCGAGCACGAATCAAATCGGGACCTTGAGACTAAAAGGCTAATAACTTACAGACCGGGCGTCCGTTTGACGCACCGTCTGTTACGTTGAGACCCCAATGAAATGGAGGTCCTTTGTGATACTTCTTAGTGTGACATAGTTGCAGTTGGAGTATCCACCAGTGGATTGAGTAGTGGACCCTCCCGGAGACGAGAAAGCTTAGTGCGGGAACCCTGTAGCTGGCTGTGACTTGAGAAAGGGATCCTTCGTGGGTCTGTGATTAAGGGCCCCACATGGAACTGGTCTTGGAATCCATGCGGGACCAATCTAGGATCCTGTGTGGGTCTGTTGTACTAGGATCCTGTGTGGGTATGACGATGTACTAGGTTCCTGTGTGGGTCTAACAATGTACTAGGATCCTGTGTGGGTGTGATGATGTACTAGGATCATGTGTGGGTCTGTGATTTAGGATCCTTCGTGGTACTTCCACTTAATAGAGTAAGATGCTTCAGTAGTTAATCTAATCATCTCTAAAACTATACCTATGTTATACCTTGTGTGAGCTGAGTCCTTAATTTCGTGGTGATACCTTTGTAGTATTCTTCTGTGTGGCATACCGGTGTGGTACTTTCCGTCGTGGTGATACCTTGGTGGAATTTTTCTATGTGGCATTAACTTTTTGGTTTTACCTTCTTGGTATTTCTTCCTTTGTGGAACAGTTGAGCTTTGGGATTTTTAGTTGGAACTTGTTCTTCCTCATGAATGAGATGGGTATAATTGATAACTTGGGTAAATGTATGGGAATATACCTAAGTAGGGTTTTCAGATGATTACATGCTTTGTGATTTATCCTTTGAGGATTTTGTGAGATCTTTGAGGGTCTCGGGGTCCCTTTTGAGTATCATTATACTCACCCCACCATGGGCTACCCCCACACCTTATTGCGTTTAGGTCAGACGACAGACAATGCTAACTGAGGACGAGAGTACCTGTACTTAAGGTATCTTGGAGGAGGACATTAGACGAGGCATACCGAAGAGGTGACCATTCGAGAGCTGTACCTAAACTTCAGGTAGGATCCTTGGAGGGAGTTCACAAGAGCTGTTCCATTTTACTTGTACTTTCCAATTGGGTTTGTATTCTGGCCCCTTTTACTTACTGTACACACTCTTTTTTACTATACATTTTTACTTGTGTTAGTATCATACTGTGTTCTTGGTTGAGTGTGTTTATAGAATATAAAGTCAATGCCTTCCCTATTTTAGGGAATACGCCTTTCGGTGCTAGTCGCTAGCCCCTGTACTATTGAAGGCGGGCTTGGGGTAGTCACGGTACGGGCCCCGGGGGATAGGTTGTGACAAAAAAAATAAAAAAAGAGAGAGAAATGGATAATTACCACACCTCAACCTTTAGGAGCATGATGTTGAACTACCATAACTAACCTAAATTTCTAAAATGCATCTTTAGGAAAAGGTTTGGTAAAAAAATTGATCATTTTTTTCAAGGAACAAAAACTTCCTTCAAGATACCATTGTATACTTTTTTTATAAAATTATATTTAATGAACACATGATTTGGTCATAATTGTTTAACTATAGTTTTTGAATGACTAATATTTTCATGACCTAACCCACTGGGGTCTCTCTGGCTGGTGGAGGGATGGGATGCTATAACCCCAAGCTTACCTCCTATAGGCTAGGGGTTGGTGACAAGATTAAATAAAGAATAATATAAAATGGGATGCCTTTTCATGATGTACCTATATCCCAAAACCCAACTATCATCATGCAATAGTGCATAGGTATAATAATAAAGGAAATCAACATCTAGAGTAAATCATGCATACAATACCTCCAGGGAATACATCAAATTATGACAGGATACAACCAAAGTGTAAAGGGGAAAATACACACGAAACTAGAAATGAAGTCTCAACCTGAAATCAACTAGAATAAATAAAGCTAATAGATCATGACTCCTGATATTTTTGCTCAAAGCCCATATATAGTCAATGCACCGATGGATCCCTAATGTCTAACAAAGTCACTACCGATATGATCATCATTTTCATGGGGCGCAACATGAGTGGTAAAAGCCGATGCAGGGGTGAGTATATGTACACCCTATATGAGACCATGAAAACCACCAAAGGATAACTAAAAAGATAAAATAATTTTCATCTCAACCCAATGATGGTATGCCAATTAGAAATAGAGATAAGAACCATAAACAACAAGATATGATCAATAAGAATCCCAATTGAGGTGGAAAAAGATTTCTATCTCCACAACCCATCATTAAATTATGATTCTTACATAATATACAAGTGTCTACCTTCGATTCCACATATCATGTGAAACTGATTAAGAATACATGTGGAGGTCCCACTCCTCATTAGCACACTCTAGAAATGAGGGGGAATAGTACCCAACCATTCATCCAATGTATGCTCACCATAATTTGAGTGGAGGAACCAAAACTCACCACTATACTATATCGTATAAGGGGAATGATCTCTAGTCAGTCATCTTGTGTGACCTTAGAATATTTTTTTGGAAGACCTGTAACTCACCACTGTACTGCACCACTGAGGGGAAAAATCTACAACAGATGACCAAATAATTAGTATGATAATGGTGTTTCAAAAAAAAAACATAGAGGACACACACCATGGTATTCCGGGGGTTACACTCAGTGGGCAGAGGACCCAAAACCTAATGATTTAGGGGAAGTATTACTTAGTAAAAAAATAGATAGAGGACCCACACCCTATATTGAAAGGGGATATAACTCAATGAGAAGTGGACCCATTCCCTAGTGCGTCGGGGGGGGGGGGGGGGTTCCACATAGTTAATAGATAGATAGAGGACCCAAACTTGAGTTAATTAGGGGTTCCCACACAAATCATGGATGAATCACACCCTAGAATTATAGGGGGGTTTCCAACCCTAGATTCTGTATGGTGATATTTCCTGATCATTGTTATTGGTTCAACATCACATAGAGAGGTGTTACACTATCAAAACCTCACATCATATCTTGAAATCCACTACCAAATAACATCATGTTCTATGCAGAAAACTACTTAGGATAGGCTACTTGTGGGCCATAATACGAGTTCAGATGAAGAAGATACACAAGGTGGAAGATCTTGAGATAAGTACACAGTGTGTACCATGTGTCACACAGTGTGGTCTGCTACCCATGTCCTTACCGGCACATGGATTGGATCACTATGTAGTAGTACACGACATGTAAGGAAAGTAGAAGGCATGTCTCAACCCTTAGGGGTCTTCTCATGGGCTCTAAGTCATGTCCATGTACCTATAAATGTACCCGACCATGCTAGGGTACCAGGCCATGTCTTTTTATTTTTGGGCATGCTCGTATAATACCAGAAATACATGATGTGTCCTCTTGTATGAGGTCCTATCTGTTTTCAGCTGGTGCATTACTTATCCATCCAAGGAGGGAGATATGGTGTGTGGGCCTGATCACATGATGTCTAATCCTTATCTTCCCTCAAATGGTAGAATCAAGGACATGGAGGGTTAACAAACATGTGTTTCTGGACTATATGACATGTAGTTGAGTTTTCTATAGAAAAACAAGTTACTTCATTCATTTTCCTCACACCTCTATCAACATCGTTTGAATTTCAAAACGCGTTGGGGATCCATGGCCGCTCAAACCTGATCGGTTTCTGGTAGCCAGCTTATGGCCACCCGTACACTCATGGGGATCTCTTTTCACATTTTCTACTTCCATGTCCAGAGGAAATCGAATTCACCCTTCGATCCACATCACTATTACCAAAAATCCATGACCCATCCCAATATGTACGCAAATTACTAGATCATTCATGATTCATGCTACCACAATGAATCCAGGGGGTTGATCACACTGGAACCCACTCCAGAAATGTTGAATCATGACCCCATGATCCAATGGAAAAGAACACGATGAACAAAGAGGGGAAAAGTACATAGAAAAAGTGAACCATCATTGGACAATCATTATTAACCAACATTCATATAAATGCAGTGATAACAAAGGAAATACGGGGTTTAATAGATTAGGTAAACAATAAGGAAACATGGATCATGCGAAGGAATAAATAACTAAAATATTCAAATAAGTTAATTAATACATGATCAATATTTTAATTAAAAGGGAGGAAACCAGAATTGATGAGTCCTACAATTATTATTGATTGATTATTTGGGAAGAATGCATTCTCTAGTGATGAAGATGATCTATTTCATTAACTACCTCCCAATCCACCTAAATCATATCACCCATCATCCTTCAATGAGATTCTCTAATAACCAATGCCTTGAGATCCTCTCAATTCTCCCAGGGGTTAGGTATCTAACCCTCGAAAATTGTTATATTAATGTACTTATAGAGGATATTAGGTATTTTACATTTAAAATAAAATAAGAAAATTTAATTATTTATTATAATTAAATGCCGCACCAAAACATCCTCTACTGAATTTCTAGAACTGACCCACCTTAGTTCAGACATTGGGTAAACCCTAAGTTTTGGAATCAAACATTGACTTAGATTTCTAATCCGAGACACTTTTTTGGATTTATTCTTATTTTTCATTAAAAATATATGTGTGTGATATTAATATATTTTATATTTTTATAAAATAAATAACAGGATCACCAAGCCTCAGAATCTTATTCTTTCATAGTTCTTGGATCCAATAATATTTCTAGAAATTTTGCAAATTCTTAAATGAAAAAAACTGATTCACTACAAATATCATTCTGATTATCATAACATGGCAACAATAGAAAAACCACTTCAATAATATGGTATTCTTACTGATTCGTTGTAACACCTCGAGATTTTTTGAAAAATATTATTTTTAATTTCATTAATGTCTTGTGTTGTACGCTACACCAAAAGGAGCTTGCTCAACATGCATCCTTGACTTGCCTTGCATTACACGCAATCACGACCTTCCTCGATAGCGTGTGTAGTACGCAATACCGAGTTTCACTAAACAACGATATGCTATTAAAATATTATTAAAACTAGCCGTTATGAATAGTAATAACCACCTTTTAAAATTTTAGAAATTTTATCTCTCAAAATGGACTTCATTTTTGGATTCGGAGTATCGAATTTAGACTAAGGTGAAATTTTGGTACTTTTCGGATGACTTTCATTTTCTGATGAATAGTGAAAATTACTAAATTTTCATTAAAAACAAAATTTTTAATCGAAATAACTAATAGTGATAAATTATTAATTTGAGTGGTTTTAAAGTATATTTATAATATATTTTTACAATTTAATACAATTTTGGTCATTGGATGTAATTTCACATTAAAACCAGTCATAAACAAGTGTCAATCTTTTGATAGTTATTATCTCTTAAAAACATGCTATTTGTTTTGACGACGGGAATTAATTTTTAAATTAATTAATGTAACTGATATGTTTTGAATTTGGTAAAATAGACATCATTTTTGAATTCATAATATCAAATATAGCTTAGGCCTAATTTTTGGTATTTTTCTGGAAACTTTCATTTTTGATGAATAGTGAAACCACTAAGTGGTAGTTAAAAAAACTGAATTTTTCATAAAACTTAATTTTACCGCTTCTGTGAGTGGAATTTCGAAAATCCGAGAGACACGGTTAATATCAAGGACTGAAATGTGGTTTAATGAAATGAAAATAATTTTTGGTGAATAGTAACTTTTTACTTTTCTTTTACCACGGTTAAAAGTAAATAGGGTAATTAAGGGTAAAAGTGTTATTATTATTACCCTAACACATGCCCTAATTCTATTGGATAAGTGTAATTCGACCAAAAACAACCTTAGGAATAAAATATGACCATTTAGGGCCACTTGGATTAGATTAGGACATTTATTATCAATTTATTTAAAGAAGGGTTAAAATAGTTAAAATCAAAGTTTAATAACTAAATCATTTTTAATATAGGGTTATACATAAGATAAATTCAACTATAAATATTCATTAGAAAGATAAAAATATTTCCAACATAATGGTATTTTATTTGTAATTGTTAGATTTAATATAATTAATATATTTATGATACAATGATGATGTAGTAATTATCCTATTAATGAAATATTGACATGATTAATGTTATAAATACCCAAATAAATGCAATTTGAGACTTTTTATGAATTAAAATAATTTTATATGTTAATATGACATGTTATTATTGATTTAATTAATTTTTTTCGAACTAATCATTATGTTATGATTTTCAAAAAAAATCAATTACCAAATAGTGTCAAAATTGACATAAAATAGTTTTTAAAACAAATATTATAGTTTTAATTGTTATAATATTCCTAAAAATCTAAGGTTCGGCCAAGATACTTATATAATTATAGGTGTATCATTAATAGACCACTTGGGGGTCTCTTGGATGTATATGGTAAGTTTATTAACTATATAATATAAAAATACAAAGTGACATGGTAAATTTCAATCTAATTAACTAAGAGTTAAAACTAAAAGATAAGGTTAGTATAATGACCTAAACTTGTCTAAATTCTATTTTATGAGAGGATTTCGACCCATACCCACCTTATCTTCTAAATAAATCAATTTGGAGCTATTTAAAACCGAATATGACTTTATAATAAAATAATATTTTTAGTTTTCCAAAGGTGCCCCTCTCCTCCCTTATAAAAGGGAACCTCCTCCCTCTCTTCCTCACACAAATTTGAGCCTTCAATCTCGGCCAACCCCTGCCAAATTATCTTCTACACTTCCCTAGAAACATCCTAGAGGTTCTGGTCTTCCTAAAAGGCCAATTTTAGTGCCCTAAAAGGAGATCTCAAAGAGGCGCTTCAAAGAAGAGGTAATGTCCGTTACCAATTATTTCAACTTTATTTCTTCTTCCACTTCTTCTTCTTCGGTTGTTTCATTATGAAGTAATTACATCAGTATCACTCATATAATGATATGTTATTATAAGTATGAAACAACCCTATTTCACCATCTATCCATCCTACGGAAAATGAAATCACCGCGCGTGCGTACGTACGGAATACCGTCTCCACGCCGTGGTGAAATCTATTTTCCACCACCACCTTACTTGTATGGGTATAATGGTGTAAATAATAACTATATATGATTATTTTAAAGTGATATTGATTCTTAAATAGTATACATACACTCCAATACAGTCCCACGATCATGAGAATGATATCATCGCTCGTGCGTACGTACGGACTACCGTCTCCACGACGCGATGAGATTCATTCTCCACTTTAACCATTCATGATTGATTATAAAGTACATATAATAAGTAATCATGAAATATATGACCTAATAATGATACTGGATTTATGTGTATGTCATCTACTTAATTCCATTCAACTCAATAAGGAAAAGAAAACAACGTTCATGCGTACGTACGACCTACCGTCTCCATGAATGGTGTTTTTCTTTCCATTTACTGATTTATTATATATATGTATATTATGAATATATATTATATATAAATCATGTTTTATATTTTGGAATTAAGTAATCATGATCTAAGTAATCATATGAATAATTACAAGTCAAAACACAGATGACAAATGAAACAATTTTACCCAAAACGCTCTTTAACATGGAATTTACAAAAGAACGGGTAATATAAAGTCATATGTGAACCATATATGATATCATAACAATGAGTATAATTCTGGAATAAGTCAATGACATTATTTAAACCATTATACATGAGGTTCGGACACTTACGAAGAAAATCGGACCTAAGGTAAGGGAAATATCACAATCTCATTTTTATCCGAGATTGTTTATACTTTGAAATTTACTGGGGTGTATTTTATCATCCACATCAATGTTTCCTCAATATGTAATATTATTTCCATCCACCTACAATTGTTTAAATCCAATTTTACCCTTCAGTGAGTTTATAGTAAAGGATATGAAAGAAATATTTTGTCGTTTTTCATACGAAGAACTTGTGGACTTTTCCGAAAAAAGTACAAAGACTATTTTTTTTAACTTATACGGCATGAATGGATTTTTAAAACATTATTTCCAAGAAGCTTCCTTTACAAGTTTTCATGTTTATTTTTAATCAAATTCTTTTAGTTTAAAATTGTATGACATTTTAAGAAAGGAAAAATGTTTTTGAAGTAGGAAGGATACTTTCCTCAAGAATGGTGTTCAAGTGTTTTATCAAAATTATTTTCCATCTAAGATAATAAAGGGTTCTGTTTCTATCCCTATTATTACATTGATTTGGTTATGTTGTGATGGAATTATTTTTATGAATTCCTTTATCTTATATTAATTGTTTTATGATGTCATGATGTTTATGATTCCCATTTTTATTACATGGGTTATGCAATGATGTATGATTTATGATTTTGTGGCACACGTAAGAATGGTATCATTATGAGATGGGTGGGACCTATACCTCCCTACAATGGATTGGGTAATGATTTTATATCTCATGAGATAGACATGGATGGAATGGTAGGTTATACCAGTTCAGTGAAACATGACTGAAACGAGGAGTGAACTCGGTTCAGAAAGGGACTTTGTACACTAGGATAGTCTTGGCAATGAGTCTTGACTAATAAGAAATGATTCTCTATGATTATGTGTGTATGAAACAAAGTTTCATGTTTTAAGTTATGATTATTGGGATTACATGTCACTACTATGATTTATCCCATGTTATGATATTATGATCTCTTTTGCAGGTTAAGATTTCCAAAATGTTATGTTCTTATGAATATGATGTGATTGATTTTTCTTTTGTTTACCCTTACTGAGCATTTGAGCTCACCCTTTTATGTTTTCTTTTCCCTAGGATATAAAGAAAGGTTTTAGGTAAAAAAAGGGGAAGATCTTTATGGGAGATGTTGAAGATCTTTCACCACGATTAGAAGATAATATTCCGAGTTTCCAAAGACACTAAAATATTACGGTCCTTGTGTGTCTGTTTTTGTTATGTATTAAGTATTCCGCAAAAGTAATGTAAAGTCCATGTACGTTAAGCTTCGGGTCTCTACAGTTGGTATCAGAGGAAAGGTTTAGTCAACCTTTGGAAACTAGGATGCGAAAATGTTAGTGAGATCCCTAGAGATATTTCTAAGGTATGTCTAGGGATGCCCCTAAAGATAAGTATACGTATATGATATAGTCCTAGAACTATGGTAACGATCTTAGAATTTAACCTAAGATGTTAGATATTGAAGTTACTCCCCCATTATTATGTCTTTTTCCTCTAACACTAATCTTTTTGGGTTTTAGAAAATGGATGGAAACAAGATGATTCACGATACTGGAGGATATTATAGACAATGGAATGATATTCTTCATGAGAAACAAAATGAAATGGGATTTGGAAGTCCAACCATCATTATTATGCTGAATCAGAAATCTCATAATATGATCAATAAACTCAAATTTGGTAAGTTTCCTGACTCGGCTAATAAGAGAAAGATGGAGTTTCATGATGATCATAGAGGAAATAAAGTTCAATTTCCCCTATGTAAATCATGTGGGAAGGGGCATCGAGGAGAATGATTCAAGGGAACTGGAAGATGCTATGGGTGTGGAAAAGAAGGACACAAAGACAGTAAGTGCAAAGGAAAAGGTTCAGTTAACACTATGGATGAGGATAATGGTATTGCTACGACATCAACAATGGTTAAATGTTTTAAATGTGGAATGTACGGGCATTATGCAAACCAATGCCCTAAGGGAAAGTCTCATGAAGAGAATCAGTATGGTCATATGAGTAGTATTTATGTTGATGATGATGAAGAGACTACAAATGATATGTGAGTTGAAAGAATTTTTGAAGCTCAGTCAATGGTTTAAGAAGGTAGTGGAATGATTACTTGTTTATCAAGTGTAATGTTGTATAAGTAATCTCATGGTACTATGGAATAAAGAGACATCTAAGGATTGTTACACTGTTGTCTTTCCTTGAGTTTTTAAAGTGTATGATTAATGGTACTAGTATCCATTAAATGATATTCAGATATTTTTGGAATATAGATGATATGCGCATAATGAAGGGATAAGGAGAAAATTAAATGTTTGATAGTATTCATGAGCTCATGACTGATATAAGGAGAAGGTTATGTAATGGATTGAGTATATAGATTTTTTGGATTTTGGTATGTGGAAAGAGTTAACTTTTGACAGCATTCATGTTTTCACTAAGGTTTAATGGGTATTCATTTTTCAATAGAATACATGATTAAGTTATTCACATGATTGGAATGTGACCAACAAGATATATGGGGGATAAATGATGGTATTCACATGCTTTGTTGATGACAATTCAAGTAATCGTTTTCTTTATACTATGAGCTTAGGCCGAAGTATTTTAGATAAGACTAAAGATTGGAATGGATTATGTTGGAAATAAGTTAGTATTGTTTAAGGATAGAACTTTTTTTTCGATATTATTGATGAGATGTTATATTAATGTTGTTTTAGAAAAAGGACAACCTGCAGGACGGGCGAAAACCCATCGCATCGGACAAGGTTGTGGGAATCGAACCCACAACCGAAGTGCGACTGGCCTTTATCACCTACCACTGGACTACATGAAGTCCATGTTTAGTAGAAACTAGTTTTATTATATTAAGCAGTATGATATATGAAGTATAAGTCCATTTTAGGAACCATATATGATGAATCTCACTATAGATGGACTTATGTATTTTTTGATAACTTTTCTAACCTTTTGTTTGAGACAGATGGAATGAACCATCATTCTATCACATGATCTTCTAACACATCACGAATGACAAATTCAACTTCATTTCTTTAAGAGATGAAGTGGAAATTGTCTAAAGAACGACCAACGGTGAGACTATAACAAAATCATGAAAGTATTTCTTCTAATTCCAATTTCATCAACTTTAGGAAAATGATATTGAAAATCAAAAATGTTGTCCTAGTGCTCTTATATACGATGAATCATATGGTACCTTAGATTATCGCAAATCTATGGATTTGTGATTGCTGGCTTTTCCATAGCCATATTCTCTACCACTCTCCATCAGAACATGATGGTTAGATTTCTCTTCCATATCCTTATTTTCACCTATGCGGAAACCCAATGATTAGTTTATTTGGGTAACCGTTACGTTTCATATTTTTTTTTTAAGATTGGTTTTGGTATTCCTTTTTACGATGTGGTTTTCTATTAAAGAAACTTTTTAATAGTAAACTATTTATAACCCCGACGAATTTCGAGGGAGAAATTTCTTTTAAGGGGGGTAGAATGTAACACCCCGAGATTTTATGAAAGATATTCTTTTTAATTTCATTAATGTCTTATGTTGTATGCTACACCAAAAGGAGCTTGCTCAACACGCATCCTTGACTTGCCTTTCATTACACACAATCGCGACCTTCCTCGATAGCATGTGTAGTACGCAATACCGAGTTTCACTAAACAACGATATGTTATTAAAATATTATTAAAACTAGCCGTTATGAATAGTAATAACCACCTTTTAAAATTTTAGAATTTTTATCTCTCAAAATGGACTTCATTTTTAGATTCAGAGTATCGAATTTAGCCTAAGGTGAAATTTTGGTACTTTTCGGATAACTTTCATATTCTGATGAATAGTGAAAATTACTAAATTTTAATTAAAAACAACTTTTTTAATCGAAATAATTAATAGTGATAAATTATTAATTTGAGTGGTTTTAAATTATATTTAGAATATATTTTTACAATTTAATACAATGTTGGTCATTGGATGTAATTTCACATTTAAACCAGTCATAAACAAGTGTCAATCTTTTGAGAGTAATTATCTCTTAAAAACACGCTATTTGTTTTGACGACGTGAATTAATTTTTAAATTAATTAATGTAACTGATATGTTTTGAATTTGGTAAAATATACATCATTTTTGAATTCATAATATCAAATATAGATTAGGCCTAATTTTTGGTATTTTTCTAGAAACTTTCATTTTTTGATGAATAGTGAAACCACTAAGTGATAGTAAAAAAAAACTGAATTTTTCATAAAACTTAATTTTACCGCTTCTCTGAGTGGAATTTAGAAAATCCAAGAGACACGGTTAATATCAAGGACTAAAATGTGGTTCCATGAGATGAAAATAATTTTGGTGAATAGTAACTTTTTACCTTTTTTTACCACGGTTAAAAGTAAATAGGGTAATTAAGGGTAAAAGTGTTATTATTATTACCCTAACACATGTACTAATTCTATTGGATAAGTTTAATTCGACCCAAAACAACCTTAGGAATAAAATATGACCATTTAGGACCACTTGGATTAGATTAGGACATTTATTATCAATTTATTTAAAGAAGGGTTAAAATAGTTAAAATCAATGTTTAATAACTAAATCATTTTTAATATAGGGTTATACATAAGATAAATTCGACTATAAATATTCATTAGAAAGATAAAAAGATTTCAAACATAATGGTATTTTATTTGTAATTTTTAGACTTAAAATAATTTAATTTATTTATGATACAATGATGATGTAGTAATTATCCTATTAATGAAATATTGACATGATTAATGTTATAAATACCCAAATAAATGTAATTTGAGACTTTTTATGAATTAAATTAATTTTCTATGTTAATATGACATGTTATTATTGATTTAAGTAATTTTTTTCTAACTAATCATTCTGTTATGATTTTCACAAAAATCAATTACCAAATAGTGTCAAAATTGACATAAAATAGTTTTTAAAACAAATATTATATTATTAATTGTTATTATATTCCGAAAAATCTAAGGTTCGGTCAAGACTATCATTATAGGTGTATCATTAATGGACCACTTGGGGGTCTCTTGGATGTATATGGTAAGTTTATTAACTATATAATAAACAAATACAAAGTGACATGGTAAATGTCAATCTAATTAACTAAGAGTTAAAACTAAAAGATAAGGTTATTATAATGAACTAAACTTGTCTAAATTCTATTGGATGAGAGTATTTCGACCCATACCTACCTTAGCTTAGAAATAAATCAATTTGGATCTATTTAAAACCGAATATGACTTTATAATAAAATAATATTTATAGTTTTCCAAAGGAGCCCCTCTCCTCCCTTATAAAAGGGCACCTCCTCCCTCTCTTCCTCACACAACTTTGAGCCTTCAATATCGGCCAACCCCTGCCAAATTCTCTTCTAAACTTCCATAGAAACATTCTAGAGGTTCTGGTCTTCCTCAAAGACCAATTTTAGTGCCCTAAAAGGAGATCTCAAAGAGGCGCTTCAAAGAAGAGGTAATGTCCGTTACCGATTCTTTCAACTTTATTTCTTCTTCCACTTCTTCTTCTTCGGTTGTTTCATTATGAAGTAATAACATCAGTATAACTAATATAATTATATGTTATTATAAGTATGAAACAACCCTATTTCACCATCTATCCATCCTACAGAAAACGAAATCACCGTGCATGCGTACGTACGGAATACCGTCTCTACGCCGTGGTGAAATCTATTTTCCACCACCACTTTACTTGTATGGGTATAATGGTGTAAATAATAACTATATATGATTATTTGAAAGTGCTGTTGATTCTTAAATAGTATACATACACTCTAATACAGTCCCACAATCATGAGAACGATATCATCGCTCGTGCGTACGTACGGACTACCGTCTCCACGACGCGATGAGATTCATTCTCCACTTTAACCATTCATGAATGATTATAAAGTACATATAATAAGAAATCATGAAATATATGACATAATAATGATACTTTATTTATGTGTATGTCATCTACTTAATTCCATTCAACTCAATAAGGAAACGAAAACAGCATTCATGCGTACGTACGGCCTACCGTCTCCATGAACGGTGTATTTCTTTCCATTTACTGATTTATTATATATATGTATATTCTGAATATATATTATATATAAATCATGTTTTATATTCTGGAATTAATTAATCATGATCTAAGTAATCATATGAATAATTACAAGTCAAAACACGGACGACAAATGAAACAATTTTACCCAAAACGCTCTTTAACATGGAATTTACAAAAGAACGGGTAATATAAAGTCATAAGTGAACCATATATGATATCATAACAATGAGTATGATTATAGAATAAGTCAATGACATTATTTAAACCATTATACAGGAGTTTCAGACACTTACGAAGCAAATCGGACCTAAGGTAAGGGAAATATCACAATCTCATTTTTATCCGAGATTGTTTATACTTTGAAATTTAATGGGGTGTATTTTATCATCCACATCCATGTTTGCTCAATATGTAATATTATTTCCATCCAAATACAATTTTTTAAATCCAATTTTACCCTTAGACAAGTTTTTAGTAAAGGATATGAAAGAAATCTTTTGTCGTTTTTCGTATGAGGAACTTTTTGACTTTTCCGACAAAAGTACAAAGAATGTTTTTTTTAACTTATACGGCATGAATGGATTTTTAAAACATTATTTCCAAGAATCTTCCTTTAAAAATTTTCATGTTTATTTTTAATCAACATCTTTTAGTTTAAAATTGTATGACATTTTAAGAAAGGAAAAATGTTTTTGAAGTAAAAAGGATATTTTCCTCAAGAATGGTGTTCAAGTGTTTTATCAAAATTATTTTCCATATAAGATAATAAAGGGTTCTTTTTCTATCCTTATTATTACATTGATTTGATTATGTTGTTATGGAATTATTTTTATGAATTTCTTTATCTTATATGAATTTTTTATGATGTCACGATGTTTAAGATTCCCATTTTTATTACATGTGTTATGCAATGATGTATGATTTATGATTTAATGGCACACATAAGAATGGTATCATTATGAGAGGGGTGGGACCTATATCTCCCTCCAATGCATTGGGTAAAGATTTTATATCTCATGAGATAGACATGGCTGGAACGGTAGGTTATACCAGTTCAGTGAAACAGGACTGAAACGAGGAGTGAACTCGGTTCAGAAAGGGACTTTGTCCACTAGGATAGTCTTGGCAATGAGTCTTGACCAATAAGAAATGATTCTCTATGATTATGTGTGTATGCCACAAAGTTTCATGTTTTAAGTTATGATTATTGGGATTACATTTCACTACTATGATTTATGCCATGTTATGATATTATGATCTCTTTTGCAGGTTAAGATTTACAAAATGTTATGTTCTTATGAATATGATGTGATTGATTTTTCTTTTGTTTACCCTTACTCATCATTTGATCTCACCCTTTTATGTTTTCTTTTCCCCAGGATATAATTAAAGGTTTTAGGTAAAAAAAGGGGAATATCTTTATGGGAGATGTTGAAGATCTTTGACCACGATTAGACGATTATATTCCGAGTTTCCAAAGACACTAAACTATTACGATCCTTGTGTTTCTGTTTTTTTTATGTATTAAGTATTCCAAAAAAGTAATGTAATGTCCATGTACGTTAAGCTTTGGGTCTCTACATTCATTATCCACATCAACCACGTTTTCACTTTTTTTGAAACAATATATTTCACAATCATTGTACCTAGAGTAAAAAAATTCATCTAATTTATATGCTAATAAATACCCATTTCTCTAAAGAAGAATACTCTATCCGGCATTGAATTCTGGTCATTAACCCTTATGACCCAATCTATATGAAAAAATCCAAAAAGATCATGATTTATTATAATATAATATTTTAACATAAAAACCAGTTAGACATTTTATGTAACTTAGTATTCTATTCAATATAATGATATGTTATTCCTTTAGTGAAATTATATATCAAGCACATAATGAAACAAAAAAGAAGATGAGTAGACTTGTGGAATTCAAATAGAGTAAAATACCAATTAATTTTTAAAACACTTTTTGGTTGAATTATTTATATTTATCATTGTTAATTTTTTTCCTTTCTAATACTGGAGTAGAAAAAATTAAATCTTTTATACCGAATTTATTAAAAAATTATCCAGAATACATCTCTTATGAAAGGAAAATAATATTCATACTTAGAATAATTTGATGAGTCAAGAATCATATCATCTCTTTAAGAATTATAATTTCAATAAAAATTTATCATTTAAGTAAAAAATACTTGTAAAAAACTTTACCATTCCCAATAAAAAATAACATGAAAATTGACAACAATGATGAGTTATTTTTTTTAACCCCTTAACGAAACACTTTTTGACAAATTTTTTGTTCCTTTAATTCAATACAATTTAAATATACATATAAATTCTAATAACAAGCTATCAAAACATACTTTACTATATAGAAACCATTATTCAGCTTTAACTCATATAGAAAAATATTTACAAGTAAAAAATCATTGGTTTGGTCAATATAATCCTCTCACTCAATAACTCTATTTAGAAATGTGGACATGAAAGCCATTTAAAATATAATATATCACCTAGGATGGGGGATAAAAATAAATATTATTTTGGTCTCAAGAAATTATACGGGAGAAAATTTATTGTCAAAGTCAATTCCTTCAGGTTAATAATATCCCTTACAAAATAACATTTTCTGGGTCTTTTAAACTTAACAACATTCATATTTTTTTAGAACAACAATTTTGTTATAATAACATATTATCCATAGTCTAAGAAATAAAAAATTACATGATATTATTCTTAATATAACATAACTATTCATTAATTACTTCAATAAAATCGTGGTTATTTAAAACCTTATCCAAATCTCTTGTTATAACTTTTGAAATCAAATAATTTTAGGATATTGTCCTTAAAGATCTGCTAATTTGAACTAATCATTCTTGATCTAAAATATTTTTTTAAAACTCTATTTGTTCTATATTACTTGTATGAATGAAGAATGTTTCTATTAATAACCTAAAACATTAGAATCTTTATCATCACACTTCACATCACCATAAGTTACAACTTATTTTGAATTTATTGTTTTATATTTAACTAAATTATCACTTTATGATTCATCTTCTACAGAATTCTATTGATTTATAGACTCATAAGAAGAGTTTTTAATCACCTTTACATCAGTGGTATCAATAGTTTTTTATTTTTTTATAACATCAATAAGAACTTATATTAGATGAATACCCCAAAGTAATCAATCAAATCCATGATACTCAAATTTTCTCATATTTGAGAATTTCACCCTAATCATGTATAGAATTTTAAAAACCAATAAATACATAAAATTTAGGGTATTATTATGATACCTCTCAAAAGAATACATGTTAAAATTTATAAAAAATAAACATTTTTTAGGTGAATCTCTATTTCAATCACACGCCTCCAAAATTAATGAGATATTCCATGTTCTACTAACATGGTCTAATAATTCTCATATCATGTTCCATGAATATATATGTATGAATTAAAGAAATATATCATATAATCAACCCCAATATCTTATCTGAACTTCATCACATGATAGTCATATTCTTTTTCGATAATTCTTCTAAAACTCTAAAACTTATTAAGATTCGTAAAATTATGCTCTATAATCATGATATATGTTATTTGATTGAAATCATTAAATTTTTATCAAACAATAATTCATCATTCAATATATATCAGAGTGAATCCTCTCTAAATGTCGAGTCATTTTAATTACCACTTTCTTATATAAAAATTTAACTATCTTATAATTTTTTCCTATTGGAAACACATACTTCTTCTCTTTTTGAAAAATAAGAATATACTAATTAAGATTTTCTCAAATTTATATAATTTTTTTTCATTCATCCAATATAATTAAGTTTGAGATGGAAAATATAATTCTCTTCCTTAAAAATAAAATAATATGAGTTTTTCAATATCTCCCATTTGAAATAAGTTTCATCTAGTTTATTATAAATTTGTAAATACATAAAAATAAATCAAATGATTCATAAAAAAAATTTCTTATATAAATATTAATTCTTTCCTTCGTTATAAATTTGAGGAACAATAAGTAATTTGTATTTCAAACCATGAAAAAATAAAATGTTCTTTGATTTCATCCACCTTTCACAAATATCTATTGAGATACGCCTTTGATTTTGAGAGATATATCATTTTTAAACCTAAACAACCTTTTTCAAAATTTTAAAATATCTTTAATAAGTTCATACCACCTGTTATATAAGTTGATCAACCACATTCTAATATCCCATATTATTCCTTTTATGAAGGTTTCAGGATTACTTCTATAAAAAATACATTTTAATTTTACTTCCCCTACATTATATTTTTTATGTTTTTCATTATAAATATTTAAGAGAAAAAGATAGTATAAAAATTATTAGTATTGTGTCTTTATTGGTAAAAACTTATATATATCTCTTTCAGTAACTATTTTTTTCTCTCAATTTTTACATAAAAAAATCCATCTTTGTTATAAACTTGATTTCTTTGAATGGGTTTCATTGTCATGAACTCCTATCTTCAAAATATTATAAAATATTATTAATGAATTCGATTAGAAAAAACTCATTCTTATATTCCTAAAAACACTAAAATAATAATATCTCTAAATATAAAATCTTCTTAGAAAAAACCACTCTTTTTTAAAGTTTATAATACATTTTATTTTTCATCAATTTGATAGTTTTTTTATTCATTTAGAGAATTTTTTTTGGATATATAAAATTTTACCCTATATAATGCCTAAAATTTCCCAACAATTTTCTATTTTCTATTTTTACTAGATTTTAATTTGAATTTGATATTTATGGAATTAATATTTATATGGAATTCTTAATCAGATGCTATATACTTTACTTTAATTCTCATTAGTTGATCTTAAGAAATTCATTTCAAATATCTATGACATTTTGTACCTATATAATTTCTTATTTTATAATTAATTCAATATTCAAGATTATTGGATAATTTATTTTTTATTAGTACTCAGACATTCTTAATAACATGAAATGATTTTTCAACACTGAACATGAATTTATATATATGATTTATAACCATCCAAAAAATACTTCTAAGAAATTTTACGTTATTTTTCAATTTATTTAGCCTTATCTTCCATTTATTTGAAAATGTTATTACAATAATTAATAAGAATATTAAAAATTCAATTTATTTCATTAATATTGATTCTATTTAAGATGGTAATAATCAAACTCAATTTAAACTTGAGGATCTATATTCATTATCTTACCCTTCCCCGGCATTTAGATCCTTAACATTCACTCCTTCAGTTCATGTTTCAACTTAAATTATATGTCTCTCTCTTTATTCTCTTTTATGAATCTCATATTCATCACTATACAATACTTCTTATTTCACTTTAGTAAGAAGAAACCACTATTTATAAATATTTAATGTTATGAAATATTCATTTCTAATTTCATAATTTTATTCTTTGAAAGTATTTATTACTCAATATACATTATTTGATAAAATGAAATTCTTTTTCAAGGTCGAACCTAAATTTATTTATATGTTTTTAGCCTCAAAAGACCAATAACAATTTTTTTTTTTTTTCCTTATTCTCAATTCCATAATTTATTATTCTCTCCTTGGTAGGACACATTTTTAAACTGTTAAAATTTTATATAATATTGGTTATTTTTTAACATGGACTTGGTTGATATCATTGGAATATTGAGGCGCTTCATTCAATTTTTTATTCTCCTTGTCCAACCTTGAGAACATTAATATTTACTCATTCACTTCATGTTTCCTTATAAAATCCATGTCTATTTCACTCTCATATTTATTAACACTCTCTTCTTTATCACTATAAGGCTTTTATTCTTTTGTTTTAAAATTCAAAAACCATTCTTAAGAAACATTTAATTTTAGAACACCTTCGCTTCTATTGTCACATTGTTAAAAAAACCCCACAATGAATTTTTTTACATTTTTAAATGGTTATAACCATCACTAATGAAATTTTTAGTAGATTCATAAACCACCAAGTTTTAACTATGAAAATTTTTTTAGTGGTGGTTAGGAATAATTTCTTGAAGATTTAAAAGAGTATAATTTTTCTAAAATTAACAGACTTTTCTAATTTCTTTAGAAAAATTTTATATCAGAAACTTTTGTTGATTGATTTAGTTGCAGTTTACCTATATTAATGCTAATGATATAACATAATTTTCAAATATATTTTGACACAACCACTGATAAAATATCTATTGGTGATGGTTTTTAGTGGCATTTTATTTAGGTTGCTGCTAAGGTGGGGAAAATTAGTTCATTTTAAATAAATATTATAAACAACACATATAGAAAACATTCATATGACTTGGATTTAGTTAAGTATTATGAAATTAATAAATGTAGAAATATTAAAATAATAATATATATAAGATACACATATATATCAAAATAATTAAAAAAAATTAGTGAAAAATTTAGTTATCATATCTACAAAAATTCAAAAATTAACTATGTTTGTAACCCAGTTTTCTTAAAAAATCGGTAAATTTTAATTTAGCCATGTTTTTGTAAATTCATTTCCAATTTTTCTAGTTTTTCCATGTTTTTCATAAAAATGTGGCTATGTTAGTTACATTTTTTATCCAATTTTTAAAACATAAATAATCTAAATTTTACCAATTTTTTATAACACAAAGAAATCAAATAAGAAATAAAATGGTATTTATTATATATATATATAGACAAGCACACACATATATAGATACATATATTCATATAAATAAACACATACATGTTAAAACAAAATAATAATTAATTAATAATGACTAAATAAATAATCATCATAACACACACACACATATAAGTTTATATGTTAATATGTATGTGAATATATGTAAATTTATAAGTGTATATATATATATATTAATGTGTGTGTGTTTGTAAGTTATAGGGGATTAAAAACTGTAAACAACACTCATACCTAGGCACCCAATGGGTCAAACATCATCCATCCTTGTAGAGAATGAGAAGAAACAACTAAAATTATTTAAATACATGGAGTGACCGGAAATCTGAATTTCAAGATATCCAGAAGGTCCAACTGATTGTGGCCCAAAGACCTTATTTAGGAGATGACCGAAGGACCAATAGAGTAGCCTGTAATATATCGAATCACCAGTCCATCATGCTTCCTAGATAATCACACTGTATCATCTATTTTAAGATCATACCACCCCTTGATAAGAAGGAAAAGTACCCATATGTACAATAATGATAATATATGTTGGAGGAGGGTTGGTTGATATGATCCAACAAACCCACCACTCTTTCGAGCTTCCCACCAAGCGACGCTTTCATATTGCAACACTATACTAATATCTCATCACACCATGCCATCTAACTGGTCCCACTATGATTTTTTACTACATGAGATTGGGGACCCATATGCCCAATGGCTCAAAAGACCAATACATCTTCTGAAATAGCAAATAAGGTAAATAGTAACACTAATATAGTACTTGCTATGGTACCTCCTACAATACTTCAACAGTGATTGTTTAAATCCTTCCTTGTCAAGATTTTAACCTAGATTTTTCATGAAGGATTACTTGGTTCATACCAGTAAGATGAACCCCAGATTCAATATATGTATATATGTAGGTGTATATATATATTGAAGTTATTTGGGATTACAAGAAAAATAAAGACACACACACCCATAGGGATAACAAGGCTCAAACCTCAACTCTCCCCTAATGATATACCCACAACCATGCTCACCCATTACAATTTTTAATTGGAAAATGTCCTAGTGGGCATGAAGCCCGTTACATGGCCCAAAGGCCCATTATCTAAATGAAAGGCATAGTACATTGTCATGCCTACATCATTCTGTTTGCATAACTAGGTCGGCATTATACTGGCGTCATTGAATACTTGCGTCATGCCTACATTATCATCTTCCTGCATCATTATCAGTGTCATCAGCTGCATAGTACTAGAATAGTACCTTCCCCCATCAGGGCTTGAACCAAGGATCTCCTTAATGTGGAGTCATGTGACTGAGTACCACTCAACTGCAACCCTAGCCACCAATATATGTATATATATAGGCATATTAATAAGAATACATATATGATTGTATTATATAAAAATAAAAATAAATATTATTTGTATAAAATTAATATATGCATACTTTTATAAATTTAATTACAAAAATGAAAAAGTTAAAACATAATTAAAATTAATTAATAATAAATTAATAAGTGACATTATTTTATTAACTAACAAAAATTTAAATATATGCATATAAATTTATAAGCATATTTATAAAAATTTAATATTAATTTAAATATAAACATATTGATAATATACCATATATAAGAGTATTACATAACATTAAAAATAAATGTTATATTACACACACATATAGATAAATAAATAATTAAATACATGTATACAAATAAACACACATACACCGAAGTTAAAAAATAATATTAATAAATTAATTAATGAAGGTAGGGGTAGAGGACCACAAATCTCAAACCCATAGATATATATAAATATAAATTTATAAATATATATATATTTATATTAATATGTATATATACATTAATATATATATATATATATTCTTTAATAATAACTAATTAATAGATCATTAATACATAAATTAAAATATATATTAATTCTTAAATATTCATATATATTAATATATTTATAATATACATATAAATTAATATAAATATAGTTATAAATTTATAAATTCATATATGAAAATTTATATATAAATATATGTTTTCTAGCATATTAATTAATATATAAATATATGTAATAATATCAAATATATTACACACACACACACACACACATATATAAAGGTGTGAATATACATGTAATAATATTTCAAATTACAAATTTTGTAAACATATTTATGCATGTGTATAAAAAACAAGGGTAATTTATGATCATTTACTTGTGTTTCATAGAAACATGGGTAAATGGTGTGTCATTAAATCAACCATGTTTCTACAAAACACAAAAGGAGAGAGTATGACTATCACATTTGATGCAATGTGGGCATGGGTAAAGGTGAGAAAGAAGCAGTGTGAACATTATGTGTGGTGGATGGGTCTAGCAGGATACCGACACAACATCAAAGAGAAAAAAAATTTGGCTACCCAAGTTTAGAAAAAATATGGGTAATTGATGATAATTTTCTTTAGTTTCATAAAAATGAGGGTAAATCATGTGTGGTTAAATTAACTTAATTTCTATAAAATTTGAATAATTTAACCACAAAATATTTCTTGATGTTTTTATGACACAAGGTTAAATGAGTTATCCATGTTTATAAATGTGTTTATAAATAAAAAACATGTAAAAATGATTTTTTATCGACAACATATTTATGTCTGAAAAGGATCCACCTAAATCAAACCCATTCATGTCTATCACTTAACCTCCACCACTACATCCAACTAATACCATAGCTATATCTAGACTCTTCAGACACAAAACCCATGACATCACCATCATATCATCTGCATCAAAGAAATAAAAAAATCATGACAAATGAGAGTGACAAATAAAAATAATTGTAGATTTTATGATAATGCATAACTACAGAAGAAAAACTGTTAGGAATCAAGACTTCCTTCTAAATAGTCCTATTTAATAAAAGGATCACCCCTACTATCAACATTTTTTACCTACAATACACAATTATAGAATTTATGAAAAGGACCATGAAATACAACAGGGAGAAAAAATATTCAGAACAAACATACCTTTATAATCTAAATACACTTAAAATAAACAATATAATTTTTAATTAAATAAAAATAGAGACTTAAATAAACAATTTTATCATTATATTAAATCAAACTCAACATTAACCAAATCAAAAGTTCATATATCAATGGAACCACTATAAAAAAATTAAAAAACTCAAATACAATTAGGTACCACCACTAAAAAAATAAAACTAGTTTTTGAAAACAAAAAAGAAAAATCACATTAGTAAAACTACATTAACACAAACCAACATAACTTAAAAAACCAAAGGCAATATATTAAAAAATTATAACTCAAAATATTATATAGTGATTTACATATAAATTCATAAAAAATATTAACAAACTCATTTATAAACCAAGCACACGTTTCATTGTTGGAAGTATACCAAAACACCCTTTCAGTTAAAATAAATCACATGGATATTTTCACCGATCGTATTCAATAAAATTATTTATAATACAAACTTGAGCTACTAAATTCATTTTTTATTATAGAACACAATTTTCAAATCCTTAGTTTGCACCCAATGGGTTTTTTAAATTCATTATAGGAGAAAAATATCTATTTAAATAAATCCATCTCCCAAAACATAATAAGAAGATAACACTATCAAACATTTAAAATAAAAAAGGAAATTTAAATGAAACCATTGTGAATTAATAAACTTTATAAAGTTAATAATAATAAAAACATGTTAAACTAATATAATATATACATAAAACCAAAATTTACATTAGAAATTAATTTTTTAAAAATTATAAAATATTTTAGAACTCATAATATTTTCATTCACAAAAGAAACTTAAATGTGTAAAAAGATACCTGATATTCAAAAGAAAACCTAAAATAACTTTATCCTTTCCTAAGTTAATTTATTTCAAAACTAAATTCATTTAAAATTCATTTATAAGTAAATTTACGTCGATTGGGTTTAAAAGTCACCTATGTAGGATGGGTATTTGTTTAGATATTTCATGAGGAACTATACCCATAATACTTTGGAATATATAAATGAAAATATTTTCTATTAAAAAATCAATAAATATATGTAGTTTTTTTATAATGACTTACATACAACTATTGATGATTTATATGTTCAATAATCTTCATCTTCATTATCTTAATTATTTTCAAGATCCATTTTAATATTAATTCTTAATTTTCACCATCCCTTGCGAGTTATATTTTTTATATATTGTTAGGAGATATCTATTGAATATTTTTTTATTGATGGGGTTCACTCTCACAAAATACCACCATACTTGTTCACCCATATCATGCATGTTTATCTATTTTAGGATTATAACAACACCCCACCATTCATGTACTTCATCATCCACATAATAAATCCTATCCATCTATGAAGAAAATATAAATTGATCATGATCAACATGCTCATTGGTATTCACCAAGAGAGAGAAGTGAAAAAGTGAAATGTAATTAATCTTTGGTTATACCCTATGAATTTTGACCAACTTTCATTTGAATATGTATATTAAAATTTTATCATGAAAATTTAATTTTATTATATTAACCATATTTCAACATTAAAACACATCTAAAGATGTAAATACAATACTATTTTGAGTTTTCATGGTTTCCTCATGATAAATTATACAAAATTAGAATCCATTAATATTGTATGCATCAAATATATTTGATTTACTTATATGACCTTGAGACAAAAACATCAAATCATTCAAAATATTTTTTCAACTATAAAAATGAATGATCTACCCAAATTATATATGCTATTAATTTTAAAATGGACAAAATACAAAAAACATTCCTAACGTGAATATGAAAATATACTTACACGATTTGTGAACCATTCAATAATCACTATAGTAACAAATTTTTTTATTTCCATATAATTTCAAGATCAAAACCTCAATCAAAACATAGTTTGTAATATCAATTCATTAATTCATAATTCTAAAATATTATTTATGAGTAGAACATATCTATATTCTAGTACTAACTCTAGTTTGGTTAGAGTAAAATTTAATCCCTTTCCAACTAGTTAGTCTCCAGTTAGAGAAGTCGATGACTATTTTTAGAAGTCATAATATTTAAAGATGTTATAAAAACATAAAATATGATTCAATATTATATAAATTTGATCCAAATACCTAGAATAAAATTCCAGGGAATCATTTACTATGCATTCTTCAATAGTAGTGCAATCTGGTTGAGATTTATTACTCATATATGACTCCTAATGGCCTATGTTCCTAATGAAAGTAAAAAAAAATCATATTAAAGAATAATAAATAATTAGTTGATAAAATTTAATTCATAAATTTAAATAAATACAATATTAATTTACCTCTCAATTTGATAAATCTATCAATAATGTACCGGTTCTACATGATTATATTTCTTGACCAAATGAACTATCAAATGAATCATGACAATGAAAATGAAGGGGGAAATAACATCTTTAAATAAAAAAGTGTTATTAAAATTATTCCTTACTATTTTCAATCTCATTTGAATCATTTTTTTGGAAATATTTCCAAATATGGTTCAAAACCCAACTATAAATGTAGTTATTTTTTTAGGTAACACTTCATGCAATACCAAGGGTAACAACCACTCAATAAAAATATACGAGTCATGGATTTTCAATAAACTTTACTTTAAATGTTTTAATTAAATTAACATTGAAATTTTACTTGAATATAAATCATAAAAATTTATATTGTTTAATGTCTATAGGAATATGTCTTTTTTTGTGATTTTTCATTACAAAAAATTTCTATATGATAATTCTCATTATTATTTGACTATAAAACATGCTTCATCTATATCACCTACAAGTCATTACAAGAATTATGATGATCCTTATATTTACCCTTCTCATTAAGCTATGTAATAAATCACATTTCCATTATAATTTATTCTCAAAATACATTATGTTAATATTATGACATATCAAGTGATACTCCCAATAATGAAGTGTAAAAAATACACCCACTTTGTTCCACTATTGAATTAAAAATGACCCAGATGTTGTTCCATATACTATTTACCCTTCTTTTGATGTATTTAAAATTTAAAATTCTAGAGTAACATTCATTAATTTATGTGTAATAATAGGGAAAAAGTTTTTTTTATTAAACCAGGACCTATATGAATAGAAAAAATGTCATTTTAAATATGGTGTACTTATAATGACCAATAGTGAATTTTTAAAAATATATGTCTTTAAAAATATACATGGGGGGGGGACTAGAAAATGAATTAAAATTTTTGTGAAACATTTGAAAAAATTTAATTTTTCACATAAAAAATATTTGACCCATCAAGATGATGCACGATGTGCTCATAATGACCGAAAGTGTGTTTTAAAAAATATAAAAGTCATAAAAAACACGCATTAGAAGATTAATACCTAGAAATGATTTCAAATTCTCCAGAAATCATAGGACAATGAAATCTGAATTTTTTTGTAAGTATGAATAATCTACACATTAGTTTGATGTGTGGTGAGGTTATAATTCCTAAAAAATTGTTTTTTAAATATACGAGTCTTTAAAGACACGTATTATTGGTTCAAAACCTAGACAAAAACCTCCACACTAGGTGAAATCTATGTAAAATGACCTTTTATTAATTTGTGACATGTAGGAATAAACAATGCATCAATTTAAATTATTGTTTTCTAATAACGACCACAAGTATTTTTCTTGTTTTAAAAGCCTAAAAAAAGTGTTTAACAATCATAATATAGATGATTAGAATGAATTTATATAAAATCCAATAAATATGACATTTTCTTAATTTTTGACTAGTATTAATAAAGGAAATGTCAATCTAACATGTGGTTAGGTTAAAATAACTGAATCATCAATTCATAAAGACATAAAAGTCATTAAAATCATTCATTAAAGTGTTCAATCCTATAAAATGACTCCAGGTCATCATGAAATCCCAGGAAAATGAATTTTGAGTGAATTTTACAAGATTGAATATGTAAGATATCAATCCAATTTGTGTTTGGAATATGATGGGAAAATTTAGTTTTACTATTTTATATGTATAAAAGATGCGTTTAATTACTAAAATTTAGAGAAAACCACAAATTTACAAGCAATCTTAGGAAAATTATAATTTAATAAATTATGGAAGGTATGAATATAAAACACATAAATCCGATGTGTGGTGACAATGGAATGATAAAAAAATATTTTTTTCAAAATGAAATAATTTAAGATATGAAATACATCTAAAAACAACAAAACAATCATTGTTTTCTTACCAATTTTAGTAATTTTCAATTTAAATAATTAATCGGATTCTAATTTTTAGTTTTTTGTTATTTATTACTATACAAACTTTTACATTAAATTTAATTTAATTTTACTTATGATATGATGGGTGTAGAGTTCATATGAATTAATAGTGGTTATTTTTTTTAATAATTACATCATATATTATTTATAATGTATACATATGTTGAATTTTTCATTTATAGGTGGTATTGTTTCCAATTTTTTTAAATAATAGGTTGAGAGGATGATTTTATAATTTTTTAAAGAACAATTATCTATAGACACTACCCTATGGTAACTATTATAGCTTCTAATGATGAGGCCTATATCGACCACTATATGGGTGTTGTGGTCCTGCAAGTAGTGACCTCTATATGGATTGTACAGTCTATTGTAATACTGGGTTCCCTATAACCAACATGACTAGAACATTTCTACTACCATATCATATATGCACTGTGTTATGTATGATATAATCTCACCATAAATTTTTTAATATTTCTAAGTCCACTATTTATTGATAATTTTTATATATTATTATCTATATCAAAATGTTATAAAAGTACCCATGATATAATGAGAAACTCGGTACACTATGAGATTAATCCTATGAATATTTCCTATGGTTGAGATACATCATACTGTCTGGACATGAAATACGTGTAACTATCAGGTTATGGGGGATCATAAGAATTGAGAATTATCCTCGACAAGTTCACACTTGGTGATAGTGAGTATATGAGATCATGACGATTGACCCACTAACAGGAATACCACATGTTTCAGGTGTTATTGGTAGTTCCTATCTATGAACACGTGTAATGGCCTCATAACTTGAGATTATTATTAGTTTATACTATTCGATTATGTACTTTGATGTAAGGGAAAAACTATGGAATTGATTTTGTAGTGAGGTAGATTATGTTCGGTGCATTATAGGTAGTATGACACAGATTGAATAATCAAGATAGATTTTTTAACTTCTGATTAGAAGAGATATCTTGGGCCTAGTTGATTAGGATGGTAGTAACTTCACTAAATCCATGTCCATTCTAGAATAAGGTATAATTTTCTACTTAGTTCAATGAATAATAAATCAATAATGGATGATGACACCATGTGTGCATCCTAATTTATGATATATCATGAGATAAAGAGATTATATTATGTGATGTGTGTTCTTAGGATGGTTTGGTTTCAATGACTACCCCTTTTCTACTTAAGGACCTTGATGGGTTTGAAGAATCCACTCTTGGTCTATTAATAGTTTTCACTGCTATTGAGAAAATGTCTTAGAGGGTCACACACTAAGCATATTGAAAATATTGGATTATTCTGATGAATAGGAGTATTGGAAATTATGGGCCTCACCATGGGGTCTGAGATATGTTCAAGGATATAGGATCATGATGGAATAGATAAATTTATATTATTCTAGTCTAGAATAATTGGTATTGAATTTATTTATTAAATATATTTACAACTGTTAAAGTAAATACATGGAAATATTTTATATGAATGAATATTATTATAATATTCAAGTTAGTTTAATATTTAGGGAAAGAAGAATTATGTTTATGTAATTGTTTTATTAGATAATATATTTATTATATTACATGAATGTGATAAAAATAGAAATGATATTTATGACTTAGTAAATAAGTAATAATATGTCATCTATAATGAGTAATAAATATTTTCAGGGATGAGAACCCTATTTTGGTATCTTAGAACCTAACTATAAAATTAAGTGGAGGATCTCATGTAATTTACAATTAAATATTAGTTTATGAGATTCTCTCTCTCATCTCCCACTATATAGATAGATAAAAAGACAACATGGGATCCCACGTGAAGTTCTTCTTCATAGATTGGTGGATTTTCACTGTGGTGATCATTGAGATGTTGAAGATGACATTAAATCTATGCGATTGCACACACAAATTGATTATTGTTTTTACATTGGACATTAAAATCATGTGTGGATGATCTAGAAGGATTTGACTTTAGTTCCTTCAAGAAACGACCACTAGCAACGAGTTGATGTCGTGTGAAGCTTCATATTGTAATAGGTATTTATTTATTTATTTATTTTATTAAAATTCACCACATGAAGATCCTCAAGAATTTACTAGGGCTACGCTTCATCGACGATGAAGAAGTTACATTGATCGTGAAAAATTAAATTAACATTAAATTCATGAAGAAGGCATCACAACAATCCCAACACCACAGATAACGAGCCAATCTGACATCCGAAGAAAAAGTTACAACCATCCGAATTTTTAATATCGAATTGAAATCGGTATTTTTGGGCATAAAAATTAAAGAAAATATTTATATGTATGTCATAATTTTACCCCCAATAAGTCTTTGGTGGTAATTTTCAGTGAACCCGAACTCCGATTGGAATCCCATTAGGAAAAATAATATTTTCCTACTATGTAACTTAATTCCCCTACTTGAGGAATCACAACTATATTTTTTTAGAAAATTAAAATTAAGATAATATGATATGATTTTTAACAAACAATATTATATTTTTTATGATAAAAGGGGTTGGGGGCATTGGAGCTAATAAAGAAAAAAATAAAATAATAATTTTAATGATGGGGGTGCATTATTTGGCTGAGGAAGTCAAAAAAAGAAAAAGAAAAATAGATATGTTGGGGTAAGTAACTAGTGAAAAATGGTCAACATAAAGTACTATGTCTAGATAGCTTCAAAAAATCTAAATGATATATATTTCATTTTAAAATGGAGAGTTATCTCTAGAGGCCTTCCCACCTTTAGAAGGGGTTCCCACCGGCATCGGCCTGTCCCCCTCCGCCGTACCACCTGCCTCCCTTATCCAGCCTCATGTGATCCACCACACGTGATCACTAGATCCTCTCATGGATGATGACCACCTCTTTGTTCCTGACTCCCCAATCCATCCAACCCCACCAGACTGACCATCCTGAATGCCACCCAATCTACACCCAGTCGACTACTTGTAATTGGCCGCCTCCACCCCCACATGGTTTTACTTATCTCATTGGGCCTCCAACTATGTAAAACACCCCAATTTATCTCTCACATTGATATAAATCATGTAATATCATAATCTATCTACACCTCACACCACGAGTCCCACCATCGGCCCTGTTGTAATCGGTTGAGCCCCCCTGCAATCAGTCAATCCCCACCACTACTTCGCCTCCTCATTACAACCTATTATTAGAAACTCTTTGATGATGTTGCCACCTACCTGTTGGACATCCTCTAAGAACCATATTTTTTCCCTCCTTCGGTATGTGATTCCCAGCCTAATCATCAAGTCCAACCCAAAACAGCTCGACACAGGTTCTTCCTGACCTACAATGGGTCTGGGAGGGTTTTTGGACATGTTGAAATTATTTAAAATATTAAAAAATAAAATTAGATATTTGGGTTAAAATATTAATAATTGTATTATTAAAAAATTAATTAAATTTTGTGTGTAAAAACTAAATTAGTTTCTTAATTTAATTTTGGGATAAAATTAAATTAATTATGGGACCGAATGAATTAAATTATTTGAATTAAAATAATTCAATTAATTTATTTAATTGTACTCAAATTTTAATTTATCAAAATTTACTTTTTATTATTCAATTTATATTATGAATAATATGATCTTGAGCATTGACCACCAAGGTCATTATAGAGGTTTCTATATTTAATTATGAATTGAAATTTCTTATCATTCAAGTGATGTTTATAATAATTTAATTAAATAGATGGTCTGTACACTGTCTTTACTCATCATTATATGTAAAAGGGCCTACACGCCCAGATAAAGGTTATTTAACTATATCACATAGTCTTGAGATCCCCTTTCTTATATGTGAATATTTTATGTATTATGATGAAGATGTGGGGGGATGGCTTTGTAAGACATGGGCTGCATCGAGATGAGGTAGTTTTACAGATAAGATGGAGTCACAATGGACTAGGGTACGTTCAACGATATGATTCATAGATGACTTAGTTACATCACACTTAGTGTCATGGGCCATCCATTGAAAATAAATGGATCAAACTATATTAAATACTAAATATCATCCATTTTTTTATTTAATTTACTAAATTATTATTATTATTTGTGAATATAAAATATTAAATAATACATAAACCAATAAAAATAATAATTAATAGATTAAATTTATCTAATAAGAGATAATTTTCTTGTACTTATTTCATAGTTAGTTGTGAGTGAGATCACATAGTACGTGCATATAACATAGAAAATGATTTCACTCATTGAGAAATAATAAAATCCCCTTAAAGTAATATTAATTCAAATTCATTTCATTACTTAAGTTTGAATAAAACGGGGTTTATGAGGTGGTATTCATCCCTAGTTGAGTGCACCCCTTACTACTTGGGAGTTCTTAAATGAGTGGAGGGTCAACATAACTAAACTTGGTTGCAAATAATTATCCATAAAATTCTGTCTACTACTTTAGAGGAAAATTGTTTAGAGGACCAGGGTTAGGATTCTAAGAAGCTGGGATTTCACACAAAAAATATGTTATAGTAAGGCAATTTGGTTGACTAGTCAGACACAAACCTTGAAACTCTCTGAGTAGTGTAATTTCCATAGATTAGACTATGAAGGGAGGTTTTAAGGATCATTTCCACTATATTAGTCTTGAGAATGAGTATTCTGAATCTAATAGAGATTACTACTAGATTTTGATAAAATAGTGAGTGACATTTAACAATTTAATAAATCTATAATGTATAATCTGTACTCAAGATAAAATAAATAATATTCCAGATCTTTTTTTCTTGAATTTGACATATAATACCAGAAAACACAATGATTAATATTTGAAAAAGAAAATTTCCTAATATGTTTGAGTTACCAAGAGTAGTACAGGCTCTTGCATATAATAGTATGATTTAGAAAATTCATGGTTTTAGATTCCTCAATACCTATTGTGCAACCTTAGGAAGAGAGGTTGTAAAATATAATTATAGGAGACACATATATGACATATTTTATGTTTACATAACAATAAAATAAATAACATCTGATGTGAGTTGTGGATACAACATTAGGATATGTATGATTTAACATGTTGTCTCCTCTCTAAGAAGCTTTCAAGGAGAATTTGATGAGAGATATGAAGCAGGTGGTGATTATAATGAATATGTGTAAATTGAAAGATAGATCAAGATCATTAAATATCTATTTTTATAGTAAAATTTAACCTAATTAATAAATTTAATTTTATTTTAAAAAAGAGTAATGATAAAATGTTCCATTACATTTTTTGTATGGTTTTTAGAGTTAATAAGAACTTAAAAGAAATCTTAATCTTCAGTTACTATGGTGAAAACGTTGAAAGACAAGGTGAAAATGCCAATTTCAAGTGTGATACCAAAGTAAAAATCACAAAATCCCTTTAATAATAGAGTTTTATCATCATACAAGTGATTACTCTCTTTTCATGTCATAAGATAAGTCTGGGGAAGTTTAAATGTAATGAATTGAATTAAAGAAGAAAGTATCCGATTCTTCTTCATGTATATGCATTACGTGAAATTAATTTTTTTGATATACTTGGTAATTAAATCAAATATTACCATAACATATTTTTTTTGAAATAAAATAACCAATTAATAAAAGAAAATTTTCATGAAGTAAGGTGACTTCTATAAGTGGCTGAAGGAAGGGTGCTTCTTAAGTTAGTGGTGAGAAGCATACAACTTATAATTTCATGGTTTACTGATTCTAGTTGAAATTTTTTTAAGTATTACCAAAACATTAATCTCACTTTTCCTTTTTACCCAAGGATAAATTATTCAAGTTTAATAATGAATATTTCTCATGGTGTCAAATAATCAACTAATAGTTCAGTAATATTTGAATCATTGGAAATACCCGAAGAATAACAAAATATAGGACTTAGTTATACCTAGTTGTCGAAAGATAATTCTTTGTATAGAAAAACCAATTAGTTATAAAGGAAGTACCTAAAATGGTTTTATACTCTTTTGAGTTAAATACCTTTGGTATTATCGATACACTTACATAGTTTAAGAGTTAAAAAACTTTAGAGATAAACATAATCCATAATTATTTTGAAATTAGTTCATCTAGAGAGTGTGGATTATTTCAAGGTTAAGTTACTAGTAAATATAATCCATAAGATTCCTTTAATATTTTTATAGAATGTAAATTACAATATGGATGATTCATAATTAAAATATATGAGTTTTTCTTAGCCTTTGTGCTGAAGAATATCTTGACCAAGCATTCATTGATCAATACACACATTTCCTTATATACATCAAGGATGATCAATGGTGAGTCTTACATGTTTACACTGAACAATTTTTTTTTGCATTTATAAATTCCTAAACACACATTTCCTTAAAAACATCAGAGTCATGATGTAAGCAAAATGAGTATTACTATTTAGAAATATATGCATTCCAGATACATCCATAATTATTTGATAAATGTTTTACAAATATAAGTGTTATCCCATAATAATAAGAAAACTACAAATAAAAATAGATATGATGTGGGTGATAATACGACATAAATACATCATGTCATTAAAAAATGTTTTTGGATATAGAGTGTTTGTTAAACTTTCATTATAAAAACCACCAAGTGAGTCTCAAGTAATATCCTAAAGTTCATATAAGATATTATATAAGTCCATATGATATATGATTTATAGTCAATAACATATCTATTTAAGATATTGAGAGAAATTTTGACTAAGATTTTGTAAATTTTATAGATGAACAAGTATTTGGCATAGGGAAAAGTTTTGTAAGAGAATGTGAAAAAAGGACTGTTCTAAAGACATATACTGTGTAGGAATGATAAAACCATATTAATGATTTTATATTCACTGCAGTCAGTGATACATTATTCATTGAGAATAATGAATCCTACAAGTAAGTAGTAAATTGAAACAAGATAATATTGAAACGATTAATTAAAATTCAATAATATATTTCACGTATCAAAGTACAGGGGATTATTATTTTGAATACTATGATGTGTATACAAGTGAGACTATACATGGGTTGTATAAGAATGGTACTAATAAGGTTCGATTAATAATACCAGGTCATTATACCTAAATGAATTAGAATTTTACTTTTCAAAACTACTTTATTTGATCATTATGTTGGGTATTGAATCTCAAGACCACCAATCTTGGAAGGTGCCTATACTAAGTGACCAGAAAGGGTTGGTGACACCATATACTACTAATAAGGTGTGTAAGTTACTAAAATACAGTTTTGGATTGAAGGAAGAAACAATATCTTACAATATTCATTAGGAAATTTCTTCTTCCATGTGTCAACAATAGGTTATAAGGGAGTTCCATAGTTTTAGAGTGAAAATATATTTGATAAAATATGGGAAAAACAATTCACCATACAGTTATTTAAGACTAGAATGAAAGAAACTCTCCTAAAATTGACTTAAGTAGAAACCTACATTATAGGGAATGAGATCAACAGAGGTAGATCTAATGAATTATTTATATCATGTAAAAAGTACCTGTAATGAAATATTATTGAAAAATAAAAGATAAAACAATTCGAGAGAGAATTGTTACTAAAGTCAATGACATAAATCCCTCCAAAAAAACATGTATAGGGCATAAGTGGAGAATAAAGTGGTGAGTTGAAGTATATACACTTATTTGATGGATTAGTATCATATGAATTGATGTATACAAGACATGAAATTGCTGATATAAATATTTTGATAACAAAATATCTGTATAATATAGGATAACTGCATAGGAAGCAGTTATAACTATTCAATTGTACTTGAGAGTGTATGAGTGACATGTCCCACTTATATGGGGAGGAATGGACACTAGTTTTAATGGGATACAAGATAATATTACATTATATAAATATGATTAACTATCTTAATCAGGCTAAGGTAATGAGAAAGAAAATCCCAATCAAGCTAGTGGTATCTATATCTATAAATAATAAGTGTGGTGTGGTTTCTCATGCAGCTAAACAAGTAGCATAAAATATGCAACAATTTTTTTTTGGTTCGGGGAAATGTACCTAGTAACTAACATTTTATCATAATATAAATTATGATAATTCTATTACTAGTACTAGAAAATATTTCATGTTTTTAGAGTTGTAAAAAATAAATATACTCTGTTATATAACCCATTTAGGAATATTAATCAAGGAGGTGAATTCAAAAATAGTAGAATAGCCACACAGAAGAGATGTGGTTGACCCATGAAAAAATCCATAACTAAGTAGAAACATGTTCTTATCATGTGAGTTAAAAAAGGATAGTTAGTAACTTATCTCTAGTGTAATTGAGAGTATTGTAATAGTGTTTTATCTAGACCCAACTTGAGAAATAATTTTAGATTACTATATCATGTATACAATGTGTTACACATGAGGTAATGTTACCATAAATGTTTTGATATTTATAAATACTCTATTTATTGGTAATGTATATAGATTATTTGTCATATCAAAAGGTTATAACAGTTCTTAGGATATAATGAGAACCTAAAGACACTATGACATTAATCATAAACATATTTCATGTGATCTAGATACATCATACTGACTAGACAAAAATGATTTCTAACTATTAGGTGTTAGGGACTCATAAGTATTGGGACTTCTTCTCAAGAAGTTCACATTTGGTGATCTCAAGTAGATTATATCATGAAGACTGACCCACCAAAAGGAACACCACAAGTTTCAGGCGTCATTGGTAGTTATTATATGTGAACATGTTTAATATTCTCCTGACTTGAGATTGTTATCAGTGTATACTATTTGATCACATACTTTGATGCAAGGAAAACACTATGACATTGGAGTCACAATGAGATATCTTGCATTGGGTGTGTCATTGGTAGTATCACATAGACTGAGAAATCAAGATAGAATTTGTTTCTTCTGTTAGCAAGAGATATCTTGGACCTAGTTGATCATGATGATAATAACATCACTAAATCCATGACCATAATAGAATAAGGTAATTCCGTAATAGTAGGTCAATGAATAATAAATTAAAAAGTATTATGACACCATGTGTGAATCCTAATTTATGAGATATCGTGTGACAAAGAGATTATATTATACAGTGTTTTCATATAAAACTTGTCATTTCTATGACTAATCCTTATCTATTTAGGGGAATTTATGGGTTTCTAGAGTCCTCACCTGGTCTATAAATAGTATTCATTTTTTTCAAGATAAGCACCTAGAGGGTCACAAACTAAGCATATTAAAAAATATGGCATGTTTTGATGAATAGGTGTGTAGTAAATGGTGGTCCCCACCATGAGGTTCATGATATGTATGAGGATATAATATCATTAAAGAATAAAGAAATTCATAATATTCAAGTTTAGGATTGTTGGTAATGAATTTATTTATTAAATTTATTTACAAGTTTTAAAGTATATTAAATGAATTATAAAATATGAATGAATATTATTTAATATTCAAGGTTATTTTTAATATTTGTTGGAAGGAAAATTCAAGTAAATGGATCATTTTTATCACATAATATAGTTTTTTATATTATATGAAAGTGATAAAAATATAAATTATGTTTATGACTTAGTAAATAAGTAATAAGATGTTGTTTATAATGTGTAATAAATATTTGTGGGGGCAAGGACCCTATTTGGGTATTTTAAAACCTCAATATAAAAGGAGGAGGAGGCTCCCTTTCCATGTACTATTAATTACAAGTTTATGAGTCTCTCTATCCTCTCCCACATAATTGAGAGAGAAGTATATGATCTGATCTCTTGATTAATTTTTTTTCCATGGATCAGAAAATCATCACAACGGTGATCCTTAGGATGTTAAAGACATCATTAGATCTATGAGCTATCACCTAGAGTTTGATAATCAATGTTCTTATGGACTTTCAATGCATGACTAGATAATCTAGAGGGATTTTAATTTGGATCTTTTGAGCAACGATCACCAACGATGAGGATATGTTAAGCATGTATTCAGATTGAAAGAATTAATTTTTTATTTATTCTTGTAATTAAAATTAATCACATGATGATCCTCAGGCCTTTTCTGGGGCTTCACTTCACCGGTGATAATAAAGTTACATTGATCACTGGAGAAAATTTATAAATCCCCAACCCATATACTTCCACTATGTGCCCCAATATGTTCATAGTCATGTATATAGTGACCATTATATATAAGTTTCTATAGGTTTTAGTGAGATGGTATATATTGATCGAGCAATGGAGACCAACAAAATCAAATCTAATTCCCATTATTGATTGATTTTGGGAATCTATATTGGAAATTTATATATTAGTTCACTAAAGATAGCCAACTTATCATGCGTGCCCACCCATGTACATATATAATATGATATCAGCATAAAATACTATCTTCTTCCAACCTTTTATTTCATCTTTTAAATTGTTATCTTTTAATGATTCTTCAAATTCCAAAATATCTCATCAAATTTTAATATTCAATCTTAATATAACTTTTAATAGTTGTATTCAAATAGAAAGAATAATTATAGAATATTTCATCTTATACCATTATAGACTACATCACAATCAATGTAGAAACCCAATCATCAAATCGACGTTATTATTATATCATCCAATTTTTTTATACATTTTTATTAATTATCTCTCTTAAATTCTATGTGTAAATTTAAAATGGATTTATTCAATTCAGGTTTTATTGATATGAAAATATTTTTTTATGAATATAATCCTATCCATTAGTTATTTTGAAAAAAATGATGAAATACATTTTTATAAATTAAGAATTCAAGTACCTTGTATGGTCTAAGTAAGTCACATGCACAACCCAATATGAAGAAAATTTATTTCTTCAACAAAACACATTACAAAGGGGGGATAAATACATTTTATAAAATTAAAAAAAATAATGGTATACTAAAAAAGAACATTAATATAATTTTAAAATCAATAGGTTTGTGGTGGCATCAAAACATCACACCCTTGAATAACACATAAAAAGTTTAAAATATAATTGTAATTTTGTAAATAATGTATCGAACCTTGAGATAAAACTATGTAGAGGATTACTAAATAAAATAGTAGGTATTTATTGGAATTTTAAAGAAAATATACCAATTATAATAGTAACATGACAGTTATATTATTAACCTGACTGTAAAAATAGTAACTTTTCAAATTTCAATAATAAAATAAATTATAAATAATATTTACTACTAATAATTTATGTAAATATAAAAATTATCTATTTTTAAAATAAATATCAAAGTTATGAAACTCAAAGAAAGTATAAGTTAATTTTTTTTATAAAGTGTATATACAATTATATTGTAAAAACCATAATTTTTGTATTATTAATTTAATATTAAAAATAAAAAATTTATAAAATTATTTTAATAAAATTAATTTAAATTTTTTAATCATCATGTGAAAATATTTCAAGAATTTGTTTTTGGTAATATTATGAAGAACATGAATTTTTCAGGGAATAGAAAAAATTCAATTTTTCAAATTCCATATGTTTTATATCATAATATTGAATTAATAATTATTTAATAAATTATAAAAAAAATTAGTAAGAAAATATATTTTCAACCAGATGTAAAATTTATTTAAAAATAATGAATTAAAATATAAAATATTAATTTTTTAATTCTAAAAATATAATGTATTCCATTGAAAATAAATTTTTTTAGTTTTTGTTACAATCTATTATATAAACTAATAAACCTAGTGGTATATGGATTTAAAGCCATGAAAAATTAAAATTTTCAATTAAATACTATTCATAGTCCTAAATAAACCAACTAGTACTTGAATTGATGTTGAAATAATATTTTATTCATTATTTTAACCCAAAATATCTCCTGTAAAGTATTAATACACATTCTCATGCTAATTATAATAAGTCACATCTGAATTCATTCTCATTTCCTAAAAATTTCTCAATTAATTATTCTTAATACTCCTTTGATATTTTGTGAGGTTTTGGTCTCATATAACTCCTAGTATCGAAGAGTTTAAGGGTATTTGGAAAGGAGAAACTTTAAGGGCAATGTAACCTTTCTCACATTTTTTACTTTCATTTTTTCCTTCGCCTATTCATCAAAACCCATAGCCACTTCAAAAAAAAATCCTTCCAAAAAAAATTAATTTTTAAATTAACATGATATTAATGATATTAGTAAACTATAAATATTTCATTTATAACATTTGTATACATAATAACTTTTTTTCCTCTTTTGAAAGAATCCCATTAATGGTTTGTTTACTTACGATGAGGATGTTGTAAATTAGTTAATTATTACACTCTTTACATATATCTAGTGTAGATTACATAATAACATGTTATGTTTATTATTATAATATATAGTTATTATAAAATATTGATAATATATATGCATTATCTCTCTCTCTCTCTCGCTCAAGACAAAGTCTGTTCAATAGTAGGCTTACCACCAAAAAAAAAGTTGTCAATTTTTACTTATCACTACATCCATGAATGGTTTAAATAAATTATTTGAAATTTATAAATATTTAATTATATATATATTATTTTAGAGATAATTTGGATTATGGATAAATATTATTGTACTAAAACCATGAAATCGAAAAGAAAATAGGACAATTCAAACAAACATGTTGGCAAACCATTTTAACACAAATAAAAGGTTAATAAATAAATTGGACTTATTATAGTTGATTAATAATAAAATATATTAATCTAATATAATTTTATATTAATTTTCATTGTAAACATAATTTTATTATATATTATATTTAAACATGATGCAACATAGAGGGACCTAAGGTAGGGGAATTATCTTATAACCCTACGGTTTGGGACTCTCTCTTTATATAAATATCATTCTAATGGATTCTATGTATTTTATACTATAAATATATTATTATTTTTACTATTGACCTTTCTAGGGATTTACATGCCTCTTTATTGAAATCTAAAATAATTTTTCTCAAGTCAACCCTTATAATGTTTATTAGAGGACTCCCAAACCCATTCTGTTTCTTTTGGGATTATCTTATCTTCCTCTATATTTCCCCATGATTCTTCTCAATCATTACTAAATACGGTCTAAATTTATTTTATTTAATTATCTTATTTTTTATGATATGTTATGCATGTTTTACTTCATTGGGACAGATTTGTAACCAATTCCCATTATTTTTTTATTAAAACTTTCTTTTCCAAATATCTCATTAAATTTTACCGTGTTGTTTCTTATTCTTCCTGTGACATATGATATTTTATGCCACTATTTAATTACTAAAAATATTTTTTCCCTTAATTAATTAGGAACAATAAAAAAATTTCATTAAAATATACCGTAAGATATTTTTAAGAAACTAATTATTTTATCATGTAAATATTTTATGATTATTTTAATACCCCATAGTTAGAGGTATTTACATGTTTCATTGTGTATTTTTATTCCATTAAGTGGTTGGTTTTTGAGGGATTTTTATGGGAACAAATTTTGTGCATAGTTTGGAGAAACTATAAAAAATCCTTCAGAAACTGTGCATAAAAAATTGGGGACCTTTTGTTAGGCACACATTTGATGCATGATTTGGGAAAACCATGTGGAAAAACTATGTGACCCTAATTTTTTTTTGTTTAGTGGGTTTTAAATGGTTGGTACATGATTTGAAAAACTTTGAGTCCACACCATGCCACCTAGGTTACAAAGGGTAACACCTACATAGGTGGTTCATGGTTTACCAAGCCATGTATCAATAGCGTGTGAGATTTTTAAAAAGCAACAAAAATTAGTTTTTGACCCAAACTTATCCAATTAAACACTCATTTATTCTTTTGTGGATAGTTATCTTTAACATACAGTCTTTAATGGGATATTTTGGTGATCCTATTTATTTTGAAGCACCCTTTCTTCAAATCATGGAGCATTTGACATGGGAATCAAAAGTAGGATTTCTGTCTCCACTTGTTCTATTATCTCTTCACATTTTTATTTGGAATAAACCCTTATCTAAGGTATCCATGAAAAAAACTTTTTTAAGTGTGTGTTTTGATGTTTATTTTGTTTTGATCTATTGTAAGAGGGTTATGAGAGCCTAAATCTTTGAGTTTGTGGAGTAGTTTCATTGGGTCATCATTGTTTGAAGTAGGTGGATACTCTATCACTCTAATTTTGTTATGAACCTCAATAATTATGGTTTTTAAAATCAAATGACCATGTTTGTTGCTCAAAATCCTTGATATATTCATTTTGGAGTATTCTGTCCTCTTGTTAATTATTTTTGAATAAAGGTTGTGGGTGATTCGCACAAAATTTTTGGTAAAATATAAAATTGGTGTTTTGGTTTTAAAAGAAATGAGTTTTGGGGTATATAACGTGGATTGAAATTGGGATCAAGTTTTTTAATGATTCATATAGATGGGTTCTTATTTGGTCAAACTTGTCTACTAGTTCCTCTTTGGCGAGGATTTGGATTGTGCAACCAGATGATGACATGGATGGGGGGGGGATGAGTTTTCAATCAAGAGTTTGTGTTATTCAATTACTCATTATTTGAAATGGTATGAGTTGGGTTAGTGACATGGATCCCATAAGGGAGGGGTTGGTGTATTTCATGGGTTTAAGAGTTCATGGTTCATGTGTCTGAGTTATGATGTGATTCATTTGTACTGGTTCAATCTATCTTATTTATTGGTTCTTATAATTATATCATTATTATATAATATGTGAGATAAATTGTTTTTATTATAGTAGCATGTGTGGGTAGTCTTTAGGGGATTACCTACTAGGTTTATATACTCACCCAATTTATATGCATCTTGGTTTGTATTAATTTTTTATGTGATGTAAGACAAGGGAATACCTCTAACTTCTCTATTGGGCCACATTGATATTCTTGTAATTAAAGATGGAGTTGGGTGCTTGGAGGTAGCTGTGGTGTAGATTTTGTAGTAGTGACACAACTATCACCCTATATTACCTTTTTGTTTCTTTTGGTATTGTACACTTTTTTATCGATATTCCTGGCTATTGTGCATCTAACTATTTATATGTTTTTTACATATTGAAGTTGGTATGGATTATATCATGATTATTATTTATATTTTTTCCATTAGAATTATTCTTCCACAGTTTATGTTGTGTGTATGGGTAAATCATCCCCCAATGATAATGTTTGACGCTAATAATTTGTTTTTATCCTTAGGAATTTGGGGAATGTACCTTAGGTCAATGGTAGTTTGATCTTATAAAAGGTGATGAGTTCAGATTGGGAAGTTAAAATGGTATTGGTTTGGTATAGACCATATTTTGGAATGGTACAAATAGAGATATGATGTGTTATAACTTGAAATTAATGGTATAAAAAGGCACAACTAACCTATTTAAAGAGAACTTGATGTTATTAGTGTAGTCTATGTATAAGAAGAGTCATAAAACAATTTTAGAAGTTTTTTCATTTCATCATCTTGGGTTTATCAATGAGAGTCAGGTATCATGAATCATTAGAGAGACTCCCCATGAAAACATCATCATTCACATAATATTTCATGGTTCATGATATAATTTTTTCTTTCAATTATGATGTTTCTTGGTATATTATTTTATGTTTTAAAAACTATAACTAAAGTGTTGTATAGTGATTATTTTTATAACACCAACTATCATTGAAGAAAAATTCCACCTATTAAGAGACTTAGAAACCTTTTGGATGATGTTGATGAGAATGTGGTTCCAATCAGATTAAGAGTAAATTAATAACTCATAAGAAACATATTGGTATAACTTTTTTCCATAAAAGGGGACTTGGGCCAAGGAACCACATTATGCAGATCACACGTTAGAATTTTAATGGAAAAACCCATTAATATTATAGGGAAACTCATGACCCAATGATGCGGAATAATGTATTGGAAGGATAAATAGGTTATTTTATATCCTTGGAAATTTATCTAAAACCAAACTAAACTTAGTAGTGTACATTATTTAAAAAAAATATAATGGAAGGATATAACAATTGAAGCTAAGGTAAATCTAGGCCTTTCATGGGAAATATTGTGGTATTTTTTTATAACAAAATATACATTTTTATCTTATGTGTATCAATAAAAATAGACTTCATTGATACTAAGTCAATATATATCTTACTTATAAAATATGGATCTCAATTTACATACGTTTATCAATTCAAAAAGTAGTGGCTGGTGAATTTATCAAAGAAACTATATTCATGTTGGCACTATGATTTGTGATTCACTATAAGGTGGTGATTATTTGAATTAATAATTAAACTAAGATGGTGAAGAAGGTGATAGTGGTGGAAAAAGAAATTTCAGGGAATCATAGTATAGGTAAAACCTTCATCCATTTGAACTTGGGTTCAATCTCCAGTAATAGAAATAAATAATTAGAATTTAAACTTACTCATAGGGTTTTATAGAATCAGATAACCAATCCATGATGCCAATTTCTTTTCCCTCACATCATACTAACTAGCTAGGTTTCTTCCGATGTGGCGATTTAGACAACATAAAAAGGGAGTGTATGCCACCAAATCAAGAGTGTTACAACTATGGTCGAATGTGACATCTCAAAAATTTGTGTACCTATCCTATAAAGTCAAAACAAATAACTATGGTTTTAATTTGAATTAGGACTCTCAAATTAAACCATGACAATCTCATTAGAGTAGTTTTCATCCTCATAATTGATTTATTCATGGTCATTCTACGAACACCGCAATATACCAACATAAACCACCACATTATAGAGGAAGGAATCATCTAGGAGGGGTTTACCAAAAATTCTTTAGGGTCATGAAGGATCTAAAAAATATTATTCTAGGTACCTTGACCTTTATGTTACTATTATTCTTGATTCCTACATAATGAATTTTTTTTAACATTGAAATATCCCACTATTTTATTGTATCTCATGTGGAAAATCTAACAAAGTTACATGTTGAAATAAAACCACATAACATGATCATCAAGACACCTGTTAGGTAATTATAGTGTATGGGATTTAAGTTTTTAACATGTTTAATTACAATTGATGAAATCTCGATTTTTTGGGAGTTATCTTTCATAGAGATGAATAAAATTTATCTTATTTTTGGTATAGAATATTTGGTATCATCCAAAGCTCGTATTGAATTATATGGTCGTTGAGTTACTATCATGTCACTTGATAAATTTTTTTCATCCTTTTAAGGAGTAGTAATAAGTAAAATACATATGATTAATTCCATTGGTAAATGTGGTCGGAACCATTTATTACTCTTTGAAAACATTATCCTAAGTGGATATTGATACAATCAAAATTAGAGATATTCATGAAATATTAAATTTATACCTTAATGAATTTCAAGAATAATTTTGTAGATTTCCACTTGAAAGGGAAGTTTATATGTCTATTGAATTAATAATAGGAATGATTCATATTTCTCTTTTATCATGCAGGATGGAACTAAAAAAATTATGTGAATTGAAGCTCTAGTTAGATGAGTTGAAAATAGGAGGCTTTATTAAACCATGTACATAACCTTTGAATTTTCTAATTTTATTTATAAATAGGTTAGTTTGAAGTCTTATTCTTTGTGTTGGATATCATAAATCGAATCATGTTACAATAAAAAATATATATCCACTTCTATGAATTGATGAAATGTTTTCATAATTGATTGTATCCAAGTGGTTCTCTAAAAATGATCCACGATCGGGGTACAACCAATTCCAAGTCAAGAAGGATGATATTCTAAAAACAACTTTTAGAAGCCACTACAAACACTATTATTACATGGTCATACCCTTGGGTCTTATAAACTGGCTAGAATACTTCCTTGGAACCAATGAAATGTATCTTTTAAAAGTACCATGAATTTTTTAAATATTTTTTTTGATGATATCTTGGTGTACTCTCATGAGAGATATGATCATAAAAGGAACTTATAAGTTGTGGTGAGTACATTATGAGACCACCACCTATATAGAAAATTATCAAAGTATTAATTCTAGATATAATAAATCATACTCTTTGGTAACTTCATTCCTAAAAAATTCTGAATGAAAAACAATTAAAATATTGAGTCAATCATTTATTGGGAGATACCTAAGAATTTCTCTGGGTATGGTGTTTTATGGGATTAACATGATACTATCACCATTTTTTCTATGATTTCACATGTATAAATTCCTTAATAATTGTATTAAAAAATTAAGGGTATTCCATTCCGTTATAGAAATGATTTTCATAAATTCATCAAGGATCTTGGTTTAGCATCCATCCTTATTTTTCCATAACCAGATGAGTGATATATTGTATAACATGAATTATTTATATTTGGATTCGGATGTTTTCTGATGAAGGGAGACCATGTTTTATCTTATTTCTCAAGAATATTGTAGGAACCTAATAAGAGTCATTGAATGCAGGATCTTGAATTAGTTGTGGTGGTCTATGCCCTAAAAACATGGTTCCACTATCTATTTTGTGAGAATTTTACTATGTTCACTATTATTAAAATCTTGGAACACATATTATCATAAGAGAGTTAAAAATTAGATTATGATGTTGGATGGAGTACCTCCAAGCATCCAAATTTGACTTAATTTACATGATCAAGAATGGGAATTCCTTGGGAACTTCCTAAATTCATAATTATTTGGATCAAGTGGTCAAATAATCCCATGATCAATGAAAACTAACATGGTTAATCACAAACATGTACTTGAATTATACTAAGAAAAATGATGTCATGGTTTTATTTGTGGTCACCCTTATTCTTGAATTAGTTGAACAAGTCAAGGAATCCCAGTTATCAATCATTTATTAACATACCATTAGGGAAAATCTCAATAGTGTGGTGACCATTGATGAATGGACAATTGATGAAAAATACATATACTATTTTAATATCGGATTATATTTCATAATTTCTATTAGGAATAACACCAGTGTTCTTATCATTACTCAAAGTGGGGTATCCATATAGGTATTCAAAAAATATATGATTCTATGAAAACCAATTTTCAGTGGCCATGTATGAAGTGGAATAGGGAAGAATATATTTTGAATAGTTTGACCTATCAATGGGTGAAAACTGAATGCCAATGACTATTTGGTATGTTACAATCATTACCCATAATTGTATAGAAATGGTATCAAATTTCTTTAGGATTTATTAAAAGATTTACTAGGATAATTTTGAAGTAAAAAATCCTCTGTGTGATTATTAAACAACTCCCCATGATGGAACACTTTATTCCAATATAAAAGATTAATTCGGTAGAATATTTTTCCAAGTTATATACCTAGGATGTTCAAGGAAGATGAGCACAACCATTCGATAGATGAAACACCAAACCAGAAGACCTGTAGGAGGAAGGGGAGGAAGTACTATTCTTGACTACCTCCTCTGAAGAATCGATCGGTAAAGAGGATGAGTGACAAGAGGACGACTATGTTGTCTTTGAGCCATCTGAGGCCAAGGGAGCAGAATTGTCAGCCCTTGGTTCTGCTTTTAATCTCTAAAGAAGAAGTGATAGAACATGAAATATTGCTCAATGACAATGAAGAGGAAGTTTCTATAATTATGGGGAGGTCTCTAGAGGTGTCCATTAATGAGGATCAATATTCTTGGATTGAAAAACAAGACTCAATTTTGGTAGGGGGCTTCAACCATGGAAAGATCAGTGTTAAGGAGTACATTCAGACTTGGGATCAACTTGTGTCTCTTTTTGAGAAGCGGATATTGGAAGAAGAAGAATTAAACCTATCTTCCTTAACAAGGAAACTATTTTGGGAAGCACACTCAAGTCATATTACATTTCTTGTTAGTGACATAGTTTAAGCTGGTGGTTGTGGTTGGTTGGTGTGAGTGTGTGGGTTGTGTGAGCTAGGGTTACTCCAGGTCTCATATCTCTTATCTTTTCTGTTCTATTTATTCTTGTATACAGCATGCTACTTGGAACCGCTCTGGAAGGGGATTAGGTAATTATGTCTTCATTGATGCATGTCTCTTGTAATTGGATGCTTGAGAGGGTATGGCTTCGCCATCAGTTCTGTGCCCATGCTTCTGCACGGGACTGCCTGTTGAGGGACCTTGTGTCGATGAAGGCATTTTTTTTGGTATACTTATTGGGATGGGGCAGTCCGATAGTTTTCTTTGGTTTTATGTGGTTTCTCACTTTTCCCTTAAAAAGTGTTTTATAATAAAAAAATTAATTTTTTGTCATACCTAGGAAGTGGTGAAGTTTCATGGGGTACTAGTTTCAATTATCTATATTCTAGACCTAGTATTTACCTCGGAGTTTAGGAGATAATTGAAATAAAATTTCAAAACCCAGTTTATCCTAATCAAGACATTCCATCCTCAACCGGAGGGGAAATCAGAGAATAAAATTTGGAAATTTGAAGACATTCTCAGAACATGTGTGATGGGCTTCAGTAGATCATGGGAATATTATTTGACCTTAGTGTATTTTTCATATAATAATACTTATTAATCCATGATATATATATGGATATGTATGATGCATTATATGACCATTCATGTCACTCTCCTCTTTTTGGGTAGAGGCTTCAGAAACAACACTGATCAGACCACGTCTTTTGTATGAGACTACCAAGAGAATCTAGTTAATTAAGAAATAAAATGAAATAGCTTAGAATAGTAAAAAGTATTATGTAGGTCATCATTTTTATCCACTATATTTTCATGTTGAGTATCATGTATTCTTGGGAGTATCTCTATTTTTGGGGAACCATCATCTGAGTAAGAAAGGGAAACTAGCTCCTTGAAATGTCTTACCATTTGAGATTATTGAGTGTATAAGTGATGTTTCATTTCACACAGATTTACTATAAATATACATATTATTTGATAATATTTTCCATATATAAAAACTAAATAAGTTCCTACCTAACCCCACTTATTTGATCATATGGAAACATATTACTCTTGAGATGGATGCCACATTCATCCACACTCCAATTCATATTATGGATATGCATGAAAATATCTCATGAGGCAGATCAATATCATTGTTATGGGTATCATGGATGTATGGATTGGTACATGGAAAAAATTATGAGTGGGATAAATTTATTTAAGAGGAATGGCTATTGTTTTTTTCAAGATATAGCATATTTCTAGAATTCCAAGGATTGAAAGGTGATTGCTGGGGAGAATCAGTTAAAGTTATTTAATTATTTTATTACGTATTTTTATGTTATGAAGTGGTTTAAAAATGTTCTTGGAAGTTATATAGGATAATAATATGTTTTGGAGGGATTATAATGGGTGTATTATTGGATTGAGGTAAGGGAAAATTATTAACAATCCCAAAGAAACTTTGTATGAAAAAAATGGAGGTCTCTAAGAAGGCACACAGTTTGGGTAAACCTTGTGGCCCTATATATATTTATATAGTGGATTTCTCACTCTTGGAGCACTGGAGTCGACCTTGGGAGATTCTAGTGATCCATTTCCTTCTAGTACTCCCCCAATTCAAATATTAATCTATTTTTCCTAATTATTTCTCATAATAATTTTATCTCTCGTTATCCTATCATCTCGTCTCATTTTCCTTCGAAAGAAACCCAAGTATAGGGATTCCATGTCTAGATAATTTGTTTAGGATTTGTTTTGATATGTTTTGATATATCCTAATAGGGTTTTGATATCCTAGATCTATAAGTTTTTAGTGAATTTTTGTAGGAAATATTATTTAAGATAACTGGATTCTCCACCAATTTATTTTTTTAAAGAACATTAAGACTGATGATTTTTAAAATTAAATGATTGTGTTTATTGGTGAAAAAATTTGATAGATTACTTTTGAATTATTCAATAATATTTTTAATTTTTTTTATAATAAAGGTTGTGGGTGACGTCCAAAAAGTATATGGTGAAATGTATAACTGTGTTTTGGTTTTAAATGGACAGAGTTTTGCTGTACGTGAACATGGATTTGAATTGATTTATTTTGTGTTCATAATCATTAAGTATGGGGACAGGTTTCTTCAAACCTTACTACTAGTGCTATTTAAGATGGTAAATGGATTTTACAACTAATTGAGAAATTGGTTCTGGGAAAACATATATCTAGTTACATGGATGGGCCATTCAGTTAGTCCCACTTTGACATGCAATGAATTAGTTTGGCGACATGACTCCCATAGTGGAGGGGTTTGTGCATTACATCGGTATGTAAGTTCATGTTGTGAGTGTGTGAGTTGTGGTTTGATTTTTTTATATGGGTAATATGTATCTAGTTCATTTTTTTATACTTCTCTTATTATTATATGTTATGTTTGTTAACTCGTTTTATTCTATTTGAATGTGTGGGGAGTCTTTAAGGTATTTCCTTCTAATTTAATATACTAAACTCTTGTATATGAAACTTAGTGTTTATAAAAAAATTGTTTGATGTGATGTAGTAAGGGGATGAACTATTACTTCTCCAGAGGTGTGTCTTGATGTTGTGGTAATTGGTGATGGAGGTAGGATCTTGGAGGTAACTATGGTTTGGAGTTTGGTGTAGTTTCATGGCTGTCACCCTATGTTTCCTTTTTAAATATTTTGGTCTTTTAGACTTATTTAGTGATATTTTTGGCGGTTTTGTCTCTAAAATTAATTATGTTTGTTCTGAATTAAATTTGGTGTGGCTTATGTAATTCCTAAAATTTATATTTTTCATTGTAGTTTTTCACTATAAGTTGTGTTATATGTAAGGGAAAATCATCTCCAATGATATTATGGGGACTTAGTAATTTATTACCCGCCTTTTTTGTTTGTGAGATGCACCTAATTTTAGTAGAATTATGTTCCCATCCAAGGTGATAGGTTGGGGTTGTAATGTTACAAATATTATTTATGTATGTGAAGTTCCTTAGGATCATAAGAACCACTATTAGGGGGGGGGGGATGAATCGGTGGTGGTATTTTTCTAATTTCAAATTTTTTAAAAAACTAACCCTATAAGATATTAGAGTTTTAATCCTTTTAAATTTTTAAAAAATCTAAACAATATGCAATTATTTGAATGTAAATCATGGTACACAAGATTCAAATGGATTTCCCCAAATGTGGGTAATATAGATTTTCCTTGGAAACTTCCATTGGTCAATGGAAATTCACTACAATAAAAAAGTAAATATAATGAGTCAAATTTTGTAGACTACTTATATCTCTGAATAGGTATTATAATACCAACTTTCATTAGTTCACACATATTTTGATATGAAACTGAACCATAAGAAGTTAAGAAAATTTTTAGAACTACTCCCCGAAAGTTCATCTATAATTCTTCTGTTTGATATGTAAGTTTGATATCACAATCCTATGCACCACCTTCCTTTTTCTAGAATTCTACATCATGAGTTACATAATAAAAAACCTCTGATTAGAGATTTGTTCGATGGAAAAAACTCATGATCCTTAATGATGCTCGATATCCCTATCTAGTTACTCTACCTGGTGCTCTATCTGATGCCTCTTCTCGGTAGGCCCATGTCCAATGACTCTGAAATGAAATAAATATTTTATATAATGTCTTAGAACTAAATATTTTATCCAATGAATCTAAAAAAGAATATATTTTATTCAACAAATTCAGATGGAAACTCGTACTACTTAAAAAACATCGGTGTGTATTTTTTTCACATAGATGAATAGTTTTATAATGTACCATACTTGAAAACATTATTTATAGGTTCAATCCTAAAAAAATGTGGGAATACAATTTTTTTTCATGATTAGTTTTAATTTTTTGAATACTTCTCAAGACTTATAGAACATTCCCAGAGCTTCATGTAAACATTAAAATCTATAAAGGTCTTCAAAATTCCTTAACATTAGTGTTAATGAACATATTTAATATTCCTCATCTAAACTAGATAAAAACATTTGATAGAAAACTAAAATATCATCAATTTAATGGCATTTAAAGTGTTATTTAACGATACTAAAAAATTTTCTGGTAGATATCTGTCTGGTAAAATGACTGTATATTGAAATATTTCTTAATAAAATTCCATCCATCTTTACTCTTTATTCCTTCCTCATTGACTAAATTCTTTAATTTTTGTAATTTTAAACACTATGAATGGTGCATATTACCTCTTCTAAAACTCTATGATCAATTTGAAAAAAACATGACTTAGTCTAACACATCTTCATAGAATAATCCTTCTAATGACATTGACTTAGTCTGTCTGATATTCATCCATTTATGCAACTTTATCGGATGGACTCAATATGATGACCTTATTTTAGTAGTTATCTTCATGAGTTTTCCAAATTGAGCCTACAAAAAATCATTTCCTCTTAAAAAACATAAAATATATCTATCTAGAATCTTCATCAGCCACTTTCTGGTATACTTAATCCACATTCTATTGGATAACATTGCTGATACTTCTACAATAGATGATTTCTATTAGAAAATAAGTCCACTTTTTTGGAGAAAACATCAAATTTGTACTACCGATTGGAAAACTTCTCACCCCATTGAACATATTATCCCTTTTTTAAATTATTACACAATGTACAAGTATGTAAAAACACATAGTATGGACTTCATACAATCCTCTGACTGATAACAACCACCTTTATCCATCCAGTACCATTATGAAAACCTAACCTCTAACTTCGTACCGCTTCATCTCCATCCACTTTCATCTATCTAGTCATCAGTGTCTAGTGAAAAATTTCCCATTAGCTTCATTTGATAAACAGTGTTTGGTTATCTGTGTCTAGTGACATTAGGAAATATTCATAAAATATTTTTCTAGAAACTTAATCTATTTCCCATCTTTTGTATTGTTTCACTTTTCTCCTAATGTATACAAAATTCACTTCGATCCGTAATTTCTTCATGATATTGAGAATATGATATCAATATCTCTTTGTTTAACTTACGAAATGTTTTTATAACATTTTTAAGGAAAATATTCTTTCACGTACTATAGAAATTTATTAGAAAAGTATCCTAACTTCCAAAAGGAATAACATATTAACAATTTTGAACAACTCTTTCTCACCAATTAAAAAACTTCCATAATAGAATATTTTGACCACAAATAAAAAACATCTCATTAAAAATAATAAAGAATCTTCAATCTACCCCTATATATTTTTTTCAATATTTTTATCAACTTTTATCATTTTTTTAACAACTCACTTTCTTTAAAATCACATTTATTTTCTCCAAACACAACCATTAACATAGAGAATGCCCTAACACAACACTACTGGATAATGATTTTTGTAAGGAATTTCATCCTTCAGTGGAAAGAAATTTTGTGAACATGTTAAGATAAACTCTCCTTAAATTTGATATTCTCCCCAATTTTATGATAAAAATAGCTTCATATTTATAAAATAAATAGTTAAAAATGTTTTATTTACTCTACCCCATGGAAAAAATTATCCAAATCATGGTGCGGGTACCTCCTTATGAAATTTAGGAATGCATTAATGGTGGATAACCATATAGTTGTATCCTCGATTCCTCAAATACTTCTCTTAGAATTAATTTGGTGAAAAAATTATCAATTTTCTACTTTGTAGAGATATACTCCAGCTTAACATATCCACCACAAAATTTATATTTTATGAAGTGATACTTAATATTATTTTGATTTGATCTAGAATGTTGTACAAAATTTTTAGACAAATCAATAACACTCTGGTTATCAAAAATAATCTTCAATGGTTTATAAACTTTTTCTTTAAAATATTATAGAAGAACAATCATCCATATCATCCATGTAAAATCATGGACAGTGAAAAAATATTCTACTTCCATTGTACTCAAAGTAATAGAAACATGTATATTTCTATACTAGATCACACACCATTATCCTAAGAAAACATATACTCCTAATATTGAATTTTTATCATTAAAATCTCCATCCTAATATGGATCAGTGTATCCAAGAAAGATCATTTCATAACTTTTTTTATATAATTGTCCATAAGAAAATGATTCGATAACATACCTGAGTATTATATTTTCTACCAACACATGTGACTCCTTTATATCATTCTGATATATTGCATACAATGTAAGAATATATATACTTGTTTTCCTTCAATTAGTAATATAGATAAAAATTAATATTAACATCCAAAATGCTTTCTAATTTACACTTTTCCTAGTTTCATCTTTACTCATCTTCATTCCAATAAATTTGGTATGAGAAACTTCCTTGGAATCCACCATTAAAAACTTTTTTAGAATCTCCTTGGCATAATTTTCATATGGTAGAATGATATATCTTTCCTTCTGTTGAATTTGTAATCCCATAAAGAATTTTAATTCTTTGATCATTGATATATTGATTCTTTTCATCATCTTTTGATAAAACTTTTCACATGTTTTGTCCCTATCAAATGAAAAAAATTATATCTTCAATGTAAAAAACAAAAATAAAGGTACCTATTTTAATTTTCAAAACATATAGTTTTCTATTATCTTTTCCTTTAAAAATTTCCAACTACTTTAAAAAACTAACATGTTTAGATTATAATGAACAAGGTTCCCATTTCAACCCATATACAGATTCCTCCAGCTTACACACAATATTTCCATATTTATCAAGTAAGAACCCACAAGGCATCTAAATATAAAATTCATATTCAATTTCCCCATTTAGAAAAGCTAACTTAACATCCATCCAATATATTTTGTAACAATGAGGTGAAACCACTATTGAGGACATTCTTATCCTTTCATGTCTTACAACATGGGAAAAAATTTCATTAAAATCAACACCTTCCACATATGAGTAACATTTGAAAACAAGTTGATCTTGGTTTCTTGTAAATTTTCCATGTTCATTAAGCTCGTTTTTCAACACCCATTTTGTTCCTATAAAATTATTTCCTACTGATCATGAAACAAGATACCATATTTTATTTTTCTAAATAAAATATAATTCTTCATTCATAGAATCTATACACTCATTCTGATGAACAACATCTAAAACTGATTTAGGTTCCACCTATGAGATAAGTGATGTCTGATTCTCAAATCATATATTTCTTCTCACCAAGATGTGATTTTTCTGATTTCTAATGATCTTATCAGTTTCAACCAATTTTTCTAATGTTTGAAACTTTAGATATTTCATTCCAAACATACTTTCTCTCAGTTAGATGAATCTGAGTCAATTTTTATAGTGGTAGTCATGAAATAATATTCCTTATTGTCTTATTTAGATGCCATAATTATGTATTTTCACCATATTATTTATTATCTTCAAATTTTTTTTAGGAATTTGGATTCTCAAGAAATATAATTCCCCGAGAATCCACCAAATTTTTCAGAAATATATTCTAACATTTTAACTTCTTATAGATGAATATCCCATGAAAATTCCTTCCTCACCCCTTTCATCAAACATTCTAAGATCTAAATTATTTATCTTTATTAATAAAATACTACCCAAAAACATGAAATGTTTCATTGAAGTTTTCTACTTATAATACATCTCATAGTATGTAATTTTGGATTCTAGATGAAATATTTTTTTGTACATGATGAAGAGTACTAATAGATTATCTCTATAAAAAAATTAAATTTTATATTCTTCCAATATACTCCTTCCCATTTATATTAAACTTATATTTTTTATTTCTACCACTGTATTTTGTTGAGGAGTATATAGAGAACTATATTGATTTTTTATTTAATGTTTCTTTAGATATTTTTTGGAAGAATTTATTTTATACTTCATTTTATTTGTAGTTCTTAGATTTAGTACATAAACTCTCGTCTATCTTTCAACTTCCTTTAAAAAATACCTGATGATTTCTATATCCTTGGATTTAGGTTTTATAAAAATTTAGGTGGTCATATGAGTGAGTTAATAAATTAAATTAATAAAGTTGAAATAAAATTTAGTTCATTTTTGTCTCATCATCCCACAAATATCAGAGTGAATAAGATTAAGAGGTCTGGTGGACTGGATTTCAAGTTTATCATGTCTTCCACTAACCATCATCCCATTTTGATGTGTTCTAAACATTTCATCATTTTCCTTTTTATGTGGTGCTAATTTTTTAATAGAATTTTTATTAGAAAGTGTTCTCATAATTTATTGGATATGATCCCCAAGTATAATATGCCTCAAATTATTTTCATCTTCAGTACTTAAGTAACATGATTTCCAGAGTTCTCCAATCTAAAAATGATTACCACTGGTTATTTCTCCCTTTATAAAATTTTTTCCATCTTTCAAACATCAAATGATACTATAACTATTTTGAATATAACTTCCTAAACCTCATCAAAAAGTTATATAATAGTAATTAAGTTGTGTTTGATCCCATAAACATATAAAATTTTATTTGATTTCAACTTTTGATCTTTATTATCTGGAGTTATTATTCCTCTGATTTTTAAGGAGCTATAATTTTGGAAATTAACCTCTATTTATTGATGTTGTTTAGTATATTAGAAGGTCATTGTATCACATATCATATTGTAGGAACAATAAATATTAAGAATCTATGTTTTTTTCTTTTTTTTATATCTTTTAGAATTTGTCTCAATGATGAAATCTCTTTCCTCAATTTTATTATTTCCTACTTATTTCTCTTTCTTAGATTTGAAAAATTATCCCAGAATAGTTTTCAAACATTCTATAACAAAATTAAATAGTTGTTTAGAACTACCATAATCATAATTTAGGGAATCAAATCAGTTTTTCATTGAAAACATTTTATAATCTAATGGTTCTCTTTCTTTTTTTCATATAGATTAGAAAATTTTCCCACTTTTCTTCCACTTTTCTCCCCCTCAGTTCATGATTATTTAGAGGGAGATCCATTTCATGAAAAAATTACAATATTGGTTATCATATATTCTAAAGAAACAAAAAAACCCATCAAATCATGATATTCTATAGAAAAATAAATTTTGTATTTATAATTTTTTCTGAGGATTGTAACAAAAATATGTATTCATTTTCCCACGACACAAATAATCTTCCATATGGAGATTATTCTCAACTTTTATTAATGTGATGTGTTTCCAAAATCCTTTATTACATTAAAATTTCCCTATGCTATTTTTTAAACCGCCATGGTCAGAAAGATCAGACAAAATTTTATATTCTATTTGTAATAATGTCACTTAATTCTATGGAAGAGTTTTCTTAATAGCCTGTGGTATTTAAAATTTTACATTTGAGGCCTTGTAGACATTTTCAATCATATTATTTAAAGTAATTTTAAACTTAAGAAACATTGATTGGGTTTTACAAACCTCATATTACTTAACAAAAAGTTTATTAATAAAATCTTCCCACATATTTTATAATTCTATAACTTTTAGTTTGAGGTTGTTATTTTCCTAAATATATATATCTTATTTTCTCATAAAATTTTCCATTTCCACATTCTCTTTCACGTTTTATTTCATCACTATTCTGATTTCATTCTTGATTTTTGTGTTTTTCTCAAGAAATGATGCAAGTTTTGATCTTATTTGATAATATCATTAGGTTTCTTTACCATACCCATCTTAAAGTTTTAAGGAATCTTCCTATTTTTCAACAATTAAAAATAATGTTATGAACTTCTCTAGATTTTCATCTTTTGAATAATTTTTTTTAGTAGAGTCATCGTAAACTTTCTTACTCATCATATTTCTTATGCTTCCAATAAACAATTTATTATTTCTTTTGGATTTATCATATTCTTTAGAAATTTTACTCCCATTCTTCCAGCATGGATTTTCTTTAGAATAAAATTCATATTCTCTAACTTTTATATTTGAAAAATTTATATAAAAATTTCTAATTTCTATACACTTGAAACATTTTTGGTGGAGTTTTTATCCATATTTACTTCTACCACTTCTATAATTTTTTGAGATTAGATCCATTATTTTTTCATTCATTTAATAATATTCCTTATATTCCAAATCACTATGTAAAATATATCATCATCTTGGTTTTTTGGTTTTATCATAGATTAAAAGTTCATTTCGTCATTATTATTCTTTTGAAACTATATAGTTTTTATCATCTCATACTTAATAATAAAGTTATGTAATTCCACAAGATAGAATTCATATTTATCTTTTAAGGTAGAAACTTCATAGTTAAACCAATTTGGAAAGCCTCTCCTGAGTTTCTTAACAATGGTAGAATATTACAAGACATATCTGAATCCTATAATGTGGAAACCAATTTAATTAACTCTTATGAAGTATTCAACAACTTTTTCTTCATCTTCCATTCTGATATCATTGAACTATCTATCCCATATTTACTGATTCACTTCATTCACTTTTATATTTCCCCTGAAGATAATTTTGAGTTTGTCCCATGTTCACTTAGCTATTCTAAAACCCATCAACTTCAATAAATAATTTATATACAATTGAATTAGAATTGAATTTCTTGATTTTCCATCTTCTATAATATACCTTTTTTAGTAATCATTATAGGATAATTTTTTTCAATGGGTGGAAATCCTACCGTGGTTTCACCAGTTACCTTCAGAGGAAGAGACATAATATAGGGACCATTATACTTTTATGACCTAGATAATTTTTTACATTGATGTTTTGGATACCTATACTATTCACTAAGTTTATAGTTTTCTTGATAAGGGTAAATAAGGGGAACCTTGGCTCCCATATGAATTTAAATTACTTGGATTGTAAGAACCACTAAGGAGGGGGGGGGGGGGTGGTGAATTAGTAGTATCCATTTTAAAATTTAAAATTTCGTAATAATTTACCCCTATAAATTTTTATAGAATCATCCTTATCAAATGTATATAACATTATAAAATGTATTAAATGATGTAAAATTAAAGCCATGCACACAAGATTTACAAGGTTCTCCCCTAGTGTGGGTGATTACAACTATTCCATGGAAATTCCCATTGGTCCATGGAAATATTCTATAATAGAGAATTAAATATAATGATTCAGATCCTGTAAGAATCCTCATATATCCCCATAGGTATGACTGCACTGAAATTTCTTAGTTTACAAAAATATCTTATTAAACAGACCCATGTAATGTTAAGAAACATTCCAATACTACTCTCTAAAAGTTCATTTGAAATTCCTCCATATGATAGGTGTACTGGATATGTTCATATGGTGAACCTCCTTACTATATCAATAATTATCCATCAATTGTACCTCACACAAAACTGAACCTCTAATCTAAAATCTATCTGATGAAAAAAACACCTTACCCTCTAAACTGTTCAGAATATTTTTCTGATAACATTGTCCAATTCACTTTCCAATGCCATTTCTCCATAAGAATTTGTATGGTAACTATTAAATGAAACACTATCTAGTGACTTAGAACTAAATATTCCATCTGATGACTTAAAACTAAATCATCTTTCCAATGAATCTGAATAATTTTATGTTTTCTTATATTAATTTTTCTAGAAACTAGTACTACTAAAAGAACTTTATCATGTCATATTTTCTAGATGGATGAACTGTAATAGTATATATTGTACTTTTAAACCTTATTTATATGTGTTATCATAGGTAAATAATTGGGAATACAAATTCATTTTCCCACTAAATTTTTATTTTATAAATTCTTCTCAAAACTTTTAGAATATTCCTAAATCATCATGAACACTTAAGCATCCCCAAACTTAATCAATATTAACGAACCTCATTTTTAAGGAAAATTTTCAATATTTCTTATCCCAACTAGTTAAAAAATATTTATAAAACAACATAGAATCATCAATGTAATTATATTTACAATGTTATGTAAATATTAAAAAAAATGTATCAGGTATATGTTTTAAAAAAAATGTTTGCCTCGAGAAATCTTTGTTAAGAACATTCCATCTGACTGTGCTCTTTATTCCTTTTGTAAGATCCACATCAACTAATTACATCAGTCTAATGAATTATAAAAAATATTAATGGTTCATCATACCTTATCTATAACTCTATACTCAATTTGAAAAAAACATGACTCAGTATGATAAATCTTTATGGAATTTTCCATCCGATGACATTAACTTGGTTTGTATGATATTTTTTTGAGATGGATCTTCATTAGATGGAATTTATCTAATGTACTTCCTTTAGTAATTCTATTTATGAATTTTTAATCGTTATTCTATAACCAAATATTTTTCACCTAAAAATTATAAAAACTATCTTTCATGAAACTCTGTCAACCGCTATCCTATAAACTTGTGACTTTGTCTTTTGGATAAAATTATTGTAACTTATATAACAGAATATTAATGTTACAAAAAACCTTACCTTAGTTTGGTGGCAGTGTAAAATTTTTACTACTTCATGAATTTATTCTCACACAATTGTACTTATTATCACTTTTTTACTTCTTACACTTTATAAAATTATGTAAAAATTCATAGTGTAGACTTCATGCAAGCCTCTGATTCATAAAAACAACTCTCATAATTACACTAACATAATATTTCTCTCTCTAATAACATTGTGAAACCCTATAATGTAACTTCAAACCACTAGATCATTTTCTACTTTCATTTGTTTGATCATCTATGTCTTGTGAACTTTATCTGGTTATCAGTTTTTAGAAAACTATGTCTAGTTATTTGTGTCTGGTGACATTAGGAAATATTTGTAAAAAATTTATTCTGGAAACCTCATCCATATTCCATCCAATTTACAGTTAAAATTATCTCATAATTCGTATAGTATTTTTCTTGGATTATGTATTTCGTCATGATTTTAGGAACTTGAGATCGTCTTATCATCGCCTAACTTAAATAATGTTTTCCTAGAATTGTTAAGAAAAAACATCCTTCACCTCATATAGTACTTAATTAGGAATGTTATGTAAAATTTATAATAAAAAATTTATTAAAAACCTTCATCAAATATATATCACCTATTAAAAAAATTTAGAATAAAATATGTTGATAGAAAATACTGAACATGTTAGAAAAATGTCAGAAAGGATCTTTAATATGTTTCAATTATTTGTGGAATGAATAATTATGATCATATTATGATGTTATGGATGGGCATCAAATTATATATCCCTCTAATTCATTGGTTATTTTATTATATCTCATGATATTATTATCCATAGACATGATGTAGGTATCTTTGTTCACAATGTTATGTGTATGCATGACGATGATAGCTTTATCTATAATGTTATACATAAATATGATGTAGTTATATTTTTACATAATGTTGTGATGTATTGGAAGTGAGTCTTGTTTTATGAATTTTAATTATTATTCATGCGACACATTCCACTCATTTTCATAATTATTTTATATTTTCCATTGATATTCCCCATGTTACTCTTTTGTTATGATACAATGATTCACTGTAAGATCTCAATGTATCCGATATCCCCATTATATCCACAACCATTATAATGGTTTCAATGATTTGTATGATTTTCTACCTTTTATATGGTTTCATAATGAAAATTTTGAACTTAATTTTTCCCTTATAAAAACAACTCATTTGTTACTTGATAATATTATGATACCTAATATTTATTATGTTCTTCACACTTTCCTTTTATTCCCCTTTATATTATATTATCTCACCCTTTCTTTGATGGATGTCCCCAATTGATCACATGTATTAAGAATTTTTAAATCTACTAGTATGAGGTATATGATAAAGGGTTTGATAATATTTTTATGGTATTATATAATATGATGGTGTAATATGTTCCTAGTACCCAAAGAAAATAATGTTAGGATTATTGGGATGGTTGAACATAATATATGTTCATGTTATGTATATCATAAATCTCAGAAATTATTTTTCTATTATAAAATCATTTTATTATTTATTCACCGCTTTGTTTTTGGGTTAGGTCATGTTTGGAAATGTCTTGTGGCCTTGAAAAATGATTTCGATGCCTAATAATGTGTTTTCTTCTAAAATAAGTATATCCATTTCATAGTGATCATGGAAACTCCAAAGAGGATTAGCCTATTCCATGAAAGGAGTGGTTTCATCATAGCTATACCATTGAATATCTTCACATGTTTTTGAAAAATATGGTGTGATGTAGGGATGTTGTATGATGAAATATTACACCAAAACCATCACCATGGATGGTTATTTGAGGAAGGATATATAATGGATGGTTAGACCACACCACAATTTATCTCTATCCAAATTAGTTATCGATGGTTGGAAAACCCTTCGATCTTTGAGATATCATCTTTTTAATTGGATTTTATGACATTGAATCATAAGATACATTTTAGTATAGATGGAGGGAAATTAACGATGATTTAGTGATGAATTCCCACATAGGATGGCCTTAGATTGACCCCCTAAAAGAACCCAACTTTCCTCTTTATTCCTTGGAAGAATCAAAGGATTTTGAATTGTTGTAGGAATGAACCCATACTGTAGTATGCCCCCTTAATCCACGGATGTGCTCATCTCAACACTATCTTATTCCAATCTTTCTCCCTCTTCCCCATGGAGAATGACCTCCAATGTACTCATACTACATAGTATTGTCCCCTATGTCATGGTGAGTAACTTTTAACCATGGTGGATGAACCCATGCATTATGTAATCTAATAATGTTCCCATGGAGGTTACATCGTAATCCACAACCTCTTGTTCTACACCATTCTAGTGGTGTCCTGTGGACCCCCACAACACAACTTCTTCCTTGAACCATTGAGACAAACTTATAAAAGTTATTCTAGAAGAAATTGAGGTTATTAAAGATGACTACCTTAAGTAATAAATGGATCTACCTTCTTTCCTTGTTTCCTCACCTTTCTATGGAACCTTTGACATGTTTGATCGGACCGGTTCTAGGAATCCTTGGTGAGAGATTTTTCTGGTTGGTGCGGAAACATGTATTGAATATAATCACATTAGAAATCCATGAAATGGATTCCAAAAAATTAAGGTAATAATTTCTTTACCTTCTATGGATTGAGTTTACACTAGTTTCCATGATGATTATATGTTTTAGCATTGTGACGATCATGCTTGATTATAATCACATTTGGGTGAGTGTGTATCTCATGAGACCCATTGTGATATTTTTTCCCTTGAGTGATACTAGTGTATCTTTTTATATGTCTGAATATGATAACAAGTTATCAGGTATGTTGTTATATACTCATGATGATATGCTATCCCTACTTTTTCACTCACGCTATAAGTTTGTTACCATGCCTTGGTAGTTATTAGTGGTACTTGAGATTGGTGGACCATTGTGAAATATTTATCTTTTAGAGGGGGAGTGCATTGACTTTTAATGATGGTGATGAGGGACCTAAGCACATGATGAAGGTATGAGGCGGCCATGGTTCCATGTTGAGGATGCACTGAATGAAACATTGATTTTCCAAGTGCCATGCACCATGAGGTAGCCTGGTTGATATGAGTGAAAAATATTCACAACTATAGGTCATTGGGTGACATGGTCCTCTTGATGAAATGATGAAACCAGGTTTTATGTTCACATGACATTGTGAGGATTACATATATTGGATGGTTTGGTTACTACCGACTAATACCATTATCATCTAGCATGGAGAAAAAGAAGGTAGGACTGGGGGTTTGTGGCACCTTTCTTAACACACAATCACTTATCTTTAGATTGTATGTTTATAATGTTAAGAATTTATTTATTATTATGGAATACATTTATTATACTTGAGAACCTCAGGTTAATGATGCATTGGTGGTGTCCTACCGAGTCATATACTCACACCATACTTTGGAATCTCATTGGGATTAAAGATTTTATGATGGATCTGGTCAAGTTAAAGGGACCTCTACTGGATATATTCTTAGAGGAGGTTGGATCTAGTGGCAGATTGGGAAAAACTATAGAGTGACCCACATATATTTTATTTATTTAGGATTTTTATTAGTTTAGACTTGCTTGCCACATTGGGAGCTTATTTGTTTATATGACTTGTATTCCATCCATTTACATTTTGTGTGTTTAATATAAATATATATATATATATATATATTATTATACGATCAATGACATAACATTGATGGTATAGTCTCCCCACTAATATAATGAAACCCTAAATGCTTGTCGATATCCTCTTGCATAAGGGTAGTTGCAAATAAGGTCAGATAACACCCAGAATAGACTCAGTGGGATGGGTTGGGATGTTATAAAGTGGTATCAGATGAAATAGGATTTTTTATAACTTATTATTATATTTGGTTTAGTTTGGGACAAGATATATTGGATATGGGAGAATGGGTACTTGGGTTGGGGAACTATGACAGTGCCAATACAACACTGTATTGTGGACCATTGAGTTTTCATAAAGTAATGGAAAGTATGTTTTTCTATTACCATTTATTAAAATCAACTTGGGTGATATAAATGATTTTGATATGTGATTTACTAGAGTTTAGGTTCCTTCATACATCATGGAAAGGAACATAGGTTCACATGCCATATATATACCTGTTGTTGTGTTGTATAATAGTTATTTAATTAAATGCCTTGATTTGTGATATCTATCTGAGGTAGTTTCCTTGATTGTGTGATATATCTATATATCTATGTTGTTGTGATATATCTTTATTATAATTAATTAGTTGAACTCAATATACTATTGTTTTATTTTATGTATATGATTATTGTGACTAACATTCCAGGATGAAGACCTGGTTTAATACTAGGAGGGCTATACATTGACTTTATGGGTAGATACCTAGGAGAAAACTGTGTGATCCCATAGACTGATTAGGGGTTTTTCTAGTGACTATATTTATTTTCCAAATTGTTTCTTTCATGTTATATATGATTTCGCTCTGACATAGTCTTATGGGACTACATGGGATGTAGGAATTAATAGTCATATAAGGGAGGCGGATTTTATATTACGACTGGACATGTAGGAGAATGTGTAATGACCCAAAATTTTATAAATGAAAATTTATATTGATATAATTAAATTTATTATTATGTAAAATGGTTATATAAAACATATTCACATCCTTGGTTTTATGTTTTTTTATTTTAAAAAACTGTTAAGGATTGTTACCGTTGCTAATATAGCTATTGAAAAGTGATCATATAATTAATATAAATATATTGCTTTACCAAATCCAATTTAATCAAACAAAGGAAGTGATGGCCTCATCTAGTAGAATTTCTCCATATGAAGCCCATTTTTCAAAGCAAAAAAATGAGGTAGCATTACTAGGTTTTTCTCTTGACCAATCCCAAGCCTATCTTTAACACGTTAAGCATGAACGAAACCACCTAGGGAAGAAGTAGAATTTAATAGAGATTATCACCCGAGTGATTGTATCCGAGCCACCCCAGGAGTTTTTCACCATCACACACCATACCCTCAGGTCTTATGGAGGTGTTATAAGGGGTTATGTAACAATACCCTAGCCCTATGATTATGATTATTATTTTTTTATAAAAATATAAATTCATTTTATTATTTTACTTTGTAAATGATTGTTAAAGAACAAATAACATTTTTAGTTGATATTTGAATTCAATTAAGAAATATATTTTGATGAATTAATGTATTTTTTAATTAAATAATATTTTAATAAAATATTATTACTAAATTAATTTTCATTAAATAGAAACGATCATATAATTTTTATGAATACAATTGGATTTTTTAATAAGGTTGGATAACTCCTATTATCAAAACCCATGAAATTTCAATAAATATCAGTTGTTATATTAAAATTGAAAATTCACATATTTAAAAAAATATATAGATAAAATTAATATCATTTTTGGATTCAGTACGTAGATAAAATATAATGGTGAATTTTTTATAATATTCTGAGATAGTCGAATTTTTGGGTATAAATGAAATGCCGTTTAAATTTATAATATGTTTTATGACATCATAATGACCCAATAGTGATGAAATAAAATACTATAAAAGGTATTTTCGGCCAAAATATGTTTTAGCTTAAAAATAATGTGATTTTGTATTTTTTTTTTAATTTTATAGTGCCTTAGTCGACCCTCTTAGATTTATAAAATATTTTAACTTTTTAGAATGATTTCCTTGAAAGTGTGACACACCTCTACATAATCAAGCCTAATATTTTAAGAAGTTAGGAAATTGGAATTATAAAATAATGTTTCACACTCTTCTTTTGAAAAAAACATGGGCAAAAACCATGGGTTGGTTTGTGTTTTTAAATATTTAGTTATATAGATTTCAAAACCTATGTTTGTGAAATATTAAAGAATTCCCCTATCTTTTCCTATACAAATCCACTCAATCCCCCATTACAAGTAACAAAACAGGTTAATAAAGAATAATAAATTTTAATATTTATTAATATTTTTGAATTAAATATTAATTTTAGTTTAAAGGGGTTTCTATGTTCAATGGCGTACATGATACACAACAACGAGTTTCTTTGAAATCTTACGTTGCACACTAATAATATATTATTATTATTATTTTAAAATGTACTTAACGCCTAGACATTGTATTAGAGTGAATCAATAGAACTAACTAGAATATTATTTTACATGTTTGATAAATGTTTTTACATTTATCCGACAAACGATAGAGGCATAAAAATTTGACTGAATCTAATTTTAATCATAATTTACTTTAAAAGGTCGATTTACAAAATTTTGATGGAAAACAATATTTAAATATAGTTTTGGTCACTATTATATGTTATATTTGAAAAAATAAATTTCTTTTCTATATTAGGGACATCAAAATTTACTTTGGGTAAATTTTTGGTTTTTTTTTCTGATAAAATTCATTTTTTATGAATAGTGAAAAATACTGTATTTTAATTCAAAAACACCTTTTAATAAAATTTATTTATATGGTTATATTATCTTTTTAATTGGTTTTAAAGGGTAATTAAATTATTTTTTTACCAATTAATCCAATGTTGGTCATTGCAAGTAATTCAATTTCGAAATTGGACATAAACAAGTGTAAATCTTTTGATAGTTATTGTTTCTTAGAAAAACGCTATTTGTTTTGACAACGGGAATTAATTTTATATTAAATAATGCAACCTCTATGTTTTTAATTTGGTAAAATAGAAATAATTTTTTAATTTAGAATATCAAATATATTTTAGTTTGGATTTTTGGTATTTTTCTGAAAACATCAATTTTTGATAAATAGTGAAACCACTTAGTAGTAGTTAAAAAACTGACTTTTTCATTTAAATTAAATTTTACTGATTCTATGAATTGAATTTCAAAAATACAACATACATGGTTGTTATTAGTAAGTAAAACGTGGTTCAATGAGATAAAAATAATTTTTAGTGAATAGTAACTTTGGACTTTTATTTTCCACAATTAAAGGTAAATAGGGTAATTTGAGGTAAAAATAATATCATAATAATAAAACATTACCTTCACACTTGTCGTAACCTTATTGTATGAGTCATGAACGACCATGGGCATCCTTGGGTCAATTTTGGGACCCCAGGGATGTCACGACCCATCCCCCGGGGCCCGTTCCGTGACAACCACAAGCCCGCCTTCCATAGACTAGGGGCTGGCGACTAGCACCGAAGGTGTAACAGCCCAAGATTTTATAAAAAAAAATATTCTTTTTAATTTTATTAATGTCTTGTGTTGTACGCTACACCAAAACGAGCTTGCACAACACACATCCTTGACTTGACTTGCATTACACGCAATCGCGACCTTCCTCGATAGCGTGTGTAGTACGTAATACAGAGTTTCACTAAACAACGATATGCTATAAAAATATTATTAAAACTAGCCATTATGAATAGTAATAACCACTTTTTTGAAATCCAGTAAATCTTATTTTTCAAAATGAACTTCATTCTTGGATTCGGAGTATCGAATTTAGCCTAAGGTGAAATTTTGGTACTTTTCGGATAACTTTCATATTCTGATGAATAGTGAAAATTACTAAATTATAATTAAAAACAACTTTTTTAATCGAAATAATTAATAGTGATAAATTATTAATTTGAGTGGTTTTAAAGTATATTTAGAATATATTTTTATAATTTAATACAATGTTGGTCATTGGTTGTAATTTCACATTTAAACCAGACATAATCAAGTGTCAATCTTTTGATATATATTGTTTCCTAAAAACACGCTATTTATTTTAACAGCAGGATTTAATTATAAAATTAATTAATGCAACTTCTATGTTATGAATTTGGTAAAATAGATTTCATTTTTGAATTCGGAATATGAAATATAGCTTAGGATGAAATTTTGGCATTGTTCTGAAAAACATCAATTTTTGATGAATAGCGAAACTACTAAGTGGTAGTTAAAAAAACTGAATTTTTCATAAAACTTAATTTTGCCGCTTCTGTGAATGGAATTTCGAAAATCCGAGAGACACGGTTAATATCAAGGACTAAAATGTGGTTCAATGAGATGAAAATAATTTTTTGGTGAATAGTAACTTTTTACTTTTTTTACCGCGGTTAATAGTAAATAGGGTAACTAAGGGTAAATATGATATTACTATTACCCTAACACATGTCCTAATTCTATTGGACAAGTGTAATTCGACCAAAAACAAACTTAGGAATAAAATATGACCATTTAGGCCCACTTGGATTAGATTAGGACATTTATTATTAATTTATTTAAAGAAAGGTTAAAATAGTTAAAATGAAAGTTTAATAAGTAAATCATTTTTAATATGGGGTTATACATAAGATAAATTCAATTGTAAATATTCATTAGAAAGATAAAAAGATTTCCTACATGATGGTATTTTATTTGTAATTTGTAGACATAAAATAATTTAATTTATTTATGACACAAAGATGATGCTGTAATTATCTTATTTATGAAATATTGACATAATTGATGTTATAAACACCAAAATAAATGTAATTTGAGAATTTTTATGAATTCCACTAATTTTATAAGTTACTATGATATATTAATGTTTATTTAATCAACTTGGTTCGAACATTTAATTCTGTTATGACTTTCACAAAAATCATATATCAAATAGTGTCAAAATTGACACAAAATAGTTTTTAAATTAAATATTATATTATTAATTGTTATTTTATTCCTAAAAATCTAAGGTTCGGCCAAATGACTTAGATAAGGATATATATATTAATAATAAACATTTTGGGGTTCGTTTGGCATGTTATAGTAAGTGTATTAACCATATAGTGAAAGAAAACAAAAAGACACGGTAAAAGTCAAATTATTTAACTTAGAGTTAAATCTAATTGATAAGGTTTAAAATAAGATCCAAACATGTTTAAATTTGATTGGTTGATGAGATTACAACCCTATCTCATCTAAGCTTCGAATATGAGTCATTTTTAGAGGTTTTTAAGTGGGGTTAGATTTATTATAAATTAATATTTTTAAGAATTCCTAAGGTGCCCCTCTCCTCCCCTATAAAAGGACACCTCCTCCCCCTCCTCCTCACACCAATTTGAGCACTCAAGCTCGGCCAACCCCTGCCAATTTCTCCTCTCCACTTCCCTAGCAACATCCTAGAGGTTCTGGTCTTCCTCAAAGACCAATTCTAGTGCCCTAAGAGGAGGTCTCAAAGAGGCACTTCAAAGAAGAGGTAATTACCGTTACCAATTCTTTCATCTTTATTTATTCTTCCACTTCTTCTTCTTAGGTTGTTTCATTATGAAGTAATAACATCAGTATCACTCATATACTGATATGTTATTATAAGTATGAAACAACCCTATTTCACCATCTATCCATCCTACGGAAAAAGAAATCACCGTGCGTGCGTACGTACGGAATACCGTCTCCACGCCGTGGTGTAATCTATTTTCCACCACCACCTTACATGGATGGGTATAATGGTGTAAAGAATAACTATACATAGTTATTACAACATCATATTGATTCTGATATATTGTATAATCCACTCCAATTCAATTTAATATTTATAGAAATGATATCATCGCTCGTGCGTACGTACGGACTACCGTCTCCACGACGCGATGAGATTCATTCTCCATGTTAACCATTTAAGAATGATTATAATGTATATATAAGAAATAATAATGAAATATATGAAATTATAAAGCTACTGGATTTATGTATATATATACATATGTATGTCATCTACTTACTTCCATTTCAGGACAATAAGGAAAGGAAAACAGCGTTCATGCGTACGTACGGACTACCGTCTCCATGAACGGTGTTTTTCATTTTATTTATCTATCTATTATATATATATATATACTGAATATATATGATATATAAATCATATTTTATATTATGGAAGTAATTAAATCATGATATAAGTAATAATGATGTCAAGAACAACAAGTCAAAACGCCTACGATAAATGAAACGATTTTACCCAAAACGCTTCTTTAACATGGAATTTACAAAAGAACGGGTAATATAATGTCATAAGTGAACCATATATGATATCATAACAATGAATATGATTCTGTAATAAGTCAATAACATGATTTAAATCATTATACAGGAGGTTCGGACACTTACAAATCAAGTCAGACCTAAGGTAAGGGAAATATCACAATCTCATTTTTATCCGAGATTGTTTATTCGTAAGTATTTACTGGGGTGTATTTTATCATCCACATCCATGTTCCCTCAATATGAAATATTGTTTCCATCCACTTGCAATAGTTTAAATCCAATTTTACCCTTAGGTGAGTTTTTAGTAAAGAATATGAAAGGAATCTTTTGTCGTTTTTCCGTACGAGGTACTTTTTGACTTTTCCGACAAAAGTACGAAGAATGTTTTTTTTAACTTATACGGCATGAATGGATTTTTAAAACATTATTTCCAAGAAGCTTCCTTTACAAGTTTTCAAGTTTATTTTTAATCAACTTCTTTTAGTTTATAATTGTATGACATGTTAAGAAAAGAAAAGTGTTTTTGAAAAAGAATGGATATTTTCCTCAAGAATGGAGTTCAAGTGTTTTATCAAAATTATTTTCCATCTAAGATAATAAAGGGTTCTGTTTTATCCCTTTAATTACATTGATTTGATTATGTTGTGAGGGAATTATTTTTATGAAGTCATTTGCCTTATATGATTTTATGATGTCATGATGTTTCAAGAATCCCATTTTTGTTACATGTGTTATGCGATGATGTATGTTTTATGATTATGTGGCACACATAAGAAAGGATTCATTATAAGATGGGTGGGACCTATATCTCCCTCCAATGCATTGGGTAAAGATTTCATATCTCATGAGATAGACATGGCTGGAATGGTAGGTTATACCGGTTCAGTGAAACAGGACTGAAACGAGGATTACTCGATTCAGAAAGGGACTTTGTCCACTAAGATAGTCTTGGCAATGAGTCATGACTAACAAGAAATGATTTCCATGATTATGTGTGCATGCCACAAAGTTTCAAGTTTCATGTTATGATTATGGTGATCTCATTTTCACTTCTATGATTTGTTCCATGTTAAGATATTATGATCTCTTTTGCAGGTTATGATTTTCAAAAAGATATGATATGATTTTTATTTCTTTTGTATACCCTTACTGAGCATTTGAGCTCACCCTTTTATGTTTTCTTTTCCCCAGGATATAAATAAAGGTTTTAGGTAAAAAAAGGGAAGATCTTTATGGGAGATATTGAAGATCTTTCACCACGATTAGAAGATTACGTTCCGAGTTTCCAAAGACACTAAACTATTACGATCCTTTAGTGTGTGTTTTTGTTATGTACTAAGTATTCCGCAAAAGTAATGTAATGTCCATGTACGATAAGCTTCGGGTCTCTACAGTTGGTATCAGAGGAAAGGTTTAGTCAACCTTTGGAAACTAGGATGCAAAAACGTTAGTGAGATCCCTAGAGATATTTCTAAGGTATGTCTAGAGATGTCTCTAAGGTTAAGTATACGTATAGGATACAGTCCTAGAACTACGGTAACGATCATAGAATTTAACCTAAGATGTTAGATATTGAGGGTGCTCCCCCTTTACTATGTTGTCTTCCCTAGCATGATTTCGCCTCTCACAAAATTATTTTTGTGTTTTAGTTAATGGAGGGAACCAGAAGGAATTTGGTTAACATTGAATCCAATGGACAAATTGGTGACTATGAGCAACAAAATTGTGTGATGCCTAGAGATAAAGATATTCTGATTATGCCGAATCAGTCATCGCGATATATGATTAACAAGGTGAAATTTAGTGGTATGACTAATTCATCAAAGAAGAGGAAGATAAAATATTATGCATGTTCGCATGTTGAGGAGCATAAAGAAAGGAAGATTGAGATTTCTAAAGAAGGGAAGAAGAACCTTGAGGAATACCTCAAATGGAGGGACCGATGTTATCTGTGTGGAGAAAAGGGTCATAGAGTGACAGATTGTTATGGAGTTCAATGTCTTATTTGTGGAGAACATGGGCATTACCCAACTCAATGCCCTGATCTGAAAAGATACTTCTAAATCAAGGAAGGAATTATTCCAGGACAGTCATTGAAGTGGATGGACTGAAGTGTTGGTATTCATGAATAATGTTGTTGAGGTACTTTTATGGTGTATTGGAATATTTATGTATTGGTCTAATGTGGTATTCGAAGTGATTGAGGTATTTTTGGAAAGTATATGATATGCGCATAATGAAGGGATAATACGATAATGAGATGTTTGATTGTATGCATGAGCTCATGATTGATATAAGGACTAAGTGATATCATGGTTTGAGTATATAGAATTTTGAGGATTTTGGTATGTGGAAGGTGTTAACTTTTAACTGCATTCATGTTTTCACTAAGTTATTCAAGAGAATACATGATTAAGGACTTTGAATGTTTGGAATGTGACCAACAAAACATATCTTATGATATATGGGGATCAACGATGGTATTAAATCTCTGGTAATCGTTTTCACTATGTTATGAGAGTGGACTGCAGTATTATGGATAAGCCTAAAGATTGGAATGGATTATGTTGTACATAAGTTAGTATTGTTTAAGGATAGAAATTTTTTTTCGATATTATTTATGTGATGTTATAGTAATGTAGTTTTAGAAAAAGGGACAACCTGCAGGACGGGCGACAGCCCATCGCTTCGGACAAGGCTGTAGGAATCGAACCCACAACCGAAGTGCGACTAGCCTTTATCGCCTACCACTGACCTACAGGAAGTCCCTGTTTAGTAGAAACTAGTTTTATTATATTAAGCAGTATGATATATGAAGTATAAGTCCATTTTAGGAACTATATATGATTAATCTCACTATAGAATGACTTATGTATATTTAATAACTTTTGCTTACCTTTTGTTTGAGACAGATGGAATGACCCGTCATTCTATCACATGATCTGCTAACACTTCACGAATAACAAATTCAACTTCATTTATTTAAGAGATGAAGTGGAAATTGTTCAAGGCACGAATAATAGTGATATTGTATCAAAATAAAGTAAGTATTTATTCTAATTCAAATTTTCAACTTTAGGGAAATGATCTTGAAAACCAAAAATGTTGTCCTAGTGATCTTATACCTGATGAATCAGATGGTACCTTAGATCGTCACAAATTTATGGATTTGTGATTACTGGCTTTTCCATAGCCATGTTCTCTACCACTCTCCATCAGAACATGATGGTTAGATTTCTCTTCCATATCCATATTTTCACCTATGTGGAAACCCAGTGATTAGTTTATTTGGGTAATCGTTACATTTCATACTTTAGTTTTGGTATTCCCTTTTACGATGTGGGTTTCTATTAAAGAAACTTTCAAATAGTAAACCATTTATAACCCCGACGAATTTCGAGGGCGAAATTCATTTTAAGGGGGGTAGAATGTAACAGCCCAAGATTTTATAAAAAAAAATATTCTTTTTAATTTTATTAATGTCTTGTGTTGTACGCTACACCAAAACGAGCTTGCACAACACACATCCTTGACTTGACTTGCATTACACGCAATCGCGACCTTCCTCGATAGCGTGTGTAGTACGTAATACCGAGTTTCACTAAACAACGATATGCTATAAAAATATTATTAAAACTAGCCATTATGAATAGTAATAACCACTTTTTTGAAATCCAGTAAATCTTATTTTTCAAAATGAACTTCATTCTTGGATTCGGAGTATCGAATTTAGCCTAAGGTGAAATTTTGGTACTTTTCGGATAACTTTCATATTCTGATGAATAGTGAAAATTACTAAATTATAATTAAAAACAACTTTTTTAATCGAAATAATTAATAGTGATAAATTATTAATTTGAGTGGTTTTAAAGTATATTTAGAATATATTTTTACAATTTAATATAATGTTGGTCATTGGTTGTAATTTCACATTTAAACCAGACATAATCAAGTGTCAATCTTTTGATATATATTGTTTCCTAAAAACACGCTATTTATTTTAACAGCAGGATTTAATTATAAAATTAATTAATGAAACTTCTATGTTATGAATTTGGTAAAATAGATTTCATTTTTGAATTCGGAATATGAAATATAGCTTAGGATGAAATTTTGGCATTGTTCTGAAAAACATCAATTTTTGATGAATAGCGAAACTACTAAGTGGTAGTTAAAAAAACTGAATTTTTCATAAAACTTAATTTTGCCGCTTCTGTGAATGGAATTTCGAAAATCCGAGAGACACAGTTAATATCAAGGACTAAAATGTGGTTCAATGAGATGAAAATAATTTTTTGGTGAATAGTAACTTTTTACTTTTTTTACCGCGGTTAATAGTAAATAGGGTAACTAAGGGTAAATATGATATTACTATTACCCTAACACATGTCCTAATTCTATTGGACAAGTGTAATTCGACCAAAAACAAACTTAGGAATAAAATATGACCATTTAGGCCCACTTGGATTAGATTAGGACATTTATTATTAATTTATTTAAAGAAAGGTTAAAATAGTTAAAATGAAAGTTTAATAAGTAAATCATTTTTAATATGGGGTTATACATAAGATAAATTCAATTGTAAATATTCATTAGAAAGATAAAAAGATTTCCTACATGATGGTATTTTATTTGTAATTTGTAGACATAAAATAATTTAATTTATTTATGACACAAAGATGATGCTGTAATTATCTTATTTATGAAATATTGACATAATTGATGTTATAAACACCAAAATAAATGTAATTTGAGAATTTTTATGAATTCCACTAATTTTATAAGTTACTATGATATATTAATGTTTATTTAATCAACTTGGTTCGAACATTTAATTCTGTTATGACTTTCACAAAAATCATATATCAAATAGTGTCAAAATTGACACAAAATAGTTTTTAAAACAAATATTATATTATTAGTTGTTATTTTATTCCTAAAAATCTAAGGTTCGGCAAAATGACTTAGATAAGGATATATATATTAATAATAAACAATTTGGGGTTCGTTTGGCATGTTATAGTAAGTGTATTAACCATATAGTGAAAGAAAACAAAAAAGACACGATAAAAGTCAAATTATTTAACTTAGAGTTAAATCTAATTGATAAGGTTTAAAATAAGATCCAAACATGTCTAAATTTGATTGTTTGATGAGATTACAACCCTATCTCATATAAGCTTCGAATATGAGTCATTTTTGGAGGTTTTTAAGTGGGGTTAGATTTATTATAAATTAATATTTTTAAGAATTCCTAAGGTGCCCCTCTCCTCCCCTATAAAAGGACACCTCCTCCCCCTCCTCCTCACACCAATTTGAGCACTCAAGCTCGGCCAACCCCTGACAATTTCTCCTCTCCACTTCCCTAGCAACATCCTAGAGGTTCTGGTCTTCCTCAAAGACCAATTCTAGTGCCCTAAGAGGAGGTCTCAAAGAGGCACTTCAAAGAAGAGGTAATTACCGTTACCAATTCTTTCATCTTTATTTATTCTTCCACTTCTTCTTCTTAGGTTGTTTCATTATGAAGTAATAACATCAGTATCACTCATATACTGATATGTTATTATAAGTATGAAACAACCCTATTTCACCATCTATCCATCCTACGGAAAAAGAAATCACCGCGCGTGCGTACGTACGGAATACCGTCTCCACGCCGTGGTGTAATCTATTTTCCACCACCACCTTACATGGATGGGTATAATGGTGTAAAGAATAACTATACATAGTTATTACAACATCATATTGATTCTGATATATTGTATAATCCACTCCAATTCAATTTAATATTTATAGAAATGATATCATCGCTCGTGCGTACGTACGGACTACCGTCTCCACGACGCGATGAGATTCATTCTCCATGTTAACCATTTAAGAATGATTATAATATATATATAAGAAATAATAATGAAATATATGACATTATAAAGCTACTGGATTTATGTATATATATACATATGTATGTCATCTACTTACTTCCATTTCAGGACAATAAGGAAAGGAAAACAACGTTCATGCGTACGTACGGACTACCGTCTCCATGAACGGTGTTTTTCATTTTATTTATATATCTATTATATATATATATATACTGAATATATATGATATATAAATCATATTTTATATTCTGTAAGTAAGTAAATCATGATATAAGTAATAATGATGTCAAGAACAACAAGTCAAAACACCTACGATAAATGAAACGATTTTACCCAAAACGCTTCTTTAGCATGGAATTTACAAAAGAACGGGTAATATAATGTCATAAGTGAACCATATATGATATCATAACAATGAATATGATTCTGTAATAAGTCAATAACATGATTTAAATCATTATACAGGAGGTTCGGACACTTACAAAGCAAGTCGGACCTAAGGTAAGGGAAATATCACAATCTCATTTTTATCCGAGATTGTTTATTCGTAAGTATTTACTGGGGTGTATTTTATCATCCACATCCATGTTCCCTCAATATGAAATATTGTTTCCATCCACTTGCAATAGTTTAAATCCAATTTTACCCTTAGGTGAGTTTTTAGTAAAGAATATGAAAGGAATCTTTTGTCGTTTTTCCGTACGAGGTACTTTTTGACTTTTCCGACAAAAGTACGAAGAATTTTTTTTTAACTTATACGGCATGAATGGATTTTTAAAACATTATTTCCAAGAAGCTTCCTTTACAAGTTTTCAAGTTTATTTTTAATCAACTTCTTTTAGTTTATAATTGTATGACATGTTAAGAAAAGAAAAGTGTTTTTGAAAAAGAAAGGATATTTTCCTCAAGAATGGAGTTCAAGTGTTTTATCAAAATTATTTTCCATCTAAGATAATAAAGGGTTCTGTTTTTATCCCTTTAATTACATTGATTTGATTATGTTGTGAGGGAATTATTTTTATGAAGTCATTTGCCTTATATGATTTTATGATGTCATGATGTTTCAAGAATCCCATTTTTGTTACATGTGTTATGCGATGATGTATGTTTTATGATTATATGGCACACATAAGAAAGTATTCATTATAAGATGGGTGGGACCTATATCTCCCTCCAATTCATTGGGTAAAGATTTCATATCTCATGAGATAGACATGGCTGGAATGGTAGGTTATACCGGTTCAGTGAAACAGGACTGAAACGAGGATTACTCGATTCAGAAAGGGACTTTGTCCACTAAGATAGTCTTGGCAATGAGTCATGACTAACAAGAAATGATTTCCATGATTATGTGTGCATGCCACAAAGTTTCAAGTTTCATGTTATGATTATGGTGATCTCATTTTCACTTCTATGATTTGTTCCATGTTAAGATATTATGATCTCTTTTGCAGGTTATGATTTTCAAAAAGATATGATATGATTTTTATTTCTTTTGTATACCCTTACTGAGCATTTGAGCTCACCCTTTTATGTTTTCTTTTCCCCAGGATATAAATAAAGGTTTTAGGTAAAAAAAAAGGGAAGATCTTTATGGGAGATATTGAAGATCTTTCACCACGATTAGAAGATTACGTTCCGAGTTTCCAAAGACACTAAAATATTACGATCCTTTAGTGTGTGTTTTTGTTATGTACTAAGTATTCCGCAAAAGTAATGTAATGTCCATGTACGATAAGCTTCGGGTCTCTACAGAAGGAGTATTCCCTAAAATAAGGAAGGCATTGCCTTTATAACTTGTAAGTAAATGTAACCAAGTACACAACAATATAGGAACACGAGTAAACTGAACTGTAAATAAAGTGAGTGCAGCAAGTAAAAGGGGCCAGAGTACAAGCCCAACTGGAAAGTACAAGTAAAATCGTGATACAATACAACTGAAGAAAAGGGATATTCAACTATTGGGTTGTCCTTCGAGGATCCTACCTGAAGGGTAGGTACAAATCACCTCCTAATCACTCCACGTCCATCTGTCTCCTCCCCGTATCAACACGTCGTATGGTCCACCTCAAGGTACCATCCAGTCCTAGTACTCTCAGCCTCATTCAGCGCTGTCTATCATCTGCATCCAACACAACAAGGTGCGGGCATAGCTAGTGCATGGGTCAGTATAACGATACTCAGTAGGGACCCCGAGACCCTCATGGTCCCAAAAAATCCACCAAGGATAAACCACAAAGTATGAAATCAACAAATAACTCTACTTAGGTGTATTCCCATACATATACCTAAGTTATAAAGTAATAAATCTCAATCATGAGGAAAACACAGAGATACTGACTCATCTCACACCCAGATTTATTCTAGGTGTAGTAAAAAGTTACATCCCTAGTCAAATCTTCGAACACCTTGTCTGTTGGAGTTCCCATCCTCTATCAATCATTATGGGCTTGTCGCGTCACACAGAGGTGCTTCCCACAAACTTTGGACTGCTAAGGTACTCCTCTTGTCGAGTATCATGTGTCTGCTGCGTCCCACAGAGGCGCTCCCCACCATGGGTCTGCCTCGTCACACAGAGGTGCTACCCCTCATGACTTGCTGTGGTACTCCTATTGTCGAGTACCGTGGGTCTGCCGCATCACAAAGAGGCGCTCCCCACCTTGTCCTACTGAGGTAGCCCTCCTATCGAGTATCGTGGGTCTACTGCATCACACAGAAGAACTCCCCACCATGGATCTGCCACATCGCATAGAGGCACTCCCCACTGGGCCTGTCAAGTCACTCTGAGTCAAAAATGTCAGCATTCATCAAGTCTCAGCCAGCTACTGGGTTCCCGCACTATGATCACTCGTCTTTGGGAGGATCCTCTCCACAACTTACTGGTCGATACTCCAACTTCCATGATGTCCCAAGGAGAAGTATATGAAAGGAACTCCACATCATTGGGGTCTCAACGTAACAGACGACGCGTCAATCGAACGCTCGGTCTGTGAGTTATTAGCCTTTTAGTCCCAGGGGACTGGTTGGATTCGTGCTCGATCCAACCTGATCAAACCCCATATTTATCCAAAACTACAGGGGGTTTACACAAGGGGACTATCTCGCTCTAAGATTTCCACCGCCGCTGACGGTTTGCCAAATGGATGTTCGGTGCCAAAGATATGGCTGAAGGAGCGTAAATAGGTCATAGTGGGACCGGGTCTGGTCTGACCCAGTCGGACCAACCTGGCCCAACCTGGCCTGGGCCGACCTATTTCGGGTCAACCCGGCCTAACCCGCTGGGTATGGCCAGGCCCGCTGGCGGCCCGGCCCGCTGGGTCCGGTCTGGGCCGCGCTGGACGGCTCAGCCCGCGAAGGCCGCTTGGGTGCCGCGAGGGCGGCTTGACCGAGGGGTGCCGTGAGGGCGCGGGGCGGCTCGGCTCGGCTTGGCGTGGTTTGTCCAAGGATAGCGTGAGACCGCAGGTCAGTGGTCTGGCCACAATGGGGTGGTCCGGCCGCGGGTTGGCGGTCCTGCTGTGGGGCGGCAGTCCGGCCGCGGGGAGGGGGTCCAGCTACCGGGCAACGGTCCGGCCGCGGGGTGGTGGTCCGACCATTGGGCGGTGCCTCGGCCGCGGGGCGACGGCCCTACCGCAGGGCGGTGTGGAGTCGTGGATGGCAGAAGTGGTCGCGGACGGCGCAGAAGCTGTGGGGCGGCAGCGGTGGCTGCGGGGCGGCACTGTTGCGCCGTCGCCTTCGTCACGGCTGGCGGTGGGGCCGACCGCCATTCTCGTGTCCCCTCGTGGTTGGTCTGCATCCTCACCCATCACGAAGACCACCATAATTCAACACAAGAATTACGGAGAGGACGAACCATGTTAGTTTTCCCCGCACCATCCACATTATAGTGGTAGCAAGCGGCTATTATACTTGAATCACAAGAATATTAAGAATGGGTAAGGGGAATAATTCAAACACCCTCCGTTCAAGATCCCTCAATTAAACATTCCCAATACCACAAAAGAAAAACAATCTCATATCAATCTAAATAGAGAGTTGATCAGTGTTCATTGTTTTAGAAGATAAGAACATGGGAATATAAATATCACTCATAATAAACCCCTACTTTGTTTGATTCGTTGACAGAGTTTCGAGGAGGAAGAAGAATCGTTGTGATAAGTATGACGTCGGTGTCCTCGGTGTTTTCCTTTTATTTTTGGTTCGTGCACCATCTTCTTTCTTGATTCTGAAGAGCGTTCTTTGGTGTAATTCTATGTTCGGAGAAGAAGTTCTTCATTGGCGTTCTTCTTGGAGATCTTTTCTCCCAATTCTCCAAGCTTCCCCCTTTTTTCATAGAGTTTCCCCCAATTCCACCCAAATGAGGAGTAGTCATCTTAATAGATCAATTTGGCATAATTTCAAATTCGATTAATTAATTAATTTATGGGTGGCATAATAAATTAAAGAGGGTTGGCACAATTAATGTGGAGGAAGCTCAAGAGGCTCCTCCACATTAAAGAGGGAGTTAGGAGGTTTCTCCTTCATTAAAAGGGGAGTTCAAGAGGTTTATACCTCGGGTGGTCCCCACCACCATAACATCCACAATTTGGTGGTTACAACAAATAAAATAAAATGTATGATATATTTTATTTTATTATTTCCATGAAAAACCCCAAAATTAACTTTCACCCTCGACTAACTGCCGTAGAGGTTAAAGTCTTTCTAAGCAAATACCGGTGCTGCGAGTTCAACAGTGCCCTCAAATTTGAATTCTAAGCACCGGTTAAAAAGTTATAAAATTCTTCTTGTATGTTTACTGAACGTACCTGATGAAAAGTTCAGAAATTCATTCTGGGCAATTCATGCCTTGGGATTATGCGCCGTCAATTTTCACAGACATGTAAAATTCCCATGTATTAAAAAAATTACATCGTAATTCTACATCTTTACATTCTTCCCACCTTAGGGCTTTACGTTTCCATAATCCACAAATTAATCTATGGGAACAGGTGGGGGTACTGAGCACGCATCTGAGCCTCCTGCTCCCATGTGCTCTCCTGGAGGTTCCTGTGCTGCTAGAAAATGCGCACCAGAGGTATTGACCGTCCATAAAGGACCTTCTCATGTCGATCCTAAATCTCTACTAGAACCTCCATAAAAGTCTTCCCATCGTCTATGTCCATCTCACCATGGTAAATGACATGGGAATAGTCGTGCACGTATATCCTCAACTAGGATACGTGGAAGATGTTGTGCACCCGGTGCAACTGAGGTGGAAGAGTTAAGCAGTATGCCACCTTGCCAACTCTGAAGAGGACCTGAAAAGGTCCAATGATTGTCAGAGATAACTTGCCGCCTCAGAAAAATTTCCGTAAACCTTGTCGGGGTGAGACCCGTTGAAAGACGTGGTCGCTATCCTCGAACTCTATAGGTCTCTGTCTCCCATCGGCATACGACTTCTTCCTGCTCTGTGTAGTCTTCATCAACTCTTGGATGATCTGCACCTTCTCTTTGGTGACCCGTACCATCTCTGGTCTCACGAGTGCTGACTCCCTAGGGTCCTTCCAACACAAAGGTGATATGCAAGGTCGCATGTAAAACTCCTCAAAAGGTGTCATCTCTATGGTGGAGTAATAACTATTGTTTTATGAAAACTCTACCAAAGGCCAGTGATCCAGCCAACTACGACCGATGTCTAGGAAACAAGAACACAACATTTCCTCAAGGGTCTGAATGGTCTGCACAATCTGACCATCCATCTGAGGATGGAAGGCAGTGCTCAAATGAAGCTGTGTCCCGAAAGCCTCCTCCAACCCCTTCCATAGCTAGGAAGTAAAACATGCATCACGATCAGAGACAATCATCGAGGGTACTCTATGTAGCCTCACAATCTCTTGCACATAGAGGCATCCCAAGCTCTCTACTGAACCCTGCTATCTAATCAGTAGGAAGTGGGCCAACTTGGTGAGTCAGTCAACGATCACACAAATCGATTCATGAACCCTTGATGTACATGGAATTACTATAACTAAGTCCTTGGATATCCCTACCCACTTCCACTATGGGACCTCTAAAGGCTGAACCAAGCCTGCCGGTACCTGATGCTCTGCCTTCACTTGCTGACAAGCGAGGCACCGAGAAACAAACTCTGCAAATGGTTTTTTCATTTCCGGCCACCAATTCTGTCATCAGAGATCCCGGTACATCTTCGCCACTCTTGGATGTACCGCTATAGGGGATGTGTTGAACTCCATTAACACATCCTCCTAAAGTGACACGGGTACCATGGTACATCTTCTAAAGAGAATGGTGTTCTCCCCAGCTTCAGAAAATCCATCAGGTTCCTGTCCTATGGATATATGAGCACGTCATGTCTCGCAGTCAATGTCCCCATGATGTTCCTCCCTGACTCGCTGAAGAAGTGGGGGAGCGACTATAAGAGACTGAAGAAAATCAGCTCCATCTCGATTCACAAAGGATATCTACAAAGCAGCCAACTGCTCTATCACCTCGCCAAGCAGCTGTCTACCAGATCTCCTACTGAGTGCATCTGAAAAAAAGTTCCCATTCATAGGAGTATAGACTATCTCGAAGTCATAGTCCTGGAGGAACTCAAGGCAACATCGCTATCTTAGGATCAGGTCCTTCTAAGAGAAGATATACCTTAGATTCTTGTGATCATAGTACACTGTAAAGTGCTCAACCATCAAATAGTGTCTCCACATCGTCAAGGCGAACACCACTGCTGCTAACTCTAGGTCATGGGTAGCGAAGTTCTGCTCATGTTGTCTCAGTTGTCTAGAGCCATATGCGATCACTGGTCGCTCCTGCATTAGGACCCATCCGAGTCTGGTCTCTGATGCATCGTAGTAAACTATGTACCCTACACCCTCCTCTGGAAGCCTCAAGATGGGGGCACTGGTCAACCTCTTACTCAGCTCTTGGAAACTCTTCTATAATCTCTCCGACCACACGAAGGGTTTCCCCTTCTTTTTCAAGGATGATAGTGGTGCTGCAACTCTGGAGAAATCTGGTACAAATCTCCGGTAGTATCCAGCCAAACCCAGGAAACTTCGTACTTCTGTCACACTCCTAGGTGGATCCCAAGAAAGTACCTCCTCAATCTTCGCAGGATCCACTATAACTCCAACCTCTGAGATGAAAAGTCCCAGAAAGTGATCCTCTCAGATCTAGAACTAGAACTTCGAGAGCTTCCTATAAAGCTGGTGCTCTCGGAGTGTGTCCAGTACTACCTACAAATGATAGTCATGATCCTCCACAGTAGCCGAGTAGATCAGAATGTCATCGATGAAGATTACTACAAAGCGATCAATGTATGGATGAAAGATCCTATTCATGAGTCCCGTGAACACTTCTGGAGCATTGGTTATGCCGAATGGCATAACCAAGAACTCATAGTGGCCGTACCGACATCTAAAAGTCGTCTTCTCCACATCCTCATCTCACACTCTAAGCTGGTGATAACCTGATATGAGGTCTATCTTCGAGAACCACCGTGCTCCCATTAGCTGATCAAAGAGGTCTTCAATCCTCGGGAGTGGTTACTTGTTCTTCATGGTCACCTTGATTTGTCACTAATAGTCGACACAAAGTCTCAAGCTCCCATACGCCTTCTTGGAGAACAAAATCAGGGTTGCCCAAGGAGAAACATTGGAAAAGATGAACCCCTTACCCTTTAAGTCCTCCAGCTATACCTGCAGCTCACGAAGCTGCACGGGAGCCATCTGCAACGCTGGTGTAGATATTGGTACAATCTCATGGTACAAGTCAAAGTAAAATTCCACCTCTCTGAGAGGAGGTACACCCAAAACATCATTAGGGAAGACATCCGCATACTGGTCCACCACAACAAGATAGCTCAGACTCTCCACATCGACAACTCCGACGGTAAGGCTAGACAACTAATGAGTGATCGGCTTCACTCTCCTCCGGGTAAGTCCATCATGCACGGAAAAGACTCCCTTATTTCCAGTGAAGGTAAATGTAGTACCATCCATGCGAAAACACCACACTTTGAAACTAATACAGTCTATCTGAGCATGGACTGTAGATAACTAGTCCATACCCAAGATGACGTCGTAAGTCCTCGACGCTGCTACTAGGAAATCCTAGCCAAATCTCTCGCCTCTTAGAGTAAGCTTGCTCTACCAAAACCAGTGAGTAATCATCGAATCAACTCTTATAGGAGTCTCTAGTCTTAAGGATTGAGCCAAAGACTCTGTCAGAATATTTGAGCTCCAAATGAGGGAAGTGGCAATAAATGGATGACTGAAACCTGTGTCTATATGTACATCAGCTAAGGTGGAGTAGACAAAGATCGTAACTCATATCATCTCTAGAGCGTCATGATTTTAGACCTCTACTACATGGAGCTAAGCTCGCCCCTGTCCACCTTCTCACTACGGTCGGGGTGGACCTCCTGAGTACTGAGCTACAGTCATGCTGCCCTGCTGTAGATGAAGAAGCTCTTGTATGCGCACTACACGAAGAGTCTCTAGAAAAAACTCTACCTGAAACAAGCTCTCGAAGTCTTCCCAGAAAAGTGTCACCTCATCGTGAACTTAGAGCATCAAACTCCACCATATGCCTACTTCTGCCAGTAGAAGGAAGGAGACAAGGATCACCAAGAGATCAAATTGTGTCCCTGCGAGTTGGAAGACTCTCACCACAGCCTCCAGCCAATCCTCAGCCACCTCTGGGTCTATCTCTCCCCTAAACCTGGGTGGGATCTGGTGCCGGAACTCATGAAACACGCTCTAGTGGCGTGCACTCTCTGATGCTAGGGCTGGTGGCATTTTTGGACAAATGGGTAATGGTACCACTGGTGCCTACACTGGCTCCTCTACCGGAAGAGGGCCATGCACCGAGGCCTCGTCGCTCGGTGGGCTATCAGTGCGTAAAACTCTCCGAACCCTAGCTGGCTGTCTGCGTGGAGGCATCCTGAAAAGAAACAGATGCGACATGATAAAGAAGTTATACCTAGTGAGATGACTCAATAGATCACAATGAAAACTCTTGAAAACACACACGCAATCAGTGTTTCCTTGCACTGAGTCAGAAATCATAATTCAGGGTCCTGGTGTATGGATATGTCAGCCGCTGCACCAATAATGGATTCCATAAACTGATAACCACACTCCCTACACTTAACGCTATTTCCGTTAAAAGAAAGATCAGAGTCTTATATTCAATGGTAGAACTGACTCCTCTGATACAAATTTTTCACGACCCGTCCCCCGGGGCCTGTGCCGTGACTACCCCAAGCCCGCCTTCCATAGACCATGGGCTGACGACTAGCCCCGAAGGCTTATCCCTTAAACTAGGAAGGCATTGACCTTATAACCTGTAAGAAAACATAACCAAGAACACCAAAATATAGGAACACGGGTAAACTGAACTGTAAACATAGTGAGTGTAGTTAGTAAAAGGGGCCAGAATACAAGCCGAACTGGGAAGTACAAGTACAACTGTGATACAATACAACTGAAGAAATGGTAAACTCAACTGTTGGGTCACCCTCCTAGGATATTACCTGAAGGGTAGGTATAGATATCCTCCTCAGCACTCCACATCCGTCTGTCTCCTCCGCGTATTGACATGCCGTATGGCCCACCTCCAAGCACGGTGCAGTCCTGGTACTCTCAGCCTTAGTCAGCACTATCCGTCGTCTGCATCCAACACAACAAAGTGTGGGCATAGACCATGAAGGGGTGAGTATAACGATACTCAGTAGGGACCCCGAGACCCTCAAGTTCTCACAAAATCCACCAAGGATAAAACAAAAAGTATGAAATCAACAGATAACCCTGATTTGGTATATGCCCATACATATACCTATGATATCAAGTAATCCATCTCAATGATGTGGAAAACACAAAGATATTGACTCAACTCACACTAGGAATTATTCTAGGGGTAGTAAAAAGTAACATCCCCAGTCACATCGTCGAACACCCAGCTACTAGATTTCCCCTCCTCTATCAAGTATTGTGGGCCTGCAACGTCACACAAAGGCGCTTCCCACAAACCATAGACGGCTGAGATACTCCACCTGTTGAGTACCATGGGTCTGCCGCATCACACACAGGTGATCCCCACCAAGGGTATGCCATGTACCAAAGAGGCACTCACCCCTGTGACTTGCTGAGGTACTCCTCCTATCGAGTTCTATGGGTTTGCCACGTCATAAAGAGGCGCTCCCCACCGTGGCCTGCTGAGGTACACCTCCTGTCGAGTACCGTGGGACTATCGCGTTACACAGAGGCACTCCCCACTGTGGGTCTACCGTGTCAAACAGAGGTACACCCCACTGGGCCAGTCAAGTCACTCTTAGTCGAAAAGGTCAGCAGTTGTCAAGTCTCAGCCAGCTACTCCGTTCCCGCACTATGTTCCCTCGTCTTTGGGTAGATCCGCTCAATGTGCTACTGGTTGATAATACAACTTCCACGAAGTCCCATGGAGAAGTATCTCAAAGTACCGCAACATCATAGGGGTCTCAACATAATAGAAAACACATCAATCGGACGCTCGGTCTATGAGTTATTAGCCTTTTAGTCCTGGGGACCCGGTTGGATTCATGCTCGATCCAACCTGACTGAACTCCATCATTATCCAAAACTGTAGTGGGGTTCAATCAAGCGGACATCCTCGCTCCAAGATTTCCAACGCTACTGAAGGTTCGTCAAACAGACGTCTGGTGCCAAAGATATGGCTGAAGGAGCATAAATGGGTCGTATTGGGACTGGGTCTGGTCCGACTTGGTCGGACCGACCCGTCTGGGGCCGACTCGATTTGGGTCGACCCGGCCTCACCCGCTGGGTCCGTCCTGAACCGCTGGGTCCGGCCCAACCTGCTGGGTCCATCCCGGTCCGTGTTGGGTGGCCCTGCCCACTGGGTCCGGCCTGGCCAGCGAGGGCCATGAGGGTGCCGCGAGGGCGGCTCAGCCGAGGGGTTCCTCGAAGGAGCGGGGCAGCTCAGCCTGGGATGGCACGAGATTTCTGGGTGGAGGTCCTGCCCCGGGGGGGGGGGGGGGGGGGGTGGAGGGGGGGTCCGGCTGTGGGGGAGGTCCGGCCGCGGGGCGGCGGTGCAACCTGACCGCTAGGGGGGGGGGGGTGGTCCGGCCACGGGGGGGCTGTTCGGCCGCGGGGCGGCGGTCCGGCCGTGGGGCGGCGGTCCGACAACTGGGCAACGGTCCGACAACGGGGCGGGGGTCCTGACGCGGGGCGACGGCAGGGCCGCAGAGCAGTGCAGGACCGCAGACAGCGATGGTGGCCGTAGACAGTACGGAGGCCTCAGGGCGGCGGTGGTGGCCGCGGGGCGGTGCCATTATACCGTCACGTTCGTCGTGGCTGACGGTGGTGCCGACCACCATTCTCGTTTCCCCTTATGTTTGGTCGCTGTCCTCCCCCAACGCGAAGAACACCATAATTCAACACAATAATTACGGAGAGGATGAGCCATGTTAGTTTGGCCAGCACTCTCCACATTAGAGCGGTAACAAGAAGCTATTATACAAGAATCACAGGAATATTAATAACGGGTAAGGGGAATAATTCAAACACCCTCCCTTCAAGCTCCTGTAAATAAACATTCCCAATCCTGCAAAAGAAAAACATTCACAGATCAATCTAAATAGATAGTTTCACCGCATTCATTGTTTTAGAAGAAAAGAACACGTGAATATAAAAATCACTCATAATAAACCCCTACCTCGTTTGATTCGTCGATGGAGTCACAAGGAATAAGATGAATCATTTGGAAAAGACGGATGTCTGTGTCGTCGAAATTTTCCTCGATATTTAGTTTGTGTGTATTCCTCTTTCTTTGTTCCAAAGAATGTTCTTCAGTGGCGTTATTCTTTCGGAGAAGAAGTTATTCATTGGCGTTCTTCGTTGTAGAGATTTTCTCCCAATTCTCTAAGGTTCCCCCTTTTTTCCAAGAGTTTCCCCCAATTACACTCAGATGAGGATTATCCAACTTAATATATAAAGTTTTCATAATTTCAAATTTGATTAATTAATTAATTGATCGGTGGAATAACAAATTAAGGAGGGTTGGCACAATTAATGTGGAGGAAGCTCAAGAGGTTCCTTCACATTAAAGAGGGAGTTGGGAGGTTTCTCCATCTTTAAGAGGGGAGTTTAAGAGGTTTATACCTCGAGTGGTCCCCACCACCATAATATCCACAAGTGGGTGGTTACAAAAAATAAAATAAAATGTGTGATTTATTTTATTTTATTATTTCCACAAAAAACCCAAAAATCAACTTTCACCCTCAACCAAATGCCATCGAGGTGAAAGTCCTCTTAAGTGAATAATGGGGTTGCATGTTCATCGGTGCCCTCAGATTTCAATTCTGAGCATCAGTACAAAAGTAATAAAAACTCGTTCATACTTTTACTGAAGGTCCCTGAAGAAAATTTCTGAAATTCATTCCGGGTACTCCGGGCCTCGAAATTATGCGCCGTCAATTTTCTCAGACTCGTAAAATTCCCATGTATTTTTTTTAAAAAAAATTGACATGGAAATTCAGGGTCTTTAAAATGGAGGAACTTAAGAGTGATAATGAAACTTTATTTTAAATAACTTAAAGTAAAGGAAAAAATGACAAAAACACATATCATTTTGTAATGAAATTTTTACTTAGGGTTATATAAGTTATATTTTCAAATATAAATATTCTTTGGAAAGCTAAAAATATTTCTACATCATGTTATTTTTTTTATAATTTTTGGACATCAAATAAATTAAATTATTTATGGAACCATAATGATGAAATATTAACCTCATTAATAAATGATTTAAATAAATAATATTATAAATATAAAGATAATATTCAAAACCTATACAATTCATATTGGATGATTTTATTTTGACCTTTAGTTATCTTATCTTCGAATTTAATTTGTTTTGGAGCTTTAGAAACCAAATATCATTATATAATATAATAATATTTTCGCACTTTCTTATAGATCCCCTTCTCTCGCTTATAAAAATCTCTCACTTCTAAACAATTACTCACACCTATCAAGCCCCTTGGCTCATCCAAAATCTACGCAATTAATCTCCCTACATTCCTCTCCTTATCCTACACTAGTGCAGAAAACATTTTTTACGTCGGTTATTTTTCATTATTTACGTCGGTTTTTAGGCGACGTTAATACGGACGACGTTATAAATAACGTTTTTTACGTCGGTTATTTAAAACCCGACGTAACATCCCTAACATCACGGTGTTTATCACGTCGGTTCATATAATAACCGACGTGATAAATATGCGGGGGGGGGGGGGGGTCTATCACGTCGGTTATTTTCTAAACCGACGTGATAAAACGCCTGGGATATCGTTTATCACGTCGGTTATGACATAACCGACGTGATTAACCCTTCCCCGGGCCTATTATCACGTCGGTTTCTTAAATAACCGACGTGATAAAAAGGCCTGGGAAAAGTTTTATCACGTCGGTTCTCGAAAAAACCGACGTGATAAACCCCTACCGATTTATTTACCACGTCGGTTATAAAATAACCGACGTGAAAGCGATATATATATTTTTAAAATAATTGCACTGTTCTCACCAAAAAGCAACCAGAAACCAAACAACAAAAATAACCATGCCAGCCCTCCCCCAAGCCCCAACTGAACCCCACCCTCATCTATACCCACCTAACAACCTGGCCAGCCCTCCCCCACCACATTGGAGCCCCACCACAACCCTTGGACACCCCCCACCCCTTGGACAGCCCCCCCACCCCTCATTTACACCCCCACGACCCCTAGTACAGCCTCAAACACCCATTGGACACCCCTCCCATATCCCTTGGACACCCCCCACCCCTTGGACACCCCCCACCCCTTGGACAACCCCCCCCCCCCCCCACCCCTCATTTACACCCCAAGACCCCTAGTAAAGCCTCAAACACCCATTGGCCACCCCCCCACACCTTGACAGCCCTCCCAGACCCCTTGGACACCCCCCGACCCCTGGACACCCTCCCGAGCCCTTGGACAGCCCCAAACACCCCTTGGACAGCCCCAAACACCCCTTGGACACCCCTCCCATATCCCTTGGACACCCCCCCACCCATTGGACACCCCCACCCCTTGGACAGCCCCCCCACCCTCATTTACACCCAACCGGCCCCTTGGACAGAACTCCCAGACACCTTGGACACCACTCCCATATCCCTTGGACACCCCCACCCCTTGGACACCCCCCCACCCCTTCGACAGCCCCCCACCCTCATTTACACCCCCCGAACACTAGGACAGCCCTAAACACCCCTCCCATATCCCTTGGATACCCCCCCACCCCTTGGACACCCCCCACCCCTTGGACAGCCCCTCCACCCCCTGGACACCCCCCGACCCCTTGGAAACCCCCCCGACCCCTTGGAAACCCCCCATCCCCTTGGACAGCCCCAAACACCCCTTGGACACCCCTCCTATATCCCTTGGACCCCCCCCACCACTTGGACACCCCCCCACCCCTTGGACAGCCCCCCCACACCCTCATTTACACCCAACCGACCCCTTGGACAGCCCCAAACACACCTTGGACACCCCTCCCTTATCCCTTGGACACCCCCCACCCCTTGGACACCCCCACCCTCATTTACACCCCCCCCGACCCCTAAGACAGCCCCAAACACACCTTGGGACACCCCTCCCATATCCCTTAGACACCCCCCAAACACCCACCCACCCCCTTGGAACCTCTCCCCCCATACCAAAATGCAGACCAGAAAAACCATCAACAGTAGACCAAAACAAGAAGTAGAGAAAAATTAAACATTCACTTATATAACATTCAAAACTTACACTGTCAACTTCAAAAAAAAACTAAATCCAACCTAAACGACAACGAAATACACAATTACATTGACAATATTCAAAATTACATTTTACATTACAAACAACTAAAAGTCAATCAAACCTGTAAAATAATTTGACCACTCCACTTGTAAGTGTTTGATATCTTCAGCAGTAAAGGGTTGAGGGTCATAAAAAGCTACAAAGGAAAAGGATAGTAGTCAACGCGTATAATGAATAAATCAAATTGAAATATTATGAGAAAGAGGAAATCATACCAGGTCAAAACTCAGAACTGTCCCAGTTGTTATTATTTCATACATAAATCTTAACATGTAATATCCGCATTCGATGATGCCTTGTTGCTCATGACATTTCTGTTTGAATGAGTGTAAATTCAATATATTATTTTTATGTAATAAATCAAAATGTACAAATTATAAATGGATATTTACCTTCGCATGTACATATTTGATCTTGAAATTCCTTTTCTTTGCGCTTTTTCGAAAGTGGACCCATGCCCTGTTAGAAAATAATACGAATGGGGTAAATTTAAAATTCATTATAATATATAAAACTATTGTGAAATTGAAACTTACGTTTCCAATATATTCTTAAAACTTTCTCGCACATCATCATGGAGAGAGCATATCCAATAAAGTGCTGTCTCCCTAGGGCAAAAAAACCCCTAACATCCAATGATCCCTGATAAAAGGAAATTTAATGTTAGTGGTTTTTTATGTTAAAAGATAATTAACTCTTTGAGAGGGATGTGTTTCATACCTCTCACAAAAAGGCATCATCCAACACTGTGTGATTACATTCTTTTCAAATCTATCAGCAATATAAATCATTCTTTGTTCCTCATCAAATGCACATGCTTCAGGGGAAATCAATTGTGGGTCCACGAATCCATATACATCTGTCAGCTCATTCCTCTCACAAATTTTATACAGATACCTAATACAAAGCAGACATAAGTATACATTTTTAATAAATATAACGCAAGGAAAAGGTGTTAAGACTTACATGATAAAAATTTACACCACGTTGATGCCCAACTTATCTTCAGTGACAAACTCCATGATATCAGTTTTCATAATCCCCACACTTAGTTCACGTCCACAGACATGAGCTTCCATTGTAAAGTCATAATGATCCGCCAACAAATTTGAATATCTTGACAATTTGTCAAGACTGCGAGTATCTGCATCTGATGTCATAGCTATCTGTCTTTGTTGTTGTCTATACAATATTTCTTTACCTTTGAAGTATTCCTGTAAAAATAAATTGAAAAATATATTAGTTTTCAAATGATAAAACATTAATAAAAATATAAAATAAAAGATATAACATCCATACCTCTATGGTAATGAGTCGAAGAAGTCTGGATGGCCAAAGTAAAAAATGGCTGATACTATGTCCAACTGTCGTCACCTCATCTGTAGGTAATGGTATCCGAGCTGATCTATCTATAATATCCTGTACAGTGACCCTCTGATTCTCTACCTCTAACTGTTGATGATGAACTGTATCTCCTATACAATATACCATCCCATATGAAACTATATGATGTTGAGGATCATCAACATACAACTCACAATAAGTAGGTAGCTGCGGCGGAGGAGGAGGATCAAAAATGGGGTCCGCAGGCTGAGGTGGGGGAGTGGGAGCTACTGGGAGAGGTGGAGTGGAGCTGCACCCTAAAATTGTCTTTGCAAGTCTGCAAACATAAACTGCACTGATGCTCTAATCTTGTCCTCCATTGTCGCATTAATATTATGGACTTCAGCCTCCAAGGATTCTATTTTTTTTATAAACTCCCTCAACGTTAGAAGTTGAGGAACATGGGAACACTTTCTTACCGATACACCTGCCGGATATCCTCTTACACGGCCAGGATGTTCGGGCTTTCCCAATGCCACAGATAAAATATCTTCCCTCCCAGATGGTGTAAATGTCCCCTATGAACTCTTCTCCTCAAGAGAGTCCTGTAATAATTAATTGAACATTTCTATAATGATTGGAAATATATGACGAAAATAGTAAACTTAAATAAATAAAATAGATATCTTACAATCCTCTCAACTACGAGTCTCGATTCTTCCAAAAGATATTATCCTTTTTTGACCTTCCGAGCTCTTTTCCATTTCTAATGTCTAGATGGAGGGGATGTAGGGGCCACCTCTCCAGAGCTGGAAGACTCAGCTCTTAGTTGTTGAAATTTTTCTGCCATCATTTGTTCTTCCAATAATGCATACCCTCCCCGAGATAAACTATGAGGGTATACATTTTTTGATTGGATCTCTTGATGAGCTTTCCTTGTTTGCTGTAAATTAAGAATACGTAATCATTAACAAAACAATAATAAGATCATTTATATAAGAAAGCTTATAAAAGTTTACATTTCCCTTACCAAAAATGATTCTTTTCTTCTACTTTCAAAAAATTGTCTCCATGTGTCTTCATCTATAAAAGGATATATACGACATGGATTCTCACGACTCCTATGACCATAAATGAAATCAGATGAGAGGGTTGATTTGAAATCCCTCCATCTCCTAGCAGCCAACGATAAGCATTTCTTCCTGACTCCTCCAGTGTCAGGAATATCAAATGTCATCTGATAAAAAAGAGGTTAAAAATATTATATATACTAGAAACATTTAAAGAACAGTCAAACAATAGCAAAAGATCTTACCCAAAATGGTCTCCCACAGCTGAGAAATTATCGCCTTATCCACACTTCTCCAATCATCATAGAGAATGCTTACTTTGCTCTTAGCCTGAGTTGCTACAAAACCCTTAAAATCTTTAGCATTTGGACCTCTAGGAAGATCATCATCATCAAACTCCACGACTATCCTCTCCTCCTTCGTACGGGCAAGTGATAATTATGGTAAACGTGTGCACCCACGCTTACCAACCTTTGAACTCTCTTTCGTAATAGGAGCATGTGAATGTTCCTCCCCAGATGTATGACCAATATGCTCATCTCCAGAATCATGTGGCTGATCACCTGATTGATCTGTCATTTTCCTTCAAATAAAAAAAAACATTAGTTCACAAATATACAAATTCAAATATTGTAATACTACTTAATCAGAAAATAGAAAAGTGTACTAAATTACATAATAGTAAACATTGGTAATATGGTAAGCATGTTAAACAATGATAAACATGGTAAACATAGTCTGTTGTACCCCTCTCTCTTGGATTTTAATGATCACAATCACTCTTATTGTGTTCTAACTTTTTTTCAAGTGTTTTTGTTGATAGGCAAAAGGTTGCCAAGGAGTTGGCCCAAGAAAGCTGAAAAGTGGACTCACTGAGTCCACCGGTCAGCCGAAGGACCCAGGCAGTAGACTTGCCCACTGCCTGGTGTCACCGGCCGGCTGCTGGATCACCACCGGCCGGCCGGTGGACCAGACAGAGAGCCTTCCTCTGTCTGGACCACCGGCCCGCTGCTGGCTCATCACCGGCCGGCCGGTGGACCAGACAGAGGTTTGCTGTCTGGACCACCGGCCCACCGGTGATCCACCACCGGCCTGCCGGTGCGCCCAGGACTTCTCTTCTTTACGGTTTTTATTGTTTTATCATTTTGGTTTGATACATGTTTTAATAAGTAAAAAATTTACAATATCTAACATTATATGAAAAAACTAAATGTAAATAAGAAATAAACATGTGTTACCTGTAATTTTAGGAATGTACAGTTGGATTGTTTTCCCAAATTCCTTCGTCGTGATCGTTCCTTATGGCACAAACCATGTCTTCAACATACTCATCATTATGTTCTGTTAATCCTTCCATGGAAGTAGGGATCTCACATAAATCAGCATCTTCATCAAATTCATCCTCACCAACATATTGTTTTTTCCCTTGTAAAACAACAGCCCACTGCATATCTGATTGATCTACTACATAGAAAATTTGTTTGGCATGTGTTTCCATTATAAAAGAATCAGCTGTGTCTTCCAATCTATTCAGATTAACAAGTGTCATTCCAAATTCATCGTGTCTGACACTGTTGTTACCGATAAACCATTTACAGTTAAAAACAGGAACTTTAATTTTAAATTAATCAGCCTCCCATATGTCTTCAATCACTCCATAATATGCACTTGATGCCGAAATTGGGTTTCTGTCCTTAGCACTCGAAAAATGCATTGCTTCTGCAACACCAATACACCACTATTCTGAACTGCACTTCTGTTGTCCTGAGCTTTCGTATGAAATGTATATCCATTAATGTCATAAGCGGACCATGTTATCACATTTAAAGATGGACCACCCACTATCCATTTTAATTTCTCTGATACATCTGATCTACCAAGCAAGGTCTTTTTAAACCATGGAAAAAAAGTTTTGTTGTGCTCATTCAAAATCCACATTTCTTTCTTCTTTGGATGACATTGTTTCAACTCATTAATATGAAATGTGATATACGGTTGAACATCAGCTATGTTATTCAAGATGTATGATTCTAACTTCTTCATCTGTTCAGCTGACAGTTATTTGACTTTCAAGCCACGAATCCCCTTTCCCTCATTATTAACCCGTTCATGGCGAGATGGAGGCAAACCTATGTGTTGCGCTGTAGCCAAGTAGCTTGTACAAAACTCTGCTACCTCCTCAGAAATATACTTTTAAATAATGGAGGCTTCAGGTCGATATGTATTTTTAACATATCCCTTTAATATTTTCATATACCTTTCAAAAGGATACATCCAACGAAGATATACAGGTCCACAAAGCTTTATTTCTCGAACCAGATGAATCATTAAATGCACCATCATATCAAAAAAATTTGGAGGAAAATACATTTCCAAATGACAAAGTATAAAAATTGCATCCTTTTCCAAAATGTTCAAAGCATTCACATCAATCGCCTTTTTACAAATTGAATTGAAAAAATAACACAACCTCATTATAGTCTTTCTGACACGGATGGGAAATATTCCACGCAGTGCAACTGGTAGAATTTGTTGCATCATGACGTGACAATCATGTGATTTCATACCTATCAACTTCAAGTCTTTCAATGAGACAAAATTTTTTACATTTGAAGAATAACCTTGAGGCACTTTGATATCATGAAGACACTGACAGAAGATACTTTTCTCCCTCTTCGATAATGTATGACAAGCCGGGGGAAGAAATGTTTGTCTTCCTTTAGGAGTGGGATCTAACTCCAAACGTATTCCCATTGATAGTAGGTCTAACCTTGCATTCAACCCATCTTTTGTCTTTCCTTTAATATCTAGCAATGTTCCGATCAAAGAATCACATATATTCTTCTCCACGTGCATGACATCAATATTATGTTTGACTTCATGATACCTCCAATATGGTAGCTCAAAAAATATTGACCTTTTCTTCCAAATATGTCTATCATTACCAGATTTCTGTGTCTTTCCCAATGTCACATCAAGGTTTTTCACCCTCTCAAAATACAAATCTGGGGATAAAGGTTTTGGAGCAGTATCAAATTCTTGTGAGCCATTGAATTCCTTTTTTAGTCTTCTATAAGGGTGATCCATAGGCAAAAACTTTCGATGACCCATGTACACTGTTTTCCTCCCATGATGCAATTGACAATATGACGTCTGTTGTTCGCAAATTGGACATGCTTTATGCCCTTTAACACTGTATCCAGACAAATTTCCATATGCTGGGAAGTCATTTATAGTGAATAGAAGCACTGCATGCTATTGAAAATATTCCATTTTATAAGAATCATACACCCTAATACCATCAGCCTATAACAGTTTCAAATCATCAATCAGCGGTGACAAGTATACATCAATATCATTGCCGGGTTGCTTTGGACCAGAGATCATGATACTCAACATGAAATATTTGCACTTCATACAAACTTCAGGAGAGAGGTTGTAAATTACCAATAAAACAGGCCATGAACTATGTGTGCTACTGAGGGTTCGGTATGGATTCATTCCATCTGTGCACAAGCCTAGTCTCAGATTTCTAATTTCATTTCCAAATGTAGGGTACTGGGCATCAATTTTCTTCCATTGTGGACAATCAGCTGGATGACGTATTTTTCCATCACATACCCGCTCATCACCATGCCATCTTAACCTTTTTGCATCATGTGAATTAGCAAATAAACGTTTGAAACGAGGAATTATATAATGATACCAAAATGCCTTTGAAGGGAGCTTTGTAATCTCTACATCAGCTTGTGATTTTTCTTTCACCTTATACCGTGATGTCCCACATTTAGGACACTCTTTCAGAAATTCATATTCCTTCCTATATATAATGCAGTGATTCGGACAAGCATGTATTTTCCTATATCCCAATCCCATCGGGCATAATATTTTTTTGGCCTTATAATGTGAATCTGGAAGATCGTTATCTTTTGGAAGAATGTCTTTCATCAATTGTAGCAGCTCTGTAAAACTTCTGTCACTTCATCCATGTTTCGCCTTCAGGTTAATCAATCTTAACACCGCTGACAAAACCGTAAAATCTGTACAACCAGGATATAATGGTTTTTCGGTATCACCATATAGACGTGCAACTGTCGGTTCTATCTCAATTTGTTCTGCTACAATATCGCGAATCATTTCTTCAATTCCATCGGAGTTACCATCTTGCGATTCATTATCATCAGTGACATTCTGTCCAGTTTCGCCATGCCAAATCCAAGGGTTGTAACTCGGATTGAAACCATGACAAATCAGATGATCTTTTATCTCTCTACTTTTCAACTTCTTCATATTCAGAAATTTCAGGCATGGACAGAAAAAAATGTCACTACTTGGAACATTTTGTTTAGAAAATTCCAAAAAGGCATCAACACCTTCCTCATATTCATTGCTCATTCGATGTGCCGTAATCCAACTTCGACTCATTATTACCTATAACAAATAGAAAAAATATATATATTTTTTCGATAAGACAAATATATGTTTATATGAAAAAAATCATAATTTGAATGTAAACAATTTTGAAATATAAAACAAATCGATGTGTAAACCCCCCTGGACACCCCCCGACCCCTCTGGACAGCCCCCCACCCCTCCTGGACACAACCCCCCACCCCCGACCTGCTTGGACACCCCCCTGGACACCCCCCAACCCTCTGGACAGCCCCCCACCCCTCCTAAACACCACCCCCACCCCCTACCCCCTTGGACACCCCCCTGGACACCCCCCAACACCCACCCACACCCTTGGACAGCCCCCCACACCCACCCACCCCCTTGTAAACCCCCCTGGACACCCCCCGACCCCTCTGGACAGCCCCCACCCCTCCTGGACACCACCCCCACCCCCTACCCCCTTGGACACCCCCCTGGACATCCCCCAACCCTTTGGGCAGCCCCCCCCCCACCCACCCGGACAACCCCAAATACCCTCTGGAGAGGCCGCCACCCACTTGGACAGCCCCCCACACCCATCCACCCCCTTGGACACCCCCCTGGACACCCCACCGACCCCTCTGGACAGGCCGCCACCCCCTTGGACAGCCCCCCACACCCACCCATCCCCTTGGACACCACCCTGGACACCCCCGACCCCTCTGGACAGCCCCCGACCCCTCTAGAAAGCACCCCCACCCCTCCTGGACACAACCCCCCACCCCCGACCTGCTTGGACACCCCCCTGGACACCCCCAACCCTCTGGACAACCCCCCACCCCTCCTAAACACCACCCCCACCCCCTACCCCCTTGGACACCCCCCTGGAAACCCCCCAACACCCACCCACACCCTTGGACAGCCCCCCCACACCCACCCACCCCCTTGTAAACCCCCCTGGACACCCCCCGACCCCTCTGGACAGCCCCCCGCCCCTCCTGGACACCACCCCCACCCCCTACCCCCTTGGACACCCCCCTGGACATCCCCCAACCCTCTGGACAGCCCCCCCCCACCCGGACAGCTCCAAATACCCTCTGGAGAGGCCGCCACCCACTTGGACAACCCCCCACACCCATCCAACCCCTTGGACACCCCCCTGGACACCGCACCGACCCCTCTAGACAGGCCGCCACCCCCTTGGACAGCCCCCCATACCCACCCATCCCCTTGGACACCACCCTGGACACCCCCCGACCCCTCTGGACAGCCCCCGACCCCTCTAGAAAGCACCCCCACCCCTCCTGGACACAACCCCCACCCCCGACCTGCTTGGACACCCCCCTGGACACCCCCAACCCTGTGGACAGCCCCCCCACCCCTCCTAAACACCACCCCCACCCCCACCCCCTTGGACACCCCCCTGGACACCCCCCAACACCCACCCACACCCTTGGACAGCCCCCACACCCACCCACCCCCTTGTAAACCCCCCTGGACACCCCCGACCCCTCTGGACAGCCCCCCACCCCTCATGGACACCACCCCCCACACCCTACCCCCTTGGACACCCCCCTGGACACCCCCAACCCTCTTGATAGCCCTCCCACCCCCCCTGGAATCACTGAAAATTTACCATAACAAGAAGTTGGGCCATTCAAAGAATGTTTTTAGGTGTGGAGGAAGAACTGAGTTTCAATAGATAGAGAAGGAACTTGACATTAGGTTGTCTATTCCAGGTGTGGATTTTAAGGAGTTAATGTTTGTTCAGTGACCCAAGAGATTGAATCAGAAATTCAGATGTTGTGCCATTTTCTCATGATGAGGATGAATAATTGGTGGGGTTTGACTTTTAAATGGAGAGCTTAGCAGACCATCATATTTTCTATAGATCAGTAAAGGATGTTAGCATCGAACATAAGGCTTAAGGGATGCTTTCATATCCAAATATGTATGTTGATGGATGCAATGGATCTAGTAGAGGTTCTATAAAGAATGGTGGTTTTATTTGTTTAGGATAAGTAGTGAAGAAAAAACTAGTTAATTTTTTACTTGCTGAAAAGAGGGTATCTAAAATTTTTAACATGCCGAGGGGAAATCTGGTGAGTCCTCCTCGTGAAACTTTGTTTGCAGGGGGTGAAAATGGTGATGTGATCCCAAATCCATGCACCTATGCCATGGTTGTGTGTGAATAAAGTAGTAACAACTGTAAAAGGGCAACCCATCCAAATGGACACGCCCCAACCCTCTCGGGGATTTATAGAAAACGATGAAAAATTAGTGAAATCATAAAATTAGTCAATATTGCAAGTCGAACAAATAGATCTAGGGATGATAAATAAGATTATGGTGCCAAAACGAGTTAAAAGGGTTCGCAATCGAAGAATCTTAGCTAGTTTCAACAAAAAAATCACAACACATATATATATACTATCCGCGAAAAAAAAACGAACGAGTGGGAGGATTACCTGAGTGCTACGAGTTTAGATGATTGATCCGAGGAGATTAAATATGAGAAACGATGATCACAAAGCGAATCTAAACCAACGAAATGGACGAGCCGATTCGGGTTTACACGCGAGAGAGATGAGTCGCGACTGTCGAAGGTAAACTCGCGAATGACAATCCACATTTTTAAATGAGATATCACGTCGGTTATTCAATAACCGACGTTATAATTGTTTTAAAAACATTTATAACATCGGTTATTCAATAACCAACGTAAAAACCTTCCTCCGATTCTTTTTTTACGTCGGTTATTTTATAACCGACGTTATAAAGGGCTCAGAATCCGCATTTTTTTACGTCGGTTATTCCATAACCGACGTCAAAAAAATCTGCGGATTCTTTTTTTACGTTGGTTATAAAATAACCGACGTAAAAAGGCCTTCGAAAACTGCGTTTTTTACGTCGGTTACAAAAATAACCGACGTAAAAAACGAAGCCGTGTGATTAATAACGTCGGTTATAAAAATAACCGACGTTAAAGGTGTACCGAACACAGGTTTTTTACATCGGTTATTAAATAACCGACGTAAAAAACATCTTTTTACATATTATGACGTCGGTTTTATATAACCGACGTAAAAAATGGTGACGTAAAAAACGTTTTCTGCACTAGTGCTAGAATCCTTAACTAAGGCAGAAGGTACTTCTAGAATTCCTTTTGGTTCAAACCAAAGGGAGTTACCAGAATTAAAGGTAACAGTTCTCTTAAATTCATTTCTTTTATTTTACTTCTCCAACCCCCTAAACTCTTTTTATTCCTTTATTTTATGAAAATATAGTATATTAAATATACTAGGATGTTGTTATGAGAAGTATTATAACTACACTTACACACACCTCCATCTAATGGGTGAAGAACATATTGTTTCTGTCGATGGAAAACTAACGCCTCACGAAATGATAATTGTTCGATTATCTCCTACCGCCTCTCATAGTGGCCATTGTGATGGAACTTTATTTATATATGATATATATTATGTTTATGTTTTCTTTATGATTCTATATTCTCCATTTATAGAATTATTTTATGGTTTCCATAGGGGGTAAATACGATAATATCATTAGAGGAAATGCGGACTACCGCCCCCCTCAAAGTTATATGACTCATTAATCCCTTACATTGAACATATAAAGGATGGATTTAATGATATTATATATGATATTATACTGTAATTATAATATAACTACGTATCATTATGTTTTGATTCCATTAAAATAAGAAATAGAATTGAAAGTAGCGTTCATGCGTACATACGACTTACCGTCTCCATAAACGGTGCATTTCATTTTTTTTCTCCAAATGATATATACTATTATAAATAAATATATATATATATATACTAGATATATTTGATATCTAAATAATGAATATCATTCTGGAGATAATGGACTATTGGCCACATGGAAAACTTGTAATTATAAGAAGTCCATTTTCGATTGAAGTACCAAATATCGACAAAACGACCGTTATTAACATAAATGACTATGTAATGTTTATGACATGGTAATAAGTTATATAAGAGGAATAATAAAATTGAAAAAGGTTCTGAAGCATGTAGAAATTTACTTTAATTTATTATTCAGGATATTAAACAACAAATTGGTCAAGTCAGACACGAGGTAAGGGACTTCATCTCACTCTCCTTTCATTGAGGCATATTTTGATATATACACAACGTTATTTTATATGGTGTATAAACCAATTTGAATTTGAATTTTATTCAAAAGGAATATTCTTTCGACGAATGATTTTACTAAATGAAAAAGGAATGTTTTTTTAACATAAGCGGTGTCCACGATCTTTTTCACCACCGCGAGTATTATTTGATCTTTGGCTTCCTTAACAAGTCGTAATGTTTTTAAAAGGAAAATAAATACCATGTACTATTTTTACATATTTTTGTATTGAAAATGGTTTTTATAATGGATTTTTTATGCCAATATATTTAAATGACATATTGTGATTGAAATGTTGAAATTTTGTCTATCCTTTATGCTTGTGTTATGTGTTATGACTATGTTATAGTTCTTGTGAATTGTTTATGCATACGGGTCGTTCCGTGACAAACCTAGGGTGGGTGAGCCTGATATATCTCTCCAATGCATTGGGTAATGTGATAGAGGTAAACATGAATGTTTCTCCTAAAATATTTAGGGAATATACTTTGATGGTTATTCCAAATGTAACTCCTTATGTAGCTTTGAAAGCTACACCGTAAGTATGTTATGGATGCCAGAAGTTACCTTTATAATTTATGATTTCTCGGTGTTATTCACAAATATTATGATTTTATGAGGTATGTTAAAGAGCTTATATTATTTATGTATTTATGAACTAATGTTTTCTTTTATTGTTTTATAACCCTTACTGAGCTTTTTATACTCATCCCATGTTTTGAAATGTTTTTCACAGGACATAAAGAAGAATAGGGTCAAGGATGGGATCAAGGAAAAGTCATGTTGTCTATAACATGGAAGTAGACATGGCTCTTTTTTTCAAGAGTTTTTATTTTTTGTGAAAAAATGTAAACTAGGTAGAAGTGTCTACTTTGTATTTTTTAGATGTAATGTAATAGTTTTGGCCTAATTCTCTAATACTCTAAACCTGAAAAGATCCTCATTGTGAATTATTCATTTAATTCAAGATTATGTAATGTTTTAAGGCTGGGACATTATATTAAATTTCCCCAAAAACCTTTATATCTCAACCAACCTCTTCCCTCCTCTCCATATAGTCCTCCAAAGGCACCCAAAGATACCTATAAGACTCTCTAAAGCCTCTCCGAAGCTATTGGGATCACACTTCCAAGTAAGGTATTTATTCCTTTCTCATTTTTGTCTCAATTTAATTATGTTGTAATAATATTTTATTTTCAATTAAAAATGATGGGGTATTATTTCTCACCCCCCCATACTTCTCTAATAATGTTTGAATTATTAGATACCCCTTTATCTCTCATCAATGCCACCCATGTACACCCGTCACTATGCCAAAATTCTGTAAGGGATTTCTCTCTCCTCATTTACATTCAAGAAATTATTTTATATTATGCATCTAAATTCCATTATATATGTTTAGATATTATGTTCTATGCCCCCTTACTATCAATTACATGTATAAATGATTAGATAAACCTTTATATCACGTTAACCCCTTTTACAATTTCTATTTGACGGCGTTATGCTTTCGAAGTTACACCATAATTTCCCTCCCAAAATTATCGTGTAAGTGAATACCATAATCATTTCTCTATTAAGTGTATTCAACATTATGCACATTTAATTGTTGATTTAGGGATTAAATTTATGTATTCCACATCTATTATCTGTGAAATAAATTATGATTTTTAATGGATCAATGTTGTATAATCCATGTGGCGCACTTATGCATGAAATGAAATGTTTATAAAGGGTGCACCCTGATAGCACTCCAATGCATTGGGTGAAGATTAGTATCATGATTCATCAAGTGAAATGAGAGTTTACTCATGAAAATTCAAGTGATATGAGGTTTTACTCATTCACCACATGCAATGATCCTTGGATCATGCTAATATCATGTTAAATGTTGTTTCCACATTTTCAAGTTATGATAATCATGTTATATCATGCCTTTATGTTCATGTTTCTATTATGATCCATTGATATGACTATTTCCTAACATGTACTGTATTCTTCATGTTATGCCTTGTTTACTCCTATACTGGGATTTATAGCTCAACCTGTTCTTATTCATGTCCTTAGGTTATCCCATGAAATGCTAAGTATGAAAGAATGTTGTGATCATATAAAAGAAGTTTTCAATAAAGATGTTGTGTTTTATGTTCTATGTTGTCATGTAATGTTCCTAATTTTCCCAAGACACTAGACCTCTTGATCCTTAGAGTTGTCTTAAGTAAAAATTTATGTAATAAATCATGTTTAAGTGTGTAATAAAGATCAGGGTTTTTATAGTTGGTATCAAAGGATAAGTTTAGTTATTCTTGGGATTATGATTGGAAAAACCTAGTGAAAGACATAGGGATAAGACTAAGTATAATAAAAATATAACTAAATTTTGGTGAGTATAGATTAAGTGGTTTATCAAGAAAATTCCTCCCTGTCTAGATATGAACAAGTAGAGGTGGCTGTGGAATAGATGTATATTAGGGTAAAACCTAAAAACACCCTTTTGAGCTAGAATCGAATAGTTTCTGGTGAACGAAAACAGGCCTTTCTGCACAATTGGCTATGAAACTCCTGGGGGGTATGCTTTTGTCAATTCATAAGCTTAGTATTAACCATTATTAAGGGAATAAAAAAAATTCCCCCTAAGAATATATGTTGGGAAGAAGATCATGGATAACATATATTGAAGCCTATAAATTCATAAGTTAAGGAAATAAATTTAATTTATAAGTTATCCCTTTTTGTATTTAGATTCCTCTTTATGTGTAACCCATAACATTCCTTTTATTCTATCCAATGGCCGGTAATAGGATGACTCAGGCTAACAACCAATGCGAAGATCAATGTGATGACTGTTATAATGAGATTCCCAATTTAAGGGGACAAGGAATGACAAACTTTGTCACCATACTCTCTCAATTAACTCATGTTTTGAATAGAAACATGGGTCAAGAGGAACATTCACCCCCCCCCCCCCAAGAAAAAGAAAGCTGTGATTGAGAGCTTCATGAGACAAAGGCCTCCTACTTTTAATGGATCATCCAATCCCTCAATCGCCAAAAAATTGATCAACTCCATTGAGGGGATCTTCTCCATCCTTCAACGTTTTAAACAAGAGAAGGTACATTTGGATGATTATCATATGGAGGGAGAAGCTAATCAATGGTGGACATTGATAAAAAATATGAATCCTGAGGAAGAGTTCGAGGAATTGGAATGGAAGAATTTCCAGAAAATGTTTTTCGATAAATATTTTCCGTGCACCCTCCAAATTAATATGGAAATATACTTCCTTTCCCTCAAGAAAAAAGATGACAAATCCATTAGATCTTTCGAGAAAAACATCACAAGGCATGCACAATACACTTCTGGCTTTGTCGTTACCCCCAAATGCAAGGTTGAACACTTCTTTGGTGGGACAAAACCAAGCCTATGGAATTCCCTAGTGATCTGTGACTTTGATATCTATGAGGAAATTTTCAATTTTCCCTCAAAGTAAAAATTGAGATTGAGGAATATTAGGGGTATCATGGGGCTATGAAGCGGAAAGTGGACTTTAATTATGGCTGTGAGATGGATAAATCCAGTGGTGCTATGAAATTCTAGTGCTCCACTTTCCAATGATGTAGAATGAAGAACCCCATAAATTTCTTTTTGTGGACGGGGAAATGATTTCGGTGTGGAAGAGAAGGGAACATAGTCATTAACTTCAGACAAGAAAAAACCATTACTACAAAAGAGGAGAGGAATGCTCTGTTCGATCCTCATCACATAGTTCATTACATCAACTGCAAAGAACGAGGGAACTTTGAAAACCAATGCCCTAATCGAAGGGTTTTCAAAGGCAACCAACAACCTCCAAGGTAGAAAGGGAAAGAGTTTTCCATCACTACCACCAAAGCGAACCCAAAAATTGAAGTGCTCAAAAGTACTCTAGATATTCATTCTAGAATAGAGAATATACTTTTTGAATATGGTTCTATGCATTATTTTATATCCTTATTGTTTAGTAGAACAATCCCAACACCACCAAAAATTATGGAAGTAATGATGTCAGTGAGAATGGAAAATGGTAAAACCATTTAATCCCATGAATATAACTCCTCCCCTGTCACAATTTGTTGTTTGAACTTCCCAGTGAACCTCGTCATACTCTCTATAGTGGAATATGATGCAATTATTGGCATGGATTGTATTTACTTATATAAGGCCCACATAAATTTATAGGAGATGGAAATCACTCTTCATATGGAGAAATGAACCCTGATTTTGTACAAGTTCAAGGAAGAGGATGAATCTTATTTAGTACCATCATCTCATGTGTGGATATTACTACCCTATGATCATGCATATCTTGCTCAGATGATTGAGTCTAAGGAAGAAACCATCCTTGAATACATGCCTATTGTGAGGGAATTTTCTGAAGTGTTTCCCGGGGAATTGTCTGGTCTTACTCCTAAAAGATATGTTGAATTATTAATTGATCATATACCTATGGATTTTTCAACATCCAACACTCTATATAGAATGGATTTTTTGGAGCTTGAGGACCTTAAGAAAAAAATACAGGCAAACCTGGATAAAGGTTTTATATGCCTAAGTGCTTTATCATGGGGTTCACCAGTCCTCTTCATCAAGAAGAAGGATGGGTCAATGTGACTTTGAATTGATTATCGTGAGCTCAAAAAAATCACAATAAATAAGAATTATCCTCTTAGACAAATTGATGGCTTGTACGATCAGCAATGTAGAGAATAACTCTTCTCCAAGGTGGATCTACGGTCAGGATATTACCAAGTACGGGTGAAGAAGGAGGATATCCCCAAGACTGCTTTTCATAAAAGGTACCGTCACTATAAATTCTTAGTAATTCCTTTTGGACTCACTAATTCTCTATAAATCTTCATGGACTTGATTAATAAAGTCTTTATAGATTACCTCAACAAATTTGTGTTAGACTTTATAGACGATATTCTAATATACTCTAAAACTAAGGAGGAGCATGAGGAGCATCTAAAAAATATACTAGAGACCTTGAGAAAGGAGAATCTCTATGAAAAGTATATAATGTGTGATTTCTGGTTAAAGGAAGTCTCATTCTTGGGTCATATCATCACAAGAAATGGGATATATATGGATCCCTCCAAGACAGCTTCAAATGATGGATGATCGAGGTCAAAATCTGTGATTAATATCCGTAGCTTCCTTGGTTTAGCTGGATATTATCGCCGATTAGTTAGAAATTTCTTAATATTTTCAAACCCTCTAACCAAGATAACTCATAAGGGATTCATGTTTTATTGGAGATATGAATGAGAAGACATATTCAAGGAGTTGTAAATGAGGCTTATCGCTGTGCTTGTTCTCACACTACCCACAACTGGAGAACTTTTCATGGTATTCAGTGATGCTAAAAAGAAGTGACTGGGATATGTGTTGATGAAAAATGAAAAATTCACAGCCTATGATTCAATGAAATTGAAATTTCTTGAGAAAAACTATCCAGCACATGATCTAGTGTTGGTTTTAGTCATCTTCGCTTTAAAAATTTGGTGACATTACCTCTTTGGGGAGGTGAGTGAAATATATACAGATCCCAAAATCCTCAAGTATATATTCACAAAAAAAGGGATGAATATGTGCCAATAAATATTGTTAGAGCTGATAAAAGACTTTGACTGCTCAATCCATTACCACCCTGGGAAAGAAAACAAGGTGGAAGATGCTCTAATTAGAAAGGACCATGCGATTCTATCATTGATGAGAATTGAAAAGGGTTAAAACTTATTATATTTTATGAACATGGACATGGGAATAATAAATAATAGAACATCATAAATCCTTTTAAAAATGATTGCACAATCGTCTCTTTTGAAAAGGTTAAAGGATGCTCAAAAGGATGATGTGAGAATTTAGAAGAAAGTGAAAACTAACAGAAAAATGAAATCCTTGGAGTTAAATGTTAATGAAGAAGGAATTTTGAGATTTGGGGTAGGACTATGTGTTCCATAAAATCTAGAGTTTAAGAATGATCTTTTGGATTATGCACATAGTTTGAATTTCTCCATTCACCTAGGGAAAAAAAGATGTATGGAGATCTCCAAGAGAATTATTGGTTGGATAACAGAAAGAAGGAGATAGCTAAGTATACATCAAAGTGCATGGTATGTCAGTAAGTGAAGGCTGAGAGGCATAAGTCTAAGGGGATGATGCCACCATTACCCATACCAACATGGAAATGAAAAAAAAATCACCATGGAATTTGTCACCAGATATCCAAAGACATCCAAAGGAAACAATTCTATCTGAGTTTTTGTGGATCATCTTATAAAGACTGCACACTTCATTTCAATTAGAGTGGATTAATTTTTGGATAAACTAGCATAGATATAAATCAGAGAAGTGGAAAGGCTGCATGGAGTTCCACTATCTATTGTATATGATCAAGATCCAATATGCACCTCTATGATCTGGAGGAGTCTCTAACATTCTATTAATACTGCGTTGAACTTCAGTACAACTTATCATCCTCAAAATAATGGACAATATGAGTGAACTGTCCAAACACTTGAGGATATTTTTATATCATGATCAATGGACTTCAAAGGAGGATGGGATCAACATCTTCATCTAGTTGAGTTATCTTACAATAATAGTTTCCACACAAGAATCTGAATGGCTCCTTATGAAGCCCTTTATGGGAAGAGGTGTAGAACACCAGCATATTGGGATGAAGATGGGGAGCAAAAACTCTCAGGTCCATAAATGGTTGCAGAAATGGCGATGAATGTTAAGATGACCCAAAAACACATTAATGTAGCTCAGATTCGACACAAGAGCTATGATGATAATCATAAAAGAGGCATAGAGTTTGATTTTAGATAAATGTTATTCCTCTACATTTCACAGTGGAAGAGATTTATGTGATTTGGAAAAAAGGGTAATCTTAGTACAAGGATCGTCGACCCTTTTTATATCCTTGATCGCATTGGAGTAGTGGTCTATCAACTATAACTCCCACTAAACATATATCAAGTACATGATGTATTCCATGTGTCACTCTTAAGGAAGTACATACCTGACCCATCACATGTACTCAATCCAAAGGTGGTACCATTAGAGAATGACCTCTCTTAAGAAGAGAAGCAAGCGATGATCTTAGATCATAGGAAAAAAGCTCTACGAAATAATACCATGCCCCTCGTCAAGGTGTTGTGGAAAAACCACAAGTTTGAAGAAGCAATGTGGGAAATGGAGGAAGTGATGAGGTGGAGTTACCCACATCTATTTTAGTTTGGGAAAATAAAAATTTGAGAGTGAAATTTATTATTGGGGGAGGATTGTAATGACCCAAACTTTTATTAATGAAAATATATCATGATATGATTAAATGTATTATTATGTAAAATGGTTATATAAAACATATGAACTTCCTTGGTTTTATTTTTTTGGATTTTAAAATACCATTAATAAATTTTACCATTGCTAATATAGTCATTGAACAGTGATCATATGATTAGTATAAATATAGGGCTTTAACAAATCCAATTTACTCAGACAAAGGAAGCGATGACCTCATCTAGTTGATTTTCTCCATACGAAGCCCATTTTTCAGAGCTTGGAAAGGAGGTAGTGTCATTGGGATTTTCTCTTGACCAATCCCAAGCTATGCTTAAATACGTTAAACTTTAATAGAACCGCCTATGGGAGAAGTGAAAGTTAATATAGATTACCACTCGAGCGATGTTATCCAAGGTGCCAAAGAGTCTGTCATCATCAAACACCTTACCCTTAGGTCTTATGAGGGTGTTATAATGGGTTATGTAACATGACCATATCACTATGATTATGTGAATTAATTTTGTATAAATAATATACGTTCATTTTATTATTGTTACTTTATAAATGGTTTTTAAAGCGCAAATAATATTTTTAGTTAATATTTAAATTCAATTAAGAAATATATTTTAATGAATTAATAGATTTTTGAAATTAAATAATATTTTAATAAATTATTATTACTAAATTAATTTTTAATAAATATAAATGATCATATATGTTCTATTAATACAATTGAAATTTTTATTAAGGTTTGAAAACATTTATTTGTCAAAACCCATGAAATTTCAATAAATGTTGGTTTTTATTTTAAAATTGAACATTCAAATATTTAAAAAATTATTTAGATAAAATTAATATAATTTTTTGATTCAAGATTACAAAATTATCTAACGGTGAATTTTTCATAATTTTCTGAGATAGTTGAATTTTTGGATAAAAATTAAACACCATTTATATATATAATATGTCTTATGACACCATAATGACCCAATAGTGATTTAATAAAATACAATAAAAGGTATTTTCGGAAAAAATATTTTTTACCTTTAAAATAATGTGATTTTAGATTTGTTTGATTAATTTTATGGGGCCTTAGTGGACCCCCCAAGACTTATAAAATATTTCAACTTTTTAAAATGATTTCCTTGAGAGTGTGACTGACCTCCACACAGCCAAGACTAATATTTTAATAATATAGGACATTTTCCTTATAAAATATTTTTTTTTTCACTCCCCTTTGGAAAAAACCATGGAAAAAAACCATGGGTTTGTTTGTTGTTTTAAATATTTAATTATATAGATTCTAAAACCTATGTTTGTGAAATTTTAAAGAATTCCCTTCTCTTTTCATATATATACCCACTCAATCTCCCATTAATCTTCACTAAAATACTTTGTATTTGGACTAAAATATACCCTAATATTTCTAGAATCCTCCCATGGTTCCCCAAGTTCCCTAAAATCCTCTCTCAAGAATATCTCAAGCCTTTTGGATCACACTTCCATGTAAGGGGGTTGTCCCTTTCTCATTTTTGTCTAAATTTCATTATTTTGTTATACCCTTTTATTTTCAATTAAAAATTTTGGGGTATGGTTTCTCACCAATATCTTACTTCCCTCCTTATTTTTGAATGATAATATACCCCTTCATCTCTCATTAATGCCTCCTATGTACACTCATTACAATACCAAAATTCCGTAAAGGATTTCTCTCTCCTCATTTACATTCAAGAAATTATTTTATATTAGGCATCTAAATTACATTAAAAATGTTAGGATATTATGTTTCATAACTACCTTAATTTCTATCCATGTATAAATTATGATATACCCCTTTCTCTCTCATCAACCCATTTTACAATTTCTATTTGACATCGTTATGCTGCCGAAGTTACACCAAAATTTCTGTGAAGAAATTATCGTGTTAGTGAATACCATACCCATTTATCTATCAAGGGTATTCAACTTTATCCACATGTACTTGTTTATTGAGGACATACATTTATGTATTCCAGATCTATTATTCATGGAATAAATTATGATGTTTAATGAATCCATGTTGTATGATCCATGTGTCACCCTTATGCATGACATGAAATGTTTATTAAGGGTGCACAAAAATAGTGCTCCAATGAATTGGGTAAAGATTAGTATCATGATACATCAAGTGCAATTTGGGTTTACTCATTCTTATTCATGTGCAATTAGGGTTTACTCATTCTCAATGTTCAATGAGCCTTGTCTCATGCTAATATCATGTAAAATTTTGTTGCCACATTTCCAAGTTATGATAATCATGCTATATCAAGCCTTTATGTTCAGGATTCAATTTTTGTCTATTGATATTCCCATTTCCTAACATGTATTGTATTCTTCATGTTATGACTTTTTTACATCATTACTGGGATTTATTTCTCACCCTTTTCTTATGAATGTCCATTGTTTATCCCATGCAATTCTATGTACAAAGGAATGTTGTGGTCATGTAAAAGAGGTTTTCAATAAAGATGTTGTGTTTTATGTTCTATGTTGTCATGTAATGTTCCTAATTTTTCCAAGACAGTATAACTATCGATCCTCATAGTTGTTTTAAGTGAAATTTTATGTAATAAATCATATGTATGTGAGTAATAAAGAGAATGGTTATTATAGAATGCATTTGAACATGATCTTGAACCTTATTGATGGTTTAGGAAGTAAGGAAACTTCTACATGAAGTATTTATCTTAGTGCCTATCCTAGGAATTGGAGTTCAGAACCATAGTCTACATAGGTAATGACTCGACCCACTGGGGCCTTCCTGGATGATGGAAGGCTAAGTCTCCATATCCCCAAGCCCACCTCCAATAGGCTATGGGTTGGATAAAAGAGCGGATATGGAATAATATAAAATTTTAGTTTATAAACTGATGTAACTATACAAAAATACCCAACCATCTCCATGAAATAATGTATAGGAATATAAATGAAGAACATCTAGAGTGTAAACATGGATGAAATAACCTCTTGGAATATACAATAGAGTAAGATAGTGTAAACCAAATTGAAAGTGAAAAATACATGCCCAACCCTAAATGTAGTCCAAATATGAAAAACACAAGAATAAAGGAAAACCAAGAGAGATTAGCTCATGATCTCCCAGTCTTGACCACCATACGTGGTCACTGCAAAAATTTATCTCTAGAATCCAACAAAGTGACCACTGATCTTCCCATCATATTCTAAGCTAAGACACTTGAGAGAAAAGACCATGTAGGGATGAGTATATATATACCCAGAAGGACACCCTGAAAACACCAAATGGTACAATAGAAATTGGAAAAAATGATTAGATCAACCCCCAAAAGAGGGAAATAAAAACCCAAGATATACACATGTGCTCATAAAGAAACCCAATAGAGAGAGAAATGGGATCTCTATCTCCCATCCTATCCATAATCGATGAGTCATCCTACAACTCAAAAAGTCCATCATTGATGCCCAATATCCAATGGAACCTCATCAAAATATCTATGTAGGGGCTCTCTCCTCACTACCATGATCCACAACAATGGTAGGAATCACCCACCATGGAGTACCCGAACCCTGTCGAAGCTAAAAATGATGGGAAATTCCATTCCATAGATAGGGTATGAAGTCCCAGAAAAGGGGATCACCATATCTAACTATAAAAAGAGTGTGGGGGTACACGACTTGGTGTTACATGGGAGCACCAACGTCAACATATCTCTAATGATCCTACCTGATCACATCCATCATTGAGCATCTCCTAAAGAATCAGCATGCTTGGAACACCTTACATTGTATCTCATATGCTACAATGAAGGCCACCTTTGTGTTATATGCGGAAATATCACTCAGGGAAAGTTACTCACGGGCCAAACATCTGAGTCCTGAAGAGAGCGATATGAGAGGAAGAAGTTAATGGGAGAAGTACACAACATGTATGGGGGTCCACACGGTGTGTGACCCCACCTCATTGTCTAGATAATTTTCTCCTATGAACATGGATTGAGAAGATATTTAATACTACATGGAATATATAGGTGGTACATGAAATTCCTTGGCCACTCATGGATTTTATAAGTTCTCCTAGTCATGCCAATGTACAGCTAGTTGTGCTCATGTACATCTAGCCATTCCCATGTATCTAGCCATTCTTGGGTACTGGGCAATGAATATGTTCCTATAAGTGTGCCTATGTACACTAAAAGTACATGACATTTAATTACACCTAGGGTTTGAGGCGTATGCTTTGAACACATCGTTTGACCACCCTAGACAGGGTCACACAACATGTGGTCCTGACCACATGACATGTGATCCTTAACATGGTTGAAATCCCCAGCCTCCCTGAAAAATGAAGTACAAAAATTGTGTTCTTTCATAGTACATGGTGTGTATTCTTATTTTTCACTAGTCTTCATGAAAATTTTAAAACCTCTATTTCAACCACCTACCATGTTCTTTGACCAACCAAAATTGGTGGAGGTTCTCTTTGGCCATTTATTATCAACCTTCGATGGCCAGAATTCATAATCCAATCACTCACTAGGATCCCATCACCCGAACCATTGAGTTCAAGGTTAAAAACCCAAAATCCATCATATATATCCATGAAACCACCATGATACACCCCCAACACCAGTGCAAAAAACGTTATTTACGTCACCATTTTTTACGTCGATTATATATAACCAACGTGATAATCTGTGAAACGTGGTTTTTTATGTCGATTATAAATTAACCGACATAAAAAATGTGGTGAGTGACTTTTTAATGTCAGTTATTTTAATAACTGACGTTACAAATCATGCACGTTCGTTTTTTACGTCGGTTATAAATTAACTGACATAAAAAACCAAAGCGCGGTGTTTTTTACGTCGGTTATTTGATAACCAACATAAAAAACGCGGCTTTTGTGGCATTTTTGATGTCGGTTATTTGATAACGGATGTAACAAAACAACCTGCAGAAGTTTTTTACGTCGGTTATAAAATAACCGACCTAAAAAAATTGTGATTTCTGAAGTATTTTTTACGTCGATTATTCTATAACCGACGTAAAAAACCAACACGCGGTTTTTTTACATCGGTTATTTTATAACCGACGTAAAAAAATCCATATCTGATACATTTATAACATCGTTTATTATAATAACCGACATTATAAATGTAAAAAACAGTTTATAACGTCGGTTATTAAATAACCGACCTTATAAAACATATAAAAAATTAACAAGCCCCATGGATTGTCATTTACGATTTTTCGATCGACAGTCCGGAGGCTCGTCTCTCTCACGTGATAAACCCTAATCGGCTCGTCGATCTTGCTGCTTTAAACTTGTTTTTCCTTCATCGTTTATCATCTTTACTCTCCTCGGATCTATCATCTCAACTCACAACACTCAAGTAAGTCATCCAAGAATTTATTTCGTTCGTTTTTCCCCCGGATAATCTATATTTATGTTTTGCAATTTTTGTGCTTAAACATGGTAAGATTCTTCAATTTCAATCCCTCATACCTCTTTTTTCCATCATCATCTTATTTATCATCCCCAGATCTATTAGATCTACTCACAATATTTAATTAATCCCCAACTACTTGTATTTAGTTTGTTATTGTTTTGCGAATGCCCGACATTGACGGTAATTTTTGTTTTCATTGACAACTAATGATATCATTCACCTATATTACTACATAGAATGGTTATTGACTAAATGTACGAATTTGGAAATGATATTTCATGTGTTGTTGTTGCTTATGTTTATCCTCTTTTATATGAGAATCTATTAGACATATAATGTAATGGTTGTTGACCTCTATGGCCCTTCGATGCATCGCTATGTCTCATGATTCCAAATAAAAATGGGTTTTGCTGAAGGGTTACCCTAGTAATTTTTGAGGGCTTGGCCAAGGCCTTGACAATATGTTTACGATTTCTAGAATTATCCATTACCTGATTATGATATTAGTTATCGAGAAAAATTGTGATCATTTGACTAGTTGAATATCAATGGTTATTTTTAATTATCAAACGATCATTTAAGTAGCCATATTTAATAATATTTAATTCCATCTATTTCATGCTGAAGTATATATTAAATTCTTGTGTTTTTAGTTGTTAACTATGCCTATTTTTTATATGTAAACCGTTGTTTGGGGGGTTGTCCGGGGGGTGGGGGGCTGTCCAGAGGGTTGGTGGGTGTCCAGGGGGGTGTCCAAGGGGGTGGGTGGGTGTGGGGGCTGTCCAAGGGGGTGGAGGCCTGTCCAGAGGGTTTTGAGGGTTGTCCGAGGGGTGGGGGGCTGTCCAGAGGGTTGGGGGTGTCCAGGGGGTGGGGTGGGGGTGGTGTCCAAGAGGGGTGGGGGTGCTGTCTGGAGGGGTGGGGTGCTGTCCAGGGGGTGGGGGCTGTCTAAAGGGTTGGGGGTGTCTAGCGGGGTGTCCAAGGGGGTAGGGGGTGGGGGTGGTGTCTAAGAGGGGTGGGGGTGATGTCTAGAGGGGTGGGGGATGTCCAGGGGGTGGGGGGTGTCCAGAGGGTTGGGGTGTCCGGGGGGGGGGTGTCAAAGGGAGTGGGTGGGTGTGGGTGGTTGTCCATGGGGGTGGGGGCCTGTCCAGAGGGTTTTGGGGGTTGTCCGGGGGGTGGGGGCTGTCCAGATGGTTTGGGGGTTTTAGGGGGATTGACTACTGTATTGTGGTTTATGAGATCATGACATGATGATTGTGCTATGATGATTGGATTTACATTGTGATTTTCTCCATCTGAATTTTTATTTTAAATATGATTTGATTCTCAGGTTTACTCCATTTTCTCCAATTTTGTATAAACCATGTAGGATCCATGGTTTTCTTTGATTCAATGGAATTTAAAAGTATTATATATTACTATATTTTGTTTTAAAAATAATATTCAAGCATATTTTTTTAAATACACATATATTTGTTTTATATTTCAAAATTGTTTTACATTAAAATTATGATTTTTTTCATATAAACATATATTTGTCTTATCTTAAAAATATATATATTTTTGATATTTTTTATAGGTAATAATGAGACAAAGTTGGATTACGACACATCAAATGAGAAATAAATATGAGGAAGGTGTTGATGCCTTTTTGGAATTTGCTAAACGTAATGTTCCAAGTAGTGACATTTTTTTTCATTCCATGCCTGAAATGTTTGAATATGAAGAAGTTGAAAAGTAGAGAGATAAAAGATCATCTGATTTGTCATGGTTTTAATACGAGTTATAGCCCTTGGATTTGGCATGGTGAAACTGGATGAAATTTCACTGATGATGATGATTCGCAAGATGGTTACTCCGATGGAATTGAGGAAATGATTCACGATATTGTAGAAGAACAAACTGAGATAGAACTGACAGTTGCACGTCTATATGGTGATGCTGAAAAACCATTATATCCTGGTTGTACAGATTTTACGTTTTTGTCGGCAGTGTTAAGATTGATTAACCTGAATGAGAAACATGGATGGAGTGACCGAAGTTTTACAGAGCTTCTACAATTGATGAAAGACATTCTTCCAAAAGATAACGATCTTCCAGATTCACATTACAAGGCCAAGAAAATATTATTCCCGATGGGATTGGGATACAAGAAAATAAATGCTTGTCTGAATGACTGCATTATATATAGGAAGGAATATGAATTTTTTCCGAGTGTCCTAAATGCGGGACATCACAATATAAGGTGAAATAAAAATCACAGGCTGATGTAGAGATTACAAAGCTCCCTTCAAAGGTATTTTGGTATCTTCCTATAATTCGTTGTTTCAAAAATTTATTTGATAATTCACATGATGCAAAAAGGTTAAGATGGCATGCTGATGAGCGGGTATGTGATGAAAAAATACGTCATCCAGCTGATTGTTCACAATGGAAGAAAATTGATGCGCAATATTCTACATTTGGAAATGAAAATAGAAATCTCAGACGAGGGTTGTGCACAGATGGAATGAATTCATACCGAACCCTCAGTAGCACACATATTTCATGGCCTGTTTTATTGGAAATATACAACCTCTCTCCTAAAGTTTGTATGAAGCGCAAGTATGTCATGTTGAGTATAATGATCTCTGAACCAAAGCAACCCGGAAATTATATTGATGTTTACTTGCCACCGTTGATTAATGATTTGAAATTGTTATGGGCTGATTCTATTAGGGTGTATGATTCTTATAAAATGGGATATTTTCAACTGCATGCAGTGCTTCTATTCACTATAAATGACTTCCTAGCGTATGGAAATTTGTCTGGATACAGTGTTAAAGGGCATAAAGCATGTCCAATTTGCGAACAACAGACGTCATATTGTCAATTACATCATGGGAGCAAAACAGTGTACATGGGTCATCGAAAGTTTTTGCCTATGGATCACCCTTATAGAAGACTAAAAAAGGCATTCAATGGCTCACAAGAATTTGATACTGCTCCAAAACCTTTATCCCCTGATCTGTATTTTGAGACAGTGAAAAACCTTGATGTGACATAGGGAATGACATAGAAATCTTGTAATGATAGACATATTGGGAAGAAAAGGTCAATATTTTTTGAGTGACCATATTGGAGGTATCATGAAGTTAAACATAATATTGATGTCATGCACATGGAGAAGATTATCGGTGATTATTTGATTGGAACACTGTTAGATATCAAAGGAAAGACAAAAGATGGGTTGAATGAAAGATTAGAGTTACTATCAATGGGAATACGTTTGGAGTTAGCTCCCACTCCTAAAGGAAGATGAACATTTCTTCCCCTGGCTTGTCATACATTATCTAAGAGGGAGAAAATTATCTTTTTTCAGTGTCTTCATGATATCAAAGTGCCTCAAGGTTATTCTTCAAATGTTAAAATTTTTGTCTCATTGAAGGAATTGAAGTTGATAGGTATGAAATCACATGATTGTCACGTCATGATGTAACAAATTCTACCATTATCATTGCGTGGAATAATTCCTATTCATGTCAGAAAGACTATAATGATGTTGTGTTATTTTTTCAATTCAATTTGTAACAAGGAAATTGATGTGAATGGTTTGAACATTTTGGAAAAGGATGCAATTTTTATACTTTGTCAATTGGAAATGTATTTTCCTCCAACTTTTTTTGATATAATGGTGCATTTAAAGATTCATATGGTTTGAGAAATAATGCTTTGTGGACCTTTATATCTTCATTGGATGTATCCTTTTGAAAGGTATATGAAAATATTAAATGGGTATGTTAAAAATCCATATCGACCTGAAGCCTCCATAATTGAAAAGTATATTTCTGAGGAGGTAGCAGAGTTTTGTACGAGCTACTTGGCTGCGGCGCAACACATAGGATTTCCTCCATCTCTCCATGAATGAGTTAATAATGAGGGAGAGAGGATTAGTGGCATGAAATTCAAATCATTGTCAGCTGAACAGATGAAGAAGTTATAATCATACATCTTGAATAACATAGCTGATGCTCAACCATATATCACATTGCATATTAATGAGTTGAAACAATGTCATCCAAAGAAGAAAGAAATGTGGATGTTGAATGAGCACAAAAAAACTTTTTTTTCATGGATTAAAAAGACATTGCTTTGTAGATCAGATGTATCAGAGAAATTAAAATGGATAGTGGGTGGTCCATGTTTAAATGTGATAACATGGTCCGGTTATGACATTAATGGCTATACATTTCATATGAAAGCTCAGGACAACAGAAGTGCAGTTCAGAGTAGTGGTGTATTGGTGTTTGCAGAAGCGATGCATTTTTGAGTGCTAAGGACAAAAACCCCATTTCTGCATCAAGTTCATATTATGGAGTGATTGAAGACACATGGGAGGTTGATTAATTTAAAATTAATGTTATTATTTTTAACTATAAATGGTTTATCAGTAACAACAGTTTCAGACACGATGAATTTGGAATGACACTTGTTAATCTGAATAGATTGGAAGACATTGCTGATTCTTTCATAATGGAAACACATTCAAAAAAAATTTCTATGTAGTAGATCAATCAGATATGCAGTGGTATTTTGTTTTACAAGGGAAAAAACAATATGTTGGTGAGAATGAACTTGATGAAGATGCTGATTTATGTGAGATCCCTACTTCCATGGTACGATTAACAGAACATAATGATGATCATGTTGAAGACATGGTTTGTGCCATAAGGAACGATCACGACGAAGTAATTTGAAAAAACAATCCATTTGTACATTCCTAAAATTACAGGTAACATATTTTTATTTCTTGTTTACATTTATTAATTTCATAAATGTTAGATATTGTATGTTTTTTATTTATTAAAACATGTTTTAAAACAAAATAAGTATATGTTTTTGTTTGTTTTAAGTTTTTTTAGTTTACTTTATCATGTTTACCATTACATGAATTATATATCTATTATTTATGTTCAGTGACAATTATTTTACCATGTTTACCATGTTTACCATCTTGACCATCTTTATCATCTTTACCATTATTTAACATGCTTACCATATTAACAATGTTTACTATTACGTAACTTAGTACACTTTTCTATTTTCTGATTACAGTAGTATTAAAATATTTGAATTTTTATATTTGTGAACTAACGTTTGTTTTTTTTATTTGAAGGATAATGAAAGATCATTCAGTTGATCAACCACATGATTCTAGAGATGAGAATATTGGTCATACCTCTGGGGAGGAACATTCACATG